>JAFMSR010000018.1:34314794-34333791 GCA_022818135.1 Saxidomus purpurata
ACTTAGACGTAGAAAGACATTGCGCATTTATTAAACGCGTGTGTATACTTTATATTGGAATTAAATCGTGGTTGGAGAAACTTTCAAAGGTAAGCGTTACTTTTTATGCTAAAATATATTTTCCTCTTCTTTATAGCTGGTGTAAATCTTTCACGATAATTATGCAGAACGTCTACTTTCAGTTTCACCGAAAGTCAACATCTCTTCTTCTCACAAATATCTCGTGAGAAAAGATAAATACGTAACAGAAAGATAGTTTGGTTAATTGCAAGAATGAGTCTTTGTATTTCATCAATAGTTCTTACATAATTCAATCTGATCTTTGAGCAATACTATAAATAATGCATGTTTATGCTTAGGCTAACGTGCAAACGTTCTACACGATTGGTCGTCCGCATTATCTCGGACAACTTTTATATCATTCTTTTCGTGCAATATTCATCACACGGAACGAACGATGCGTCACACGATACACGATCTGAATGTTGCACGAACGATAAACGCACGATGTATGCAAACGGAATGCACTATACACGAACGATACACGAACATTTTGCAAAGTTACACGTGAGCACCACTGTATCATATATGGCTATATTGAATAAGGACAAGCATCTATTCCCTGTGTCAATCCACAATATACCATGTAAGTTAATTCTCACTAACAAGGTCGTAAGTGGTAGATATGCCTGAAGTCTTGAACAGAAATTATTTCAACTACAGTATTGTCAGGTTGTATCTACCACTTACGACCTTTTAAAAACTATATATACCAGGGCATTGTCTCAAAATTAAAAGGTCGTATCTGCCAGATAGAACCTTATTGGAAATAATATTTGTAGATACGACCCTTTAACACATCAATCCTAATTGAAATATCACTTACGACCTTTCTTTATGTCCACATTCTGCTGTTATTATGCTCTATAGAGAGAAGGGAACCAGGCCAAAAGGTAGCTGTAGGTTTGTAGATTATTATTCTGTATCAGTCAAAAAAGGTCGTAAGTACCAGTTACGACCTTATAATACTAGGGCGTCGAATTGTTCGTTTCGATGTTAGATCACGATATAATTTCACCGAGTGGGCACCAAAAGTGATATTTTCACGAGTGGCGCAGCCACGAGTGAAAATAACTACTTTTGGTGTTCACGAGTGAAATTATCGAGATATGACATCGATGCCAACAATTTTCCTGTTTATTTTATGTCTCAAACTCTACTTTTCTTGAGTTTATTTCAATAAAATGTCGAAAATCGCGAGAAACGTCACCAGAAAGTCACTTTATCCTCACAGACAATTGACCGATATGCAGACGATTCGACTTTGTATAAATCAGACTGCAGCATACATAATATCGAAGCTAATCTCCAAGAAAATTTAAATGAAATTACTAGGTGGTGCAAACTAAACAATATGTCTTTACACCCAGGTAAATCAAAGTGTATGCTTATCTCAACAAAATACAAAATAATGAATGCCCAAGAATTGCATTTGTCGATAGAAAATATTTCTCTTGAAAATGTTAAAGTGCACAAAGTTCTTGGTGTTTTAATTGACAATACTTTGTCATGGAAATATCAAATATCCAAGGTATGCAGTAAACTAAATTCTAAAATAGCACTGTTAAAACGAATACTTTTTTACTTGTCTGATGATATGAAGAAGATGTATTATAATGCATACATATTGCCATGTTTTGACTACTGTTGTACAGTTTGGGGCAAGGGGATAAGTTCAAAATCAGATGTTAACAAAATTCTAAAGATTCAAAAAAGGGCTGCGAGGATTATCTTAAATAAGCCGGCTTTAACGTGTTCCTTGGATATGTTTCGTGAATTAAACTGGCTTACGTTTGAACACAGATGTGCATATCATATGGGTTTGCTTATTTTTAAATGTAAAAAGCAGCTCTTACCGATTTACATATGTCAGAATTAATAACATTTTCAAGTAATAGTACTTACAGACTCCGTTCTTCAGAACGAAATGAACTCATTCAATTGAAACCACGTACAAATTATTTAAAAGATACATTTAGCTACAGCAGCAATGAAGTGTGGAAAAAGATACCCACTGAAATAAGAAACTGTACAACAGTCATATCTTTTAAACGGAACTATAAGAAATTCCTATTACAACTTCAAAATCCAAATTAAACTGATATTACTGTAATTTTGCGGCCGGATATATAATGAATGCTGATGTTTAAAAACTTTTTACTATTGTGTTTAACTGTTTAACTGAAACATGTGTGACTGATTAGGAATTTTTCCACTGTATAAATGCATCCATCATTAATTAAAAGATGAGTGTTTGTCGGGTTCATTTATGTTATTTATGTTTTGTTTCATAATGCAATTTTTATTTCAGGATTGTTTCTTTTTTCTTTTCTTTTTTGAAGGCCACATTGAAAATAAGTTAATGTTTCGCATGTCTTAATGTGTTAACCTTCAGTAAATAAAGATATTATTATTATTATTATTATTAAAGCATCGCAAGCATGACGTCATTTTTAACGACGTCATCGTCATATGGTTTCCGGCATTCATTACGCTCTGTTGAACCGTATATGTCCCGGAACGTATATATCACACGACAGAAAAAATTCGACCGCATATGTCACACGTGTGATATATTCGGTCGAAAATAGTCTTCGCGTGAAACGTATATGGCACATAATATGTATACGTTTGACTTCGAATTTTATAGGAACACGAAAACGAATATCTCACATGCAGAAAAAGGCAAATAAAAACGAAATGTAACGATGTTTCGGAGGCAACCATATAGGTATATACATGTATATAGGTGTAATGTGGAGAGCCGAAATGCAATGACATGATTATCCAAGAAAGTCCAAGGTAAACGACATGCGATCAACACTTATTGGAACTTAAACACAGAGTAAACTTGATATACCTGCATGGCCGGCTCCTGTGGATCGGTTCCGATCCTCTTCCTGGAATGACTTAAGCAAAAGTATAATTTGTACTTTCATGCACTTTAATATCACAACCTATGAGACATATACGTTTCGGTGTAAACTGTCAAAAATGACCAAACGAATATGTCACATTAAACACGTGTTATATTTACGGTCGAATATATCACACACGTGTGATATATACGTTCCGGGACATATACGGTTCAACAACGCTCGGTATACTTTCAGACGTTAATCCGAGTAACATATTTTGATCATTTTCACTGCGTGGACAGTGAGTTTTCACCGTTATATTTCGATAAACCACCGAAAAACATAAAATAAAAAGTCGCATTAGTATTTGAAGTAGGTGCTTTAGAAATTAAAAATCGGATTAATAGAATAATAGTCCCTTTCTTCTCAGTGATCTCCCTTGTGTTGTTGTTGTTGTTGTTGTTGGTATAGATTTCGGCAGTGGAAGGAAAACCACTCCTGCATACAGTTTTTTTAAAAGACTGCCCCGGTCAAAATTGGAGAAGTAATATTTGGAAAGTTATTATTTCGTACTGGTAGCAGGAAGAGTTTGGTGTATTTGGTTAAAAGCTATTATTTCCTCTACCCTATTTCAGCTGGATTTTTACTTGAAAAAAATGCGCATTATTCCACTTTAACGTCATACGGCACAATCAGCGTTGTTAATGGTATGATAAAACATATTTATTCTACTTTTTGTATATAGAGACAAATGCTACGTTTGAAATTTAATTCGGTAAGGTATGATAGAACATGCATTATCTTTTCATTATTATTCTACTTCAACTTAAGTTCAGCGAGGTTTAATGAATAGCTTATGCTTTGTTTATTAACTAAAAAAAATATTAAGTTCAGCGAGGTTTAATGAATAGCTTATGCTTTGTTTATTAACTAAAAAAAATATCGGTAAAGGTATAGAACATATCAGTTTATTATTTGTATCGAAAATGAGATACACGTCTACTTTAGTCAGTCGTCAAATTTAGCGAGGTTTGTTGAAGTTCACCACTCATTTTATCAGTTTAGGTAAATACTTGCATTCGTATTTGTGAAACTTACTGATTAAACGTTGAGTTACCGTAACTTTTTTTATTTGTAAGTTAGAAAGTGCATGTCAGCAGTTTTGATAGTTTACTTTGTTTTGAAGCTTTCTGCTGTTATACTTAAAATGGATTCATTAACAAGATCATTTCCGCGTCGTGTTGAACAAGAAAATTGCTACACAGGTAAAATTTCATTATTTTGCAAATCTGTTGTCATTGAAATACAAGTCTGCGATATAAATACAGCATGTACATTCGATTTAAAAGCAATGTTTATGTGTTTTGTACAAACAGGGCTCAGTTTCAGCGGTAAAACATTGTCTGCTACAAATGGCAACATCGAAAATGATCACGCGACTGTAATACAATACAAAGATGGTCATTCGTTAGAGGGCACATACATTTGGAGCCACTTCTAACCCGACACTTTTCAAATTCGATTTTCTCGAATACGGTTCAAGATATTTATTTCAAATTAAGTATTATGCTGTTTGGTAACATTAGCTGTATAAGATGATAAAACTGTGACGATCGGTTACTTTTGCACGTGTGACAAGTACGATTTCACCATTTTGCACGAGGAAATGTAGGTGAGCGAAAAATACCGATTTTCATTTTATCATTCTATAACGCAATTCAAACCGTAAAAACAGAATTTTGATTTTAAAAATCAGTCACTTTGAATGAAAAACCAAGAGCGTTGTTGCGCAATTGACATGTGGCTTGCCGGCTAAACACTCAGACAATCACGTATATAAATGTGTCATATTTATTTAGCAATAATTTTATTTGCAAACATATGCAGTATCAACCTGTTCACTATAGATCGTAACAAAGGTGGAAATTTATCTGTAAAATAGCCAAAAACAGTAGAAAAGAATTAAAGGGACATACCCTATAACTGATGTCAAGCTAAATAACCTCGAAAACATAAATAACATAATCTTTGGAAGTATTATAACTTAACTTAAAAGTTTCAGTTATGCATTCCCAGCCATTATCGATAAAATCAGCGATTTAAAATATGCTGCAGTACCACAAACCATTCAATATTCTATGTAGAGTTGTTGTTGTATAATTAATAGGTGGATGCGATTTATTACAGAAAGCCTCTGTATTGATTAATCATGGTAAAATGAGGCAGTTTTCGCCATAGGTTCTTCTTTGAAATTATATTTTATTTATCATTTTACGTTCATTAAACACATAATCTATGTTTCGAGAATATAATATGCTAGATGTAGGGAGTGCTCCTTTAACCTACAATAATGACGCCACTCGTTTGGGATTATTTGCGATTCGTTGATTCAGAAATGTTTAAAACTATTGCAGAGGGTGTGTACATCAAAACAATGTACACGCAATCCAGTATTCATGAATTTTAAGACTAGCCTAAAACTATAACAAAATAGTCAAGACTAAGACATAGATACTCTGTGGTATTTATGATAATGCACCGTGATCTGAACATTGTTTCACTCCACCGATTTGTTATAAAACAAGGTATGCAATAGAGAACGGAAACAGTAGTAGCTGATATCTTCCTTCTTGACCTGTTTTGTCATAGGTAATGAAATACAGTCTTGGTATGTTCCTATTATGTTTATGCAAATGATTAAAACTGCATTATAGCAGTTGTCGTGATATACATGTATTGCTCCGATTTTAGTAAACCCCAGAAAAAATAGTTACTCAACATAAAATACATACATAATGTAACAGTAGACAAAAAAAAAAAAAAAAAAACTTTGCAACGTTATAGTTTGAGCTAAAACATACACAAGGTCACAGTTACATTGGATCTAGCCTCAATTATTCAAATATATATTATTCTCTTGTAAGATTTCACTTGTTCTTCTCTCCATTCTAAAGCTTTATTTCCAGACTCTTTATCCTAAAGATTCACAGTTTTTGCTCTGTATGATTTTAGAAACTCGATATGAGCAAATGCTTGTAAATAAAACCGTTTTACTATATATTACTAAAAGCTTATATAATTATGTATATCATTATTTTTCCGTCAAACTATGCCAAAGAATTTATAAACTCTAATCTGTACATGTGTGCCTATAATTTGCTTTTTGCCTAGCTACGCCCCTGAACAGCATTTATTTTCTACGACGAAATAAATAACTTTTTAAATACTAATATTTATAGAGATAAGATGTTATTTGTTTACTCTGAAAGATAATGATGTTATCAATATTCACAGTCATGTAAGGACGCAGAAGTGGACCACCTGTACAGCACAAAATATAAACGTATCCAGTAGAGAACAACAAAAATAAAAACAACGGGATGAACGGTGTAACGATACAAGAGCTGGATTCTGTATGGAGAGCTATTAAACCTTGGGGGAAATATCAGCTTTTTCAGCTGTTTCAGATTCTTTTGGATTTTGTACCAGCTGCCTTTGCCATTTTGAGCGCTGTGTTCACTGGTAAGTAAATGAGTTTTGGTGAAGATAAAATAATTGATTAGTGCAATGATTACTAAAACTAGAATACAGCTAAACTATACAGTTGCTTGAAACAAATTGACAACATGCATATTGAATAAGGTCTTTTGCAAAGGATAAAATGAAAATCACCCTTTCATGAAAACTACACAATGCAAAATATGGAGAAGTTAGCTAAAACAATTAAACATGTGATGATTATTTACACATAAATATATTTCTGCATTGCAAGACCAAACCAAAAACAGGTTTTTGCACAACACCTGACGATTGCATGGTTAGTGAATAAGAACCGAAACTTTTTTTACATCTAACATAGCTGTGAAACCAACATTAACAATGTAGCTCTTGTCGAATATCTGTATATACTGGACAATGAAAGAAAACGTGAAATTCATCTTCTACCTGAGCACGACAGAATGGACATTTCTATTTTTATCTCTCTGTTTTATATTGCAGGGTATATACCAGAGTACAGCTGTGAAACACCAAACGATGGTAATGCAACATTGGGTCACGAAAATTTCACATATAAAGCCGGTCAGTGCGAGTATGATGTTTACAAGCACCAGGGAAACACGTCAATATTCCTTGAAGAGAACAAATGTGAACATTTTTCTTTCACGAACAAACTGACCTATGCATATGAGGTATGGGATTTTAGAGTGTGTGAAAATTTGGTAATTCTAGTATTTCTAAAATATAGGTATATAAACTTCGCATTACGCTGACATCAGTCTTTTCAAACAATCAAACAATATTCCATTCATTTCTTTGATACCACTTTCATAGAATATTCACAACATATATCTCTGACTCAAACGACCGGACAAATGCGTTTTTAAAATACAATGTAGCCTTACTTATAGGGGTTTAATGTCTTTTCAACTGTCATTTCCATCTCAGTCTTAATATGTCGCATCAGTGATACTGGTAAACAGGTAGGAAAGATGTTCCATGAAAGCTTTATTCGTACACGCTTTAAAATTTATGATAAACTTTGTTCATATTGTTTAAGTTTTTCAGAGGGTCATATCTTTTACAATTTTCTTTTGTTTTTTCAGTGGAACCTGGTTTGCTCTCGGGCAAATCTCGCCGCTCTTGCACAGTCATTGGTACTGGCTGGCCAGGGTTTAGGGGCATTGATTATGTCTCATGTATCTGACAGATTTGGCAGAAAGACGGTCCACGTGCTTTCTCATCTAGGTGTCATGGCAACGATGGTTGTTATGACTTTTTCTTCTAATATATACATGTTGCTCTCCTTGCGGTTCATAGTTGGCACTTTTCAACAGGTATGAATTTGCTAAATGTGTTTTTTTTCTCCTTTTCGAATACATTTTCAAACATAACGTTTAACCTAATTTGTTCTTGAAGATGTACTTGAGACTTCTATCTTGCTATAAAGGAGAACACAAAATCCAAATATGCTCTTTCCATTTGTGTAACGATCAAAGTCACGTGACACATACATAAAAAATACTGCTTACTAAGGGTGACTCAAAATCATATTTATACATCTCTAGTTTCATTTCCTACACTACATGTAAAATAATTTGCATTGTGGTTAATTTGCTTCGCTCTCTCTGCAGGGGATTGTATGTACTGGAAAAATCTTAGCACTTGAGATGTTTCCTCGTGAAGTTCGGTCACATACCGAGGTTGCAACATTTTTGGCATGGTCGGTGGGAATCATGGTCCTTACAGTTTTTGGGTTTATCTTCCGTGGACTGGACTGGAGATATCTTCAGATCGGCTTAGCTGTATTTTCATTTTATGCGCTGTTCCAGTGGTGGTAAAGACTATTTCAAATCGTAATAAAACGTAAAAAGTAGAAATAGTTATGTTTTAACAGGATTGTTCCGAGGAAATACTTAAACAATTTCTTGAGAGCCTAATATCAGGAAGGAGAGTTCTGTGGTAGCTCTGTTGTGTGTCACAACAGAGACTAGAGAACTATCTTACCGATCATCTTACCACAATCTTTTATCATATTGACACAAGCATTTTTGTTTGGTCGACAATAATGTATACTCAGTTGCAACAGAAAGTGTGCACCTTGTTATTTTAAATATCTCCATTTTGATAAATGTATCGGTCTCAAATTACGAACACTGCATGCATACATTTGTACACTATTGACTGTCGATTGAATGTGCTATCAATGCACATGAAATTGACCACACATTGCTTTAAATCTTGATACCAAACATCATATATTGCTGGAATATATAATATATAAAATCAACAAAAACCTGAGTGCACACTTTCTTTTACAACATAGTATAAATAAATATATAAAAGCGTTGCTACTATAAAATTCACCTTATCAATTTACATTTCTACAAATTTCATTTCTTACTTCAAATACGAGTATACTGTTAAGTACAAATACTGTAGACATATAAGAAACACATTTGGCTGTTTAGTAAATTAGAACAGGGACAAAGAACTGTGATTTGGTCTTTTCAGGATGTTGGATGAATCCGTTCGCTGGCTGATCTCAAACGGAAAAGTCGACGAAGCAAAGAAAATTTTGAAGAAGGCAGCAAGATGGAATAAGGTTGATTATAAGAAAACCGACCAGCTTCTGAATGACTGTCTGCATCTTCCAATAGCAGATCACAACCGAGCTGACTCCAAAGGGACGGAAAACAACTTGCATGCCAATAAACAACATAATTTACCAATGACAGGAAAACAAGAACCTCAAAATAACAACGGCATTCGAAACCAAAAAGTGGCAAAATACAACGTTATTGACATTCTCAAAAATCCTGCGCTGAGGGTGAATACTATCATCCTGTGGTACTCTTGGCACGTATCTTTTCATATCTACAACAAGAATAAGAATGAAAAATTCAACAACACATTATTAAAACAATGTTTTTATGTCATCATTTTCATATTAACGTTTCGGCGAAAGCCTTCATGAGAATGACATTGTCAGTATTTTTTTGCTTTTTGAATCGAAAAGAACATGTTAGCAATATAACACAGTATTTTTTTCAATGATATTGCAAAAAATAAGAAATGCTTTCTGACGACTATTTCTCATGACGAAACAACTTGAATACGAATGGAAGGCGTATGTCAACATTGTTTAACAGTGAATAGAACACGGTTCAATCATAATATTGTCAGTAAATTTATTTGACTAGATCAATAAATTAAAAAAAGATCATGGGACTTAAATACATGCATACTTATAGATTTGCAACATAAAGTGAACTGTTATATTTTATAGCTTATTGAAATGCAAATATAAAAATGCCGACAAGAACATGTAAACTGTTGTTGATTGTACCGTATTCTTCTTTTAGGGTCGTATCAACTGGAACGTATTATGGCCTCACACTCGTGTCGTCTCATTTAGCAGGGGATCGATTTGTCAACTTCTTTTTAAGCGGGGTGATAGAGGTTCCCCCACTTCTGATGGAACTATACCTGTTTAATAAGTAAGCCATAACTATACATTATACATGTTTTTGTTGTTTTGGTGAGATTTCTAAGACTCGTGACCCATAGCCATATCTTCGACAGTTTAATGGTATCATGTAGTGCACTTATCTTGCTGTAATGTCATGTCGTTTGTAGGAACGTACATATTATGACATGACTCAATGGTACTTCACTGTAGGAGGTATGTATGTTTTTTACAATGATATTGCAAAAAATAAGAAAACGTTGTTTACCTCATTTTTTTTTCATGAAGAAATAACATGAATACGAAAGAAAGGCATATGGATTTAGAGTAAATAGAACACAGGTACCACTGGGGTCACGACCGTACCTCCTCATATGACACACGTACTGGTTTTTCCAGGAAACGGACTCGTGGGTTACTCGATAAGCTTCAAGCTTTCTTCACAACCGAGCTAAAGTAAATTAGTATTAACTATCAAAGGCAAAAGTACAATTATTACAAAAGCGTGTAAACTATTCGTGTTTTTAAAATCGTGTACACATTTCTTTTTTTATTCACCCATTTTTTTTCACTGCATCCCCTTTTACTAATCAACTATTTTAGACTGATGGAATTATGTCTCGACAAAATAGTACTAATTTTGTTGGTGGACGAGGCAGCATCAAGTAAGTAATTATTAAAATATTTATTTATGTAATTTTTGTATCGTATGCTACTAAAATTACAGGTACGTATATCGATTTTATTATTCGTTAAATAAAACAGTGAAATTATGATAAACTGTTATCTCTTTTACAGGAAGATGTATTCAACAATGAGTTTAATAATGTGAGTGGTGTCGCTTAGATACCTTTCACGGCAGACGGTAATGTACCTAAACACAAGTAGGACATAATAGTATACTGAGGTCATGTGACCTATGACGTCAAAGAGTAGGGTATTCAAATAGCTAATGGTAAGGTATGCTATGAAAACAAATAATGTAGAACTTTTGTTTCGTTGATGAATTGTGGTTATGTTTACCCTTGACGCCAAAGTTTAGGGTATACAAATAATAAATGCTTGGTATGTCGGTTTGAAAATGTTTCAATACATTTTTTATTATGTGTAGCTTTACTGATCATATGTTAGATGTATCTTTAAGGT
Organism: Saxidomus purpurata; assembly: GCA_022818135.1. NCBI lineage: Eukaryota > Metazoa > Mollusca > Bivalvia > Venerida > Veneridae > Saxidomus > Saxidomus purpurata. The sequence continues at coordinate 34,325,826 of JAFMSR010000018.1, forward strand.
AAAAGTGTAATGTGTATTGTAATTTCAAACGCTTACTTTGTCAATCGAAAATGTACCCAAAACCAAGTAAAATTTAACAACTGCTGCTTTACTAATGCTATGTTACTGTAACGTCTAAGTGTATGGTATTTCAAAATGTCCAATGCTTGGCAGTCGGAAATGTATCTAAATTATTGTGTATGGCATATTCGATGTATAAGGTATACACTTGTGTGAGTCGGACAAGAGGGGATTTTATTGTATATAGTTTTTTGTGGTTATGCTTCATTTGCACTCAAAGAGCAGGGTATTCAAATAGGTGTTTGTTCTGTAAGAAGTACACTTTGTCATACACTGATTTTCTTCTAGCGTGTTTTAAATTATGTATCAGAGGGTATGCTGTGATATGCTTCTCTACTCTATAAACACGATTGTCAATCATCGAAAATAAAAAGCAAATGCAACGGTGAAATGTATGATATGTTACTTCAAATTACATTTCCTATGATGATAATGGTATCTCCTTCAAAATTTGAAATATCTATTTAGCATATATCTTTTTTAAATATAATGTTGCAAAAGCTTTAATTTTCGGAATGAACAACAATCGCAGGAGAAAGTATTAGTGTGTATATATATTTGTCAAAATCTAACATGTTTTAATTTTGCAGTTCATGTCTATTTTTTAGATTTACCCAGCTAAATTTATAAAATGAACTTACCTATCTTTCAATTGGAACGGTACCATTAATTGTTCAAGGGCATGGTCAATGATTTTTTTTTTACTAAATACCGACATGTGCAGGTCATAGTCAGACTGTACGGATGAGCAAGCTTATCATGCTCTACACCAGATGAAAAGTCAGAATCATTTGCCAAAAGCAAGGTCATTACATTCAAAACTCTTTTAGAAGGATAGATTTCACTGTCACACATTTGTATCAGAAACGCGATATGTGCCTTTTCGAAATTGAAAGACTGGCTCTATGCATGATAGATCATACAATTAGTTGAAAAAATAAGTGACTATGGCGAAAATCTAAAAGTGAACTTAAACTGGTTTTCTAAATCACTTTTGCAGGCTTGGACGTAAAAGAACGATGATTATGTGGTTTGCAACAGCTGGAGTATCACTTGTTATGTCAACAACATTGCTTACTGTATTTGGTATGTACAAACAAGGCTTCAATTACATGAATAGTGTAGCCTTGACTATTTCCTGTCTGATTTTGATATGCCACTAGTGTCGGCATCGGTTAAATCATTACACACTCATTTGGGTTTAAGGTTTAAGCTGTAATACTTGCCTACAAACTGTGCTAAAAAGGTAAAGTTGTACTAGATGTCTAATACAGGTTAAGCTATAACAGTTGCTAACAGACATTCTAAAAATGTAGTAAGTTGCAACAGTTGCCAAAATACTGTGTTAAATAGAGATTAAGCTATAATAGTTGCAAACAGACAATGTTAGAAATAGATAGTGTTGCAATAGTTTCCAAATGATTGTGTTAAAAAGAAGTGAAGCAAAAATAGTTGCCAACAGACATTGTTAAAAATAGGTAGTGTTGCAATAGTTGCCAAATGACTGTGTTAAATAAAGGTTAAGCTATAATAGTTGCAAACAGACAATGTTAAAAATAGGTAGTGTTGCAATAGTTGCCAAATGACCGTGTTAAACAGAAGTGAAGCTATAATAGTTGTTAACAGACTGTTAGAAATAGATAATGTTGCGATAGATGCCAAATGACTGTGTTAAAAAGAAGGGAAGCTATAATAGTTGCAAACAGACAGTGTTAGGAAAAGGTAATGTTGCAATAGTTGCCAAATGACTGTGTTAAAAAGAAGTGAGGTTGACTTTTTTAAACATATTGCTGCCGAGTAAGTCATCTCCTACCCAGTGAAATACTGTAATCACGTAATATCTGCCCACATAAGTCTTTAGTAAGAATACGTTTTGAATTAAAATATAACTTTTGTAACATTGTGACAAATAAAAGGACAAACAAGAAGCATTGGAACGTGAAGGAAAAAATGAACCATGTTGTATTTTTGCAAAGTAGGATAAAAAATTCATTAATGTAGAGAAAAAGGAATAACCTGAAAGTATTTAGATATAGAATCTATAGTATCAAAATTTTGTGTCAATTGTGTGCATATTCATATTTTTTTCTTTTGTGCTTTGGAGCTTTCATGGATTGTCAATATTTCAGATAACAACAGCAGTAGTATAGTGGCGACAATGTTTTCTCTGATAGGAAAGGCCGCTAGTACCGGATGCTTCAGTACCGTGTTTCTGTACACACCAGAAATATACCCAACAAATTACAGGTAAATATATTGCACAAGTTTGCTCATTCATTTGGGATTTAAAATGAAAAATAAAATGTTAACCTTACTGGATATAAGTTTACTAATACCTTTGAAATTACGAAAATCATGATGTGCTAGTATTTAACTGGATGTTCATGTACTCATATTTCAGTAAAACCATTAATATGGGAGATAAAAAATTGAGAACTTCTATCAGAAACAACTAAAAATGTCAGCATGTACTAATCGTTCAGCACAGCACAATCTCACTAAAATTAAGAGAACAAACATCTGCGTTAAAAAGTTCAGATAAAGTATGAAGATTCTAATTGTAGGCAAAACTTACAAAAGCATAATTCTATTAGACTGACATCTTATCTGTTGTTTTTATAGAAACAGCGGGCTTGGTATAGCCTCTTCGATTTCTAGAATTGGTGGTATACTGGCTCCCTTTGTCAGCAACTTGGTGAGAATTGTTTCGATATCTTCACGGCCTTTTAAAACAATACTGAAAAATTGCTGATGGCAGACATTATATTAACCCTTAACCTACTAAATTTCTTAAAAAGGAGTTGCCAATCAAGGAGTTTTGGTGGACCCTCTTTTTTCAAAAGGGTGCTGACAGACAGATACATATTTCGGACCATTATCAGATCATAACATCAGAGTTAACTGCTCTATGGAACTCCAATGTATACTTCTCATTTTTATCGTATTGGAATGTAAGGCATTGTACGATGAAGTGACTGATATACGAGAAGACACGACCCAAACAGGACACTTTAGGCACTGACGAGACGAAACGAGACGAATCGGACAAGGCGAGACTGGACTTTGCGAGAAACAATATAGCGAGTGCATTATTTCGCCATACTTGACTAATCGTATACCAGTACATTGAGTTGTCATATATCGTATCGTCAGCTATGTTACAAATGGCAACTAGCAATGAGAATTACATAGCAAATGTTAAGTGGTTCTTGATTATCCTTCATGTAGTCTTCATTATTGCCAGCTTGTATGCACTTCATATGGAAAGAAATCAAAGAGGTACATGTAAATCGTTAAGTGTATTATTGTACATAAGTATAAGATACCTGACACTCTTTATTTCCGTTGATATGTTTAGCTGTACCTTTGCTATTCGTGAATGTGATTTAATGTTGATCTAGTGAATATGATATTGATTTGTCAAATTATATATACAAATGTACCCTGGTATTCGAATATATACGAATCATCATATTTACTAGTACCAGGTAAATATTAACACTTCATTTTTAAATACTGATTGACTATATGTTTTTTACTTATGATGTTTCAAGGCATTGATCGCGTTATGGATTCCTGGAGCAATATTCGGCGGAATGTGTCTGTTGGTAGTGTTGTTTGCACTGCGGCTACCGGAGAGTGCAACTCATGAGCTGCCGACGACAATTGCCGAATGTGACGAATGGGAACTTGACTCCATTTCACCGGATGCTTCGACTGAGTCGCCTGCTTTAGAGGATGATGCGATTAAATAACGTTTGCTCAAAATACTTAGATGTGACTTTTTTTTACTTCATATGGAGAAGTTAGCAAACATTATACCGGTTATACCACATAAACTATTTCATATTTGTTGACATGTTTTTTTCAAATGTTTACGTACAATAAAATTGAAATTTAGATTTTCCTTTAGTGATGGAAAGCATTTTTAAAATTGGTGTAGTTGTACATTATTTTACTCTTAAATGCAACATTACAGAATGTTTATTATGTAAATTGTTTCTATATGCATAAAAAATATTATAAGGTATTGTATAATATCATTTTGTTTAGTAAATTTTAATGCAGGTTTCCAAACTGACCACTGTTTGCTCACAAATGGATTCACTTAGATAATGATCTATCTACAGATCATGAAGACTTTGCAATGTTTCACTTAACTCTTACAGTGTTTGAAATTGATAAACTGTTGTCTCAGAGAAGACAACACTTAGCCATACTTCTGAAAAAAACGGAACATTTCGAAATGCATCCCTTTTTGTTCGTATATTTGGATGAAACGCATGTGATATAGTTATGAAGAATGCTTGAAGTAGTTTTGGATATAAACATTCTTATTTTGTTCTGGGCTTCGTGTTTTCTTCAAAATGATACCCAGGACATTTGCAAAATGTAGAATTGATATCTGCATTTTTAAGCACTTATATCTGAATGATATCTACATATAATTATGTTCTTTCAATATAACTGTTGTGTATTTTAAGAGTAATGCTGGATAGCATGTATTTATCACTAATATAAATCTTCATATTAAACCCAACCAAACAAGTATTTGTTGCTATTTTATTTCCTTCAATTTATCTATCACATTAATTATATTTTTTTTCATAAAAGATCTTGAATTGAACATACATAGTGGAATATAATCAATATCATTGATACGATTCTAAAGTTATCAGGAATTTCAACCGATTAAATCCGCTCAGGTATGCAGGGTTTACATTCTTTTGTTCCTAATATGATCTGTCTACCAAATTTTCTGAGGTTTATGACGCGCAACATGCTACTCATTTATCACGAAATGTAAAACAAACAGATAGCTTATGTTGAGAGGTTATGTACCTTATGAAGGTCAAAATCCAAAGTCAAAATCAAGTTTACATTGAAGCTAACAATTAAATGAAGATTATGCGTGATAACCATGCAATGTAACACCTTTCAAGCTGCCGTTACCTCGGAAAAGAACGAACAAAATCATGGGCTGGGTTTAATTTATGGTTACCAATCAACATGATTTAAACAGCTATCCATGAGCCTATAGTGGTTGATCTTTTAGGACATACTAGTAAAAACGGTGTCAATATTGCCGACGGTTTGGTTGTTTTGTTTAGTATTGCAGGGCTCGTGAAAAACATGCCCATGCAATAACATTAAAAAAAAAAGATGACTCGGCGGAAGTTTTATCGAAAAACAAGTAGGTCTGATATTAATAAATATTTGAAGATACAATATATGACTGTTGGCATTGCGGTAAACTAGGACATCTTAGGAAAGAAGTAGAAGTGTTCCAAGAACTAGAACACACTTAAGCCTTTAAACTAAAAGGGTTAGGTAATTAGAAAATTTGAACCATAGATGCATAATGCATAAGACCAAATTTTGACAAAAGCAAGTAGTTGACTCCTAAATTTTATAAGCTTCCTGTTTCTATAGACGTTTCATTCCCTTCTTTTTCAGAAAAAGCTGAACCCCTCATAAAGTTGTCAAGAAAAAGGCCACTCTTTATTGAACTGAATAATGTCGAATTTCGTTTTGATACTATCAAAAAATCAATCAACTGCTGTCCAAATGTGTCTTAAACCTAATAATTGTGTTGTACACAGACGCGAGTGCCAATTATGCGGATGTACGCCCTAGTTAAGTGTGTGATTCCCCACAAAGTGATGACAACAAAGACATATATTTTCTGTTACATGAGCTAAGTGATACTCAATAAAAATGGAGCACAATTGAAAAAGCTTGATTAATTATTTACTCGGGACAGATTACCCTATATGTTTTGATAAACAAAAAACGCTTAAGGTTTTATGAGAACAAGACAACTCAACTAATGGCATTATATGTAAGTGGTTATAATTAAGATTTAGCATCTTCCAGGAAAAGCAAATGCTATTACTGATTTCGTTTCTCGACCGCAAGGAATGCGTATACAAACAGAATCTGATATAGAATTCGAATAAAAAATTCATGGAAATACATACAATATTGCAGATAAATGTGTGAACACTTAAAAAAACAAACACGTAATAAACTCTAATGAGCTTCACCCAAAGCGAGTTAAAAGCAATATGAAATGCAGGAATCTTTTGTGGATCCTGTCCCAGAATTTGGAGAGTAAAACATGAAATCGGGTCAAGATAAAGATACTTAAGAGCTAAATGGGGTCCCACATAATCGCGAAGATTCTTCCACAAAAGACATAATTCCCTTGACACAATTAAAAAAACATTTTAGAGAAGAGAGTAATGTCCACACTAAATTAGAAAATGATTATGAAATTAAACAAGCTGCAAGAAACAGTAACAAAATCCTTGAAACTAATGATGAAGAATACAATGCAGAACGTTCTGATAGTTTACCTTGCTAAAATATCCCACAGTGAGTTTAATGACTCACAGTGAGTTTAATGACTCACAATCAAACCCAATCGTAAGATGACATGGATACAGAATCATTGTCCAATGCATTGAAACAGATAATCTTTATATTTTAGATTATTCATCATTGACTTGTAAGGATATTTAGTACTTTTACCTTCTTTGACTGTAGAACATTCTTAACATAATTTCCGTGCATGAATAATTTTTGGAATAAATGGTTATGTCGTTCGCATACGCACTGCCATTGCACTTGATGTTGCCTATAAGACACCCGCAGTTTGACTCAGGAGACGGTCCAGCAAAAGCTTTACATACAGCTTATAATGATAAGCGCTTTGGACTCCTCATTGCCTTACACCTTTGCGGGGGATGTCCAACCATTTAACCGCACTATGTGCGCCTTCGCGAATACTTTGAAAAATGGTGCAGTGTTTATCTGCAACTCCTAAATGATACACCCACCGCTGTAAGTGGCTATGGTTAGCAACATCAAAAGAAGTTTTAGAATATGAAGTCTATTAATTCATTGTGACCTTAGGCATCTGTTGCAATTTCCCCATTAGAGCGGCACGAAGAGGTTGTGTTTGAAGTAAACCTACATTGAAAAAAATTTGACTTTCCTTAATTATCGGTATTACATGTGAATGAGCTATTGATGACGTACATGTACCTGTAAATATATCCTATACTGTAAAGGGAAGTAACCGCTCAGTGGTTTTTTTATTTTAAATGTGGTGTTATTCTCCCGTTTACAATGAGTACTTGTTATATTTGACTGTGTGAATATCAGTAAGTTGTAATCGAGACAATAATGTTAAAGTCCCATGACTAAAAATACAAGTAGCTCTTATTTTGCAAAGAAAGATGTCTTACCGGCGGAAATGACCTTTATGTAAATTTAAAAAAAACATTCCTAACTTAACTTTTTAAATCGATGTACATGTTCGAAATATAGAGCAGTATCTATTCAAATGATTATTGCAAAAAAATATGAAAGGCTTTCTGGCAACTCTTTTTCGTGAAGAAACGATTTGAATACAAAAGAAATGAATATGTCATGATTGTTTTAGAGTGAATAGAACATGGTTCTATCACTATCCTAATTTCAAAGAGCAAATTCAAAGAGATCCTGGGACTTTAATTTATTGTTGAACCACTGATTAGTTTCAGCATGTATTACACGCAGGTAACCGCTTATCGCATTTGATACGTCAAAACAAAATGCGATATAAACACAAACTCGTCTTTTTTTGGTGTAACTTAGACTGGCATCATAAGTCTTGGTGTAACTGTGCCGGAGCTTCGAAAATGCCCATCTTGCTGACAAGCTTGATTCAGAAAGCAGGACGGTAATTAATCATGTTAGAAATTTGATCACGATAATAAAAAGTTCACAAAGGTCACATCCATCATTCCTCTGAATCACCTAATCTGAAACCTGAGGATCAGTTACAGATTTACAGATTACAGACGCCTGCAGGAAGTGTTCATCTCATGCGTTGATTCTAATGTAAGACAGCTTTGAA
>JAFMSR010000018.1:34334291-34344296 GCA_022818135.1 Saxidomus purpurata
GATGATTAAAACAGCAGAAAAAAAGTGAAAAAAATGGGTGTCGGTGGGATTCGAACTCGTGGATTCGTAAAAGTACACTTATACAAAAGTATGAGAGCTAACGTTTCTACCAATACACCACGATGACAAGTTTCTTTGTAGGGGAATTTTTTTTAAATATAATATCATATATATTTAAAAAAGCAATCGAAGAATATTCAGTCAACTGCATTTCGTTTCTATAATGTCAAAGGCTGTATAAGTGGAAAAAGCAATCCTATTTCCATTTATCACAGCGTAGATTGCGCCTGAAACATGAAAAGCGCTTTGGCGTAGAATGCGCCCTCTATGAAACGAACGACAACTCTTGCTTTTAAAAAAAAATTGACTGTGTCCACAGTTTTCATCTCAGAATTACCTCAGTTGTTCAGTGAAGAGAGTAGCGGGCCGCTGCTGCGACCCGCAATAACCTCCAAAATATTAATAAAAGAATCGTTGGAAGTATGATAGCTTAACCTGAAAGTTTCAGCTATGCATTCCCAGTCATTATCGATTAAATCAACGATTTGAAATATACTACAGTACCGTAAACCCTTCGATAATCTATGTAGAGTTGTTGTTGTACAATAAATTTATTACAGAAAGCCTCTACATTGATAAAATTGTGGTAAAATAAGGCATTTTTCCCATAGGTTCTTATTTGAAATTGTATTTTCTTATCATTTTACGTTCATTAAACACATAATCTATGTTTCGAGAATATAATCTGCTAGATGTAGGGAGTGCCCCTTTTACATGGATGTGCTTTTCATTATGTCATTACCATACCACAACTGAAGGAGCAAATCTAAAGGCAACTCGAATTATTGAGAAACAAGAGCTGTCCCTCAAAAGTGACGAATGCCCCCGAAAGAGGTGCCTCACAGTCTGTGTCCTCTCCATGTGCTCAATAAATGTGCTATGTAATTTTAAAAATCCTTCCATGCATGACAGAGTAACCATGCATACAGTTTTCCATTACTTTAAACACTAAGTGTGACCTTGACCTTTGAGCTAGGGACTTGGGTCTTGCACGCGACACATCCGCTTGATGTGCTAGACATTTGTGCCAAGTTATTTGAAAATCCTTCAAAGCACGATAAAGTTATAGTCCGGACACAAATGTGTGCATATATACAGGATTCCATTACCTATAAACTCTAAGTGTGACCTTGACCTTTGTGGTAGGGATGTGGGTCTTGCACGCGACACGTCATCTTGATGTGCTAGACATTTGTGCCAAATTATTTTAAAATCTTTCAATGCATGACAAAGTTACTGTCCGGACACGAATGTGTGCATATATACATATATAGAGGAATCCATTTCCTTCAAACTCTAAGTGTGACCTTGACCTTTGAGATAGGGACAGGGGGCTTGCACCCGACACGTCGTCTTGATGTGCTAGACAATTGTGCCAAGTTATTTTTAAATCCTTCAATGCATGACAAAGTTACAGTCCAGACACGAATGTGTGCATATATGCATATACATGTATATAGGAATCCATTACCTTCAAACTCTAAGTATGACCTTGACCTTTGAGCTAGGGACGTGGGTCTTGCACGCGACACGTCGTCTTGATGTGCTAGACATTTGTGCCAAGTTATTTTAAAATCCTTCAATGCATGACAAAGTTACAGTCCGGACACGAATGTGTGCATATAAAGAGGATTCCATAACCTTCATACTCCAAGTCTGACCTTGACCTTTGAGCTAGGGATGTGGGTCTTGCACGCGACACGTCGTCTTGATGTGCTAGACATGTGTGCCAAGTTATTTTAAAATCCTTCAATGCATGACAGAGTTACAGTCCGGACACGAATTTGTAAGTGGGGACGCACAGACGGACGGACGGACAGACAGACGGACGGACAGACGGTGCGATTTTAATATGCCACCCTTCGGGGGCATAAAAAAACAATAACAAATAAAGGTATACATAAAACACGCTAAAGTCAGTTTTAAATGTTCTCTCAATTTAAAGAGCAACGATATTAAAAAAACAAACAAAAAAAAACGTCAAAAGAATGAATTTCTTTAATATCATCCCTTGTTATGTTCACAAAGTTAAATTTAGTATGGTACTATATTCTGTAGTCAAGGGAAAAAGAGGAAAAGTGGCAAAAAGGACGTCAAATAATCACACTGAAATTAGCAAAAAATTTAATTCTAATGCAGTGTTTTCTTCTTCTGTTTTGCAAAGTTTAAGACCAAACCTATTAAAACATAACGTTATCGTAATACGTATAAGCAAAATAAAACATGAAAAAAGGCTCTCGTGTAAAACGAAGTAGTGTAAAATAGTGAACATTTCTGACTGTGAAATGTAATAATTAAAAAAGTTCATAAGTAACATTTATGTTGTTGTTGTTGCTGCTGTTGTTCCAACCGTATTTTTGTCACTTTAACAGGCGGGCAGTTTTCCGAAATAAACTGCAACTTCCTCACATAAAGAAACATGGTTGGTAGCAGGGCTCGAACCAATGACCTTCAATCTATATTTTAAGTCAGCGACTCTAACCACTCGACCACATAGGCGGACATAACATTTATGGAGATTGCATTTTTACAAGTACGGGAAACTACAGACAATGAAATTTTTTCCACGATCCCATCACTGAAACAATCTCGCTCCTTCATAGAATTGCAATAATCAGTGTTCGAGGAATAAAAGACACACCATTTGGAAAACAAAACGTAATGTTGATTTAGTTAGATGACTTAGCAGCAATAAAGGTATCGGGTTATAATATCAGTATGCAGCACACATTTTAGACCAGCAAGAACGCAACCCCTTATACTTACCATTCCTTTGATTAATTTCCCGAAGACAACATGTTTCCCGTCCAACCATCTGGCTTTGTTGAGCAATATGAAAAACTGGGAACCATTTGTATCTTTTCCGTGATTCGCCATGGAAACCATTCCTACTGCACGGTGACTCAGTATGAAATTTTCATCGACAAATTTATCCCCATATATACTTCTTCCTGTTAGGTAAAATAAAAATGCAAGTAAATTCATGTAAATGTATAAGCATCATCATCATAATTAGCATCATCATCATTGTCGTCATCATTATATTTTATTATTATTATTATTATTATTATTACTAATACTATTCAATGACAATAGTAACTATTATATAGGTAAGTAGTATTTTAATTCATCATCATTATTCAGTACTATAGTAACCGACTATACCATCACCAAATACAAGTATGTAGCTTAGACCATATACCCATTGCTGGAAAAAATCTAAAACTCCGAAGAAAGGCATATCAACAGATGACAATCGGACAGACGAACAAACAAGAAAGAAGAGACAGTTTGAACTACTACGGTATCACTAGTTTAGCTATTGCTTAAACTGCATTTAAGAATTCTATAGTTTAGCTACTGCACTAGAATTCGGCTAAGCTTCAATATCTTGCAAGACAAGCAAAGACAGAAATTTGTACTTTTGACAAAGTTATCCACACAGGCTGCAGTACCGAAGGAAGTAACAATCAGAATATAAAATGAAGCAAGATTAGAGTTCACCTAGAATAAACCTGCTAGATCCAAAGCTCATAAGACATCAACCGAAAACAGCAGAAGAGAGAAGATCCAAGAGGTCAGACTAAAGGTCAAGAGTTACGCATTAACTACATTCAAACAAATGAAGCAAAGAACTTTTGCAAAGTGTATCTGGAAAAAAAAGGTTCTAGAAGATTCTAAGTGTTCCCTCCTCTATTTAGTTGGTTTATTTCTTACCACCAGTGCCGTCGCCGACGGTTACATCTCCCATTTGAATGAGAAAGTCTGGCACGACTCGATGAATTTTCGAATTTTTAAACCATAGTGACGACTTCAATAGAAATACAAAATAAATATCAAGTCTTGATTCACATTTTTTTTTCAAATTCATGATGTATTATAAACACCATACACGTATTTCAGTATGATTAAATTGTATGTATTTGGGATACAATGTATTAAACATGTCTGTTTTTGATACATGTATATTAAACAAATGAGTTGTAAAATTCGTTTAATTCAACACAATGATTAGTGGTACCAAAGATATGCCAAATAAAATATGGAAGAAGCTTCAATTTCCACGAAGCCACAACTAAACATTTTTTCTTGAAAAGATATAAAAAAATGTTTTTTGTTTTAATTATTAAAGCTAAACATATATCAACAACAGACATGTTTTCCTTCGGTATCAAATGCAGCAAAATATTATCGGTGATACAATATCGTGTACATGTACATGTATATACAATAAATTCAAACATGTATACCGGGGCAAGAATACATTCAATATTCGGGTAAATTGATATTCGGATAAATAAAGCATGTGGGTTTATCAGGGTTGGTCACGTGACCTACCGCCTGTGCCATCCCCTACTGTAATATCGCCCATCTGAATGATGAAGTCTGGAACAACACGATGAACCTTTGTGTCCTTAAAACTGAGCGTTTCCTGTTACATTAAGATAATATTTAGTGGTATATCTAGACAATAAAAAGGACAGGGTGCCCTCCAAAAGGGGCATGAAGCATTAAGTTTGGTCCGAGGCATTTTTTATGTGATGACTCCCAAAGAAAATCTCCTATAGAATGGAAATGTTTCTATAAATGAATGATGCAAAAGCTGAATATAAGAAGTCTTATTTTGAAAATGCTGAAAATGCTTCCTCAATAAATAAAAAAGAATTCTTTATCTTCTGTTCAATGGGGTACAACAAAATGGCAGCAGGGAGGCCCTAAAGGGCAGCAGGCGGGACTGAATAAGGGCTGGGTGCAGCACCCTGCTAAAACACTTTAGATATAGCACTAATAGTAGCGGAAATAATAATGTACATGTACATAAGTAGTTCGCAATCCTGTTACATAGCACATTTATTGGTCAGAATGATTTAGTTCATTAGAAAATTGATCTCTTGATACATCAAGAAAAGAACTGACTGCAAACTGAATATCTTGTTACACTCAAGAAATGAATTTACTGCAAGTTGAATATCTTGTTACATCAAGAAATGAATTTACTGCAAGTTGAATATCTTGTTACATCAAGAAATGAATTTACTGCAAGTTGAATATCTTGTTACAACAAGAGAAGAATCAATCAGATTGTTCTTATTGCAAAATGGGCATCCTGTTACATAACAATACGGCTAGGCTGTATACATGTATATTACAATTGACTGATCGGCTGCAGAAAAACTAGATAAATTGGCTGGACCATGTTAGATTAATAGATTCAAATGTCTCATTAATTTCCGTATATATCGGATCATGTTTTACCTTGTGTAAAATTTTCAAACTTGAGTTCAATCAAATAAAGAGAGCTAAAGCGGATATGCAGTTTCTGGGGTCTAAATAAGTATAACAGACGCGGTTCGACAACTCGCATTATAAACGCTTGTATTTAACTTATTAAACAGCGTCCCGTTCAAACAGTATTTATTGACATTTTAACAGGCAGGCAGTTTAACTAACGGTCGTTCCTGGGAAGAACCAGTACGAGACTCCTATCCTACGTTAGAAACTGCCAACTTTCTCGCTTAAAGAGACAGCGTTGGTAGCAGGGCTCGAACCCATGCCCCCCCCCCCACACACACACCTAATCTATTAGCGTTTGCAGTGATTTCAAGTCAGTGAATCCAACCACTCGACCACGGAGGCGGACAAACAGCGTCTCTGTATCTGGGTCTCCAACTAACAAAAACTTTCAGTGAGTGCATTCACATTGTTTGAGCCGCACTAAAAATGCATTCTTACTATATTAGCCTGTACTGAGTATAGACATATCTTTGGACTGAAAATTGCAGTTTGAACTAAACTAAAACACTGAAATTAAAAAATAATTTTGTTTAATTACCGTAAACAGTTTTTAGTTTCTTATACATGCAAAAGAATTAAAGACAAATATCTTAAGTTTATTCATTTCTTGCGAAATGACCTTATTGTACAATTAATTGCAATGCATCAATTGATTCCGATAACACCTGGATAGATTAATAAGAGCGTTTTATTATGACAAAACGTGGCACAACGTTTATGTTATCGAAACGGTCTAAGTCAATAATCTTTTACAAAAGGAAAATTTATCCGTGTACCATCTGTTACTGGGCAATCTATAACACGCGTTCTTCCTAACCTTCGAGGCGTGCCTCGCAAATTGATTCTTAATACGTGGATACTATTAAGATCAGTTGTAATAATTTTGAATTCAGTAACGTTTATATGCTGAAGAATGTATGCAAAACGATTGAAACGTCATGGTTACAGTAAACTCCGTATATAACGACTCCGGATATAGTGAAATTCCGGATATAAGGAACATATTTTCTCTGCCCGAGTTTTATTTCTTTCTTTTTTTATATGAAATTGTTATATGGATATAACAAACTCCGGCGATAAGTGGTGCCAACAGTGAGTTCGTTATTAAATTTCAAACTTGCCGCGAATAAAATCACATTAAAAGGTTCCTCCTAAGCCAGTATCAACAAATATTGTTTTTGAACATTTTTAAATAAACAATTTAAAGTTGCAAATATACATATAAACATTACTTTGTAGCATGTCAGCAACGCATGCAAATGCATTTCACGTCAAATTTAAAGTTAAATTGATCAGTTTGTTCTCAATGACATCGACAAAGCACAGTTGTAAGATGTTATATTGCCTAGTGTTTAAAATTTCACACCCGGTTTACCATATATGTTAAATTTTAAAAATAACCCTTCCATGCTTAGAAGAATTTTAGATGAAAATTTTCATTTTCTCTATATGTGAATAAAAAGATGCACGGCAAATTAAGGATTTTCTACATATTCAAAACTGAAAATCACTTACCCTTCCACGTTTGAAACCTTTTGCAATGGCGGCAAAGTTCATTGAAGTCATTGGACAGGTGTCTCCAAACAAAGCAATAACGAAGCGCCCTCTATAATCCTCCCCGGGTCCATCAAGGTCCTTGACTTCAACATCAAACCATACCTCTTCAGTGACTGTATAGTTACCACAGTAGCCGAGACCAAGCACGGCGAAAAAGCATGCGTACAGTAGAGCTGCCATAGTGGAGGCTGTAGTAGAGACATAGACAAAAAATAAACATTAATTTGTGCGCATACTTAGAAAACACAAATTGCTCGCTTTTCATGTTGAAACTTAGTAGCAATCGAAATACATGTACACACTTTCCCTAACAGTCTCTAGTCCTGCTCGATTGTTGACTATGCATTAGATCTAACATCGGTGGCGTGACTAACGACTTAGTGTCCGTCTAACTGGATAAGTTTATTCGCCTTGTTAACCCCGTATAAAACACTTGTATAACTATACAGCTGATTAAATTGACAACGTCTGGAGACATCTTAAAGATTCCCTTTTCCGTTGTCTGTAATACCTGATATGGAGACATAGACAAAGCATTTGAAAAGGTACAAAGACTTAAAACAGTATCAATAAAGCATTCTTGTATATTTCATCTTAATTATACGCTACCAAATTATAAAGTGTTGCAAACGCTTTTGAAATTCCAATATAAGCATAATTCAGCATAGTGTAGCGGTTCATTCAATTCAATTCAATTCAATATACTTTATTTAACGACGGTTACACAATAAACAATTTCAACATCATTTATCTCACTTGCGGCCGTCTAACCAAGCTGATTGTGATGTCAATGTTCACTTGTGTTGTTGATTCTCACGATTACTTCTACATTTTATGTTTCAATATAAATTTTTTTGAGAATTAAAAAAATTCACTAGAAACTGAGCAAGTTTCTTTAAAGTGTTCAATGATGTCCGAAACATGAAATGAGAAGTTATATTTTAATGCACAGATCAAAACAAAAACCCGTATCACAGGTACAGATGGTGATCAGAAGCTTCCCAACTTGTATATGTTTTTCTTCATTGAAAATACTCAGAAGTATTTAATACTACAGATTATAAACTTTAGCTAAGAACGTGTCCAAATTTTTTATTGATACTGTTTTTAATTACATGCGTTTATTTCTTTGTACCTTTTTCAAAATGTGATGTTAAAATGGAATTTATTTGTTACAAAATAATAATTATCTTTACCTTTAAGTATGTTGTCCTCTGTGTGTGTTAAAGCGAAAAGGACGAAGCAACGAAGAGACAGAGATTTATTCTTTGCTGGAGCCACGAGTACATTATCCACGGACCAATCAAAACGTCGGTTACATCACGCTGCCGCCACTTAGAACGCACGAAGCTGTTGCACGGACCGAAGGAATACCTAATAATTTGGAATCATACACGTTGAAACGAAGTAATATCAAACACATATTAAACGTATATTGAGCGTGGCATTTTCGTGGCAACCACATCAATTAATTGACAAATCCTGCCCATCTATGATGACGAGTCATTGCTCTTAATTATAATGATAAAGAAAACAAAGAAAATCATCATGGACGTGGAATTGGAAGCTTCTAGAATGCCATATGAAATACTAACGCAATTATTGGACATTATTGCATGTTTAACATGGTGCAGATGTTTCAAAATCGATGGGTATATATCAGGGGCAGAGAATAAAAGACGAACATATGGCTTCTCATTCGATTTGAAATCTTCGGGTCTAATGTTTTCACGTATAAATGTGTACAATGTATGTTTAAAATTTTGTTTTATTTAACCACGTAATATTTCTACGAATAAACATTTATTACAATGCTGTTAACGTAGATATATTACCCGTCAGAATGGCAATCTCCCAAGATCATGGTTTGTGCCAATGAAACCCACGTGATGCATATGTAAACATGGTATAGTATGGTGTGTCTGTCACCTCTTAACCCACTGTGTGTGCCAGAAAAGGAAGCTGAGTGCGTAAATATCCGCCTCTCAAAGGCCAAGCCGTCTGTGGCGACACGCAAAAACTTTGCACCTCCCGTTCTAACGTTGTACTGTTAGGGGACATGCGATATTCTACACCCATCGTCGTGTAGACATACCCCAAAGTCTATGAATGGGTCCCGGCAGCTATTGGTAAGTAGCTGTAATTGAAACCCTATCAAGTTCCCTCTTGTGTTTCAAGGAAAGATGCTTGCACCAAAACCTTAGGCTGGGCAACCCGGTCAAAAAACTAGAGAGCTATCATCAAATGTACTAAGCTAACTCCCTTATTTTTCCAATTTTGATAGGTACCAATATGCATGGGAGTCATATTTTGGGTTTTGGCAAGTTATCCCACGGTCGGCCAGGACTATAAACAATAAAAAAGACTTAGCTTATGTGGTAGGAGGAGATTAAACAACTTTTCTACACTGTCGATACACATAAGTGGCCGAGTGGTTACGCCGTTCGCTTAGTATCTATGTGTCCCGTGGTTCAAGACACCTGATGCCATATTTTCCTTAGTTAATCCAGCTCTAAATGGTAACAGTAATGTATATTGCTGGCTCACTCTCAATAAGCGTGTTTCAAACATGGATTGTATTTCGGGGAAAGTTATAGAAGTTAAAACAAATAAAAAGTCCGGTATATACGAAAGTTAGCCTCGACTCTGTTTGTCCTGTCTTTACGTCCTTTTTAGCGTTGTTACCGTCTAACAAACAACGCTTTGTCGTCCAAAAACTTGATAATCTTAATAAAATCTAGGTCAAGTTTGAATCTGGGTCATCTGTGGTCAAAATTTAGGTCACCAGGTCAAATCATAGAACAAAAGGGTCATGATGGCCCTATATCGCTCACCTGACTACCATTGGCTATAATAAAAAGGGTCATGATTCCAACATAATTCGTAGAGGTCCAATACACAATGCTAAGTAACATTTCAAATATCTTTTATCTGCCTGTCGGCCTTGTGTTTTTTAAAAAGTTTTTCCTATATAAGCCTATGTGAAATCAAGTGACTCCTCCCTGCCCCCCCGCCCCCACCCCCTCCTGGGAAGGGGTTATTTTGACTAGGGGGTCATCATTTGAACAATCTTGGTAGAGGTCCACTAAACAA
>JAFMSR010000018.1:34344796-34361029 GCA_022818135.1 Saxidomus purpurata
TGGACGTGACATATTCAAAAATTAAATTAAAAATGCAAGAGCATGTCCTGAAACGAGCTTTTTGGAACAGCATACTAACTACATGTACATGTAGTTTGTTGCAGATGACAACAAAACAAGTTCCAATTCATTTGCATGAAAATTGTAATTGTAGACAATCAAAATGAAAAATAACAAAGGGACGTACATGTTGTGTAATTGAATCATAGGCAACGTTACAGTTACGATTCTGATAATTTAAAAGTAAGCAAGGTAGAGTTAAGGCTATAAGCCACTTCATCTAAATATCTGCTTTATGTATGTGTTCATCTTGGTAAATCTGTTTAATAGTTTTGTAAGAATGTTTCGGACAAACATAATTTCGTAACAGAAAGGGAGGTAATTAAAGTGGGGTCTGAATAAATGTGATACTTGTTAATGACCCCTGCTACTTTATGAAATATCAACTAAATCATGTAGACACAGTTTTTAAGTGTCACTCCAGACAAGCATATAAAGGGGATTATTCAAAAATCGGATAAACTAGAGATATGGTATTTCCTCTCAATGGCGTCTGTGTCACTGTGTGAAACATTGTGCAGTCCTTTTAATACGTTTTGAGTTATACTTCGGCCAAGCTTTTTAATTTTATTATGAGGTCAGCTAGAGTTATAGTTCTTGTTCACTGAACTTACCCCCAATCACTTCACCATGAAGGCGCAAATTTTTTGGAAAAATATTTTAGTCTAAGTATCAATATTCTAAAAACCAATTATTTCTGGACTTAGTACAAATAGCGATACACGTTCTAATAAAGCTGTAATTCACTTTAAAGAGGCACTCCCTATATCTAGCAGATTATATTCTCCAAACATAGAGTATGTGTTCAATGGACGTATAATGATAAATAAATACAACTTCAAAGAAGAACGTATGGCGACAAATGCCTCATTTTATCATAATCAATAAATGCAGCGAGCTTCTGTAATAAATGGCATCCACCCATTAATTGTACAACAACAACTTTACATAGATTATTGAATTGTTTACGGTACTACAGCATATTCTAAACAGCTGATTTTATCAATTATGACTGTAATGCATAGCTGTAACTTTTAGGTAAAGTTATAATAATTCCAAAGATTTTATTATTTACGTTTTGGGGCTATTTAGTTTGACACCAGTTATAAGGTATGTCCTTTTGATAAATCTAAAAAAATTGGATGAAAATTTAAGTTGTTCACTAGATGATCACGGCTTAGTAAGTCCTTTCACAGCTCTTTCTTGTTTTATTTTCGGCAACAGGATGTTGGAGGAATCACTGAGATGGCTGATATCGAATGGCAGACTGAAAGATGCAAGACACATTTTGAAAAAGGCTGCAAGACAAAACAAAGTAGAGTTTAGCAAGGTGGAAGCCGTTTTTAATAAAACAGTACAACTAACCGACAACGAAATAGACGAGAGAAAAGAACCAGCTACGGAACTTGAATCGAGTAAAAATGGCAATGAAGTAGAACTAAAAGAAAGAGATCTTGAACAGCAAATTTCAAAAGTTCGTCACAATGTGAAAAAGTATACGGTCGTCGATATTCTAAGAAATCCTGCTCTTAGAATAGACACACTCATTCTATGGTACATGTGGTAAGAGTTTAATATATAACTATCATTTCTGAAGCGTTTCTTGAATATTTGTAACATTCATTCATTTGATTACTTTTTTACTTTACGTCGCTTTGATTTCAAAAGTATAATCACGGCGTTTTCTATCTTGTTTTTATATACATGTACGTTTTACCTTCGGTTTTCATTTCTCGTGGAATACTCGTTTATGCTTCATTCTATTTCCAGGATAGTCGCGGCGGGAGTGTACTATGGTCTTACTTTGGTATCAACACATCTAGCTGGAAATCGATTCTTGAACTTTTTCTTGAGTGGTGTTTTTGAAATTCCCTCAAATTTGCTCCTCTTCTATCTTTATAACAGGTATTGTTTGGTATTTCGATGAGCTAAAATCAAGATTTATGTCACCAAATATAGAATCGAAGTGTTATATTAGTGCGAAACGTAACTAAATTACAAGTGTCCATATGCATTTCATGTTGTGAGAAATAGATAATGAGACAGTCTGGGCATGATTCAGGCTGCTCGGATATGTTAGCTGATCCATTATACTAGTCGAAAAGTGCTATGGTTGTTATTTTCTTGCACAACCGTTAGACTTTAAGCTATTCATGTTTTCCACAGAACTGGAAACAACCCGTTTTTTACAATTTCTAAATGTAGAAAAGTTGAAAGTTCATCACAGCTATAGCACTCCATATTATTTTATCTTACTAGCTAATTGAAAAAAAAGTTTTCACTCCTTTGCTAGCACCTGTATACTATACTCAGTATTCAATACTTGAGGTAATACCCTCTAGATTTGGTCGAAAGAAGACAATGATCTTGTGGTATGCTGTGGCAGGCGTGTCCTTAGTGGTTTCAACAGTTTTGCTCACTGTGCTAGGTAAGAAATTCTACGTCATATTCAACAATATATGTTTTGCATGTTAATGGGTTGGTCGGTGGTATTTTACTAGTTCGTTAATATAATATCGATTTGTGAAGTAGGAAAAGCATTACATTCAACTTAAGGAAAGGCAGCTTTAGGTAATTTTATTAACAGTTACCTGGTGTCTCAAATACGTTGATGGGCCTTACTATCAAACGAACATGTATTTCTAGTCTGATAAGGCGGACTTTTCGTGAGTATAAAATTAGCTAGTCTATGAGTTGGTGAACCCCTGTACATAATTATAGTAGTGACAAACCAGTTGTAACTATACTACAATGTAGAAGCATTTGGCCAATGTAACTTACGTATATTATAATCTAGCTGTCAGAAGGCTACGGAAGCGTATAATGGTCGACAGTTACTGTTTATATCAACTAGACATGTGTGTGGTAATATGTTGACTTTGCTTGATAATATTTTGCAATTGTGCGTTATGTCATGATAAAATAAAACAATTGATTAAAAACAGAGCTGTTTGTTTTCGTAACACGTTAGACGTCAAAAAGCAATCACAATATAATATCTTGCTAAAACTATTACTAAACAAACTTTTTCCCGAATACGACACATATTATTTGGCAAATCAAGTTCTTATCTGACGTATTTTTCTCGCGCAAAGCTGAAACCAAATACTCTACAGCCCTCGGCTATAATGAATTACAAGAGGGCCAAGATGGTCCTATATCGCTATCCTGTCCCAAAGACAAAAAGTAAGTCTAAAGTCATGATCAATGCCAACCGCTGACATTTTTTAAAATCTCTTTACGAAACGGTAAACACATTCCAAACGTAGGTTTAAAATCAATGTACAAAGTGACCTAACTTTTTACCAGATGTTACGCAGTTTCGGTCTTGACTAAAGTTCACCAAGACAAACTTTCTTTCAATATGACTGATGCCGGTGTGTCAAATGTGGCATCTAGAGTTCGTAGATGTTTCTATTATTTTACCTGGTGTCCTACTTTTTGACCCCACGAATCCCAGTTTAAAACTAAACATAGAGTTCATCAAAACAAACATTCTGATTAATTTTCAAGATGATTTGATTCAAAATGTAAATTCTAGAATGTTGATGTTCTATGAGTTCACCTTGTGATCTAGATTTTATGATGTGACCAAATTTCAAACTTGACATAGCATTTATCAAGACATCCAGGGTGATTGGGTGCAAATTTGGCTTCTGGAGTTATCACGAGGTTTTTCTATTTTTTTACCTGGTATCCTAGGTTTTGATCACACGTAATAAAGTTTCTTTCTTGTCCTATATTTTATCAAGACAAACATTCTAACCAATTTTACGGTTTGGTTGGGTACAAATGTGGTTTCTACAATATTTGGAATATTTTTTATTATTTGACATGGTCTATGATTTGACCCCGCGTGACCTGCTTTCAACTTTTGTCAAGAAAAATATTCTGACCAATTTTCATGACGATTGTTCTTATAGAATGTTCAGACGGTAAGTGTGGACAGACAGACAGACAGAGAGGCAAGCAGGCTAGGGTGAGCTCAAAAGAGAACATTTACACCAGCTATCTACTCTAGTTTCACCGATGTCGGAGCTAAATATTAACTCATTTTCAGTAATAAATTATCTTACACAAGCAAGATAAATCTTTCATGCAATAACTATACCGTTCAAAATGATCTTACTTGCTAATTCTTAAGGAACGAATGCTACAATTATCACGCAATATTTCTATTACTATCTTGCATTTTCCCGTAAGATTTCAAACATGATGCGATATTTTCGCATCAAATCTACATAGATATCTAGCAACTGGCGACCATTATACGCTTCCGTAGAAGGCACACCAAAGATTACTTTATTACAAACATTTTATATGTATTGTAGAAGGAAATAAGACGGCAGCGATAATAGCTACGATATTTTCATTATTTGGAAAGGCGGGAATCTCGGGGGCTTTTAGTACATGTTTCTTGTACACGCCGGAGATTTACCCTACAAACCACAGGTTAGATATTTCTGTAAACGTTCCTATTCCGGGAATGGGAAAACAGTGTCCTATTTTATTTGTAACCATGAGTACTATTATTTCTTTTGTTTCATTAATTTTGTTTAGAGATGGAAAATGCATTTCCAAAAATGAATACGTTTTCATACTTTTTAAACACAGTAAAGAAAAGATAAAACTATTTTGAAGACTTTGAAAAATAAAATTCAAGCTTTGGTCCTGTTCCTTTAACGATATTTTGATAGAACTCTGGGGACATCTCCCGCCTTTATTTCTTAAGCGTTGAAAAAAAACCCATAGTTTAAGAAAGATTTTTCTCACTGAAATATTTCTTAGCCTTTAACAATAGACTTACGATGTAATTTTATTGGGAATAAAGTTTTAGAAAGTCAAGTCAGTCTCAGCAGACTTTAAAAGTCTGTAAACTCCATAAAATCAACAAAAGTGAATCATTACAATGTATATTTGTTTCGGGTTACGTGTTGATTTGCTTCTCCCGTTCTATTTGATACTTTGTTTGACTTTCTTTCCAGGAACAGTGGTCTAGGAGTTGCTTCATCTGTATCACGGATTGGTGCAATATTGGCGCCGTTTGCTAGTAACTTAGTACGTATTCAATTGTGTAGAACGTGACGAAAGATCATTGTTATTATATTTGTTCATAAAAAACATAACCATGGCGATTTCGCAGTCATAATAATATGCTCTTTTAGCTAAGGCGAAATTTTCCCCCTGAAAGTGTACGTTCTAAACCCTATGTGGTATTGGTTTAATTTGAGAGCACTTGTTTTCTGTTCAACTGAAACACTTTCCTCTTTTTAAAACATGTCATCTCGCATCACTAACATCTTGCGAGTGCACAATACATATTTCTTTCCTATTGATGTCAGACTTACATGTAATATCATCTCAAAGGTTTTAATATGACTGGCCGACTATCGCGGTACCATGCATTCTCATTAAAACATGTTTTTCTTTGTAAGTATTCAATTTTGAAAAGAGTTGTCTAAATCATGATAAATGTGCAATTTCGATAGAATAGCGGTCAACAATTGTATTTTTAACTTAAATTTCGATAGAAAATAAATGAATATTTTCAACACAAGAAGCATGAACTCTAACCGTGGCTTAGAATTGACGACTAAACTTAGCCGGTGGTAATTACAGCAGTTTTTATACGCCCGTCATGACGTGTCGTATTATAGGATTTCCTTTGGTGGCGCGCGGGCGGCGCCCACACAGTTGTCTGGTCTCTTACTACCACAACTCTCATCGAAACTTTGTAAAACTTGCTGTGAATGTTTATCGGCATTATATTTAGGCTAAAATCAGTGACCATCTAAATCACTTTTGTCTCTCCAGAGGTATTGCACTTTTATTGCCAAACTTTGACACATTTAGAGATGTCCGGCCTCTACCTTAAACAATTCCTTCTGAACAATGAATGTCTTCACTTAACTTGTTGTGAATGTTAATTCTTCAGTCAAGTTCGATAACCAGTTAAATTGCTCCTGTCTTTACGGAGTTATTGTCCCGTAATTCCCAAAATTGGAACAATAAATAGTTTACCGCTGACGGGCGTATTTAATGATGATTTGGCATTCTTTTCTTTTATTAACAGGCTTTGATAGCTCTATGGATACCGGGTGCAATATTCAGCGGTATGTGCCTACTGGTTGTTGTGCTAGCTTTACATCTACCAGAAAGTGCAAAGCATGAACTACCTACAACTATTGAAGACTTTGAGAGATGGAACTCGGATCAACAACCGTCTATTTGGACAACAAAGATGTAAACAAGACTGTGACATATTTAGACATGTATAGTAAATGAGTCTGTTAGAAACATGTTCTTGGTCAGACAAAACCAAGAAAAGTAATGAAAGTCCATTTATTTAAAATGCAATTACTATCTTTTATCTTAAAATAGCTTATTTTCAGATGTTTGTTTTCATTTGTTATATTTTCACTTATACTTTTTTTATTCTATGTCCCCTTATTGCTCTTTCCATTATGATTGCTTATAAACCCGAAAATGTGATGCTTTCAAATATATGATAGATGCAAATTAGAGTAAAACCCAGTAATTACTGCTTTCGCCATAGCTGCTTGCTAATTAAATTCTAATTGATAGGACTGGAACTTAAAGTTTGTATCCCAGTGACTGAGAAAGTAACAAACACTACTGTACTAATAAATACCAACGTAAAGTAAGAATAATCTTTACATGTACATCAATTCGATTCGAGGGTTATTAGAGCTTAAATGCAGGATTCCTTACATTTTGGCACAAAGTATCAATTTTGCTGTTGAAGACTTAAGAAATAATAAATGCCTCCCTGTATTTTATCGTTGAATAAAATATAGTCAGGATTTGGGATGCGTAGTAATTAAGTCACGAGTGCGTAGCCCGAGTGATTTATTTTTTTCGCATCCAAATGACTGACTGTATTTAATTCAACAATAAAATATAGGGAACAATTTCTTATAATTTCGATTCTAACACATTAATTTCTTTGAAAACAATCCCGTACTTTATTTAGCGCGTAGGAGTACATTATTGTAACCTTAAAACGCGAGATACTATTGAACGCGCTTGTTCACAAACGACACGTCGTTACGTCATAATAGCAGCCGCTTGTGTTAGAATGATGATAAATAAAGAACACTACTCCGCATGTACAAAACGGGGAAAATTGTGAAAACATCGAAATTACATGGGCAATACATTTTGTGGTCCTTTTGGTAAAATGCAGTTTTTATGTACTCCGGTTTTATAGCAAATAGTTTTGTCAGACGGTTGTTCGAACAATCAATGCACAGAATTCATTGAACTAATTTATCTTCCAACGTCAAAAGTGTCACCTTATTCTACATAGCACAGAACAAATAGAATATTTTAGGTTGAAGTCCAATTAACCGTATTTGAAAGGTAAGTTTCCGAAAGCGATTGCTATATACCATCTTTATCAATGTCCTAAAACCCTTATGCACATAATAGGCACATATAGATGCTTACGCACGTCCTCGTATGGTTTTGAATTAATTTGAGTCTTAATAAAACCATGTTCTAAAACCTGTGATATACTGATTATTCTAATGGCTTCGTAAGTTTTGGAAAAAGATATTTCCAAGGACAATGATAGCAGGTAATAATTACAGTTTACAATTATATATTATAAATTTATATACAATAATAAAGCCCTGATTCATATGACAAATTTGGACATATTAGAAGAAGTTTGTTTATTTGTTTATTTGACATTAACTGTTTGTATGTTTTTGGAGCAATATAGTTGATGCTGGATAATCCATATGATCAATGCCCCCAGAAGGAGTAAGTTGTTAGGTTTTTGGGGAAAGTGTAAAATACAGAACGCGTCGTAGCTTCAAAGACATCCCTGATTCTAATATATGTCCGATGTATAGCACTGATATACGGAACGTCGGTTTAAGGTCTCATCCAGAAGACCATTAGTTAAGTTAGTAGAGGAGCCGCGCATCGTACTGGCGATCCTTAGATAACCATTCCGATAAGTTACTACAAGACCATGGATCTCCTAACATCTACCTGAAAAAAACTTAAAAATATTTACATAAAAGACTTTATAAACAAGATCGTCCGACCCAATGGTACATTTACCCCAAGCATTTTAAAGGTGGATAATCAGATTATGGTCATGTAATAGATTTGTTTGAAACTTTAACATCTGATCATTTACACTCATTTATGTTCATTTAGCGCTTAATTCAAGACTTTAGTAAGATTTTCACTGGAGGTATTTTACCATAAGTGCAAATTTGATACACATTCTTTGCCTAAGAAAAGATATAAATAATAGACCTATTGTTTTATATTCATAAGATATTAACATTTACAATTATATATTTAGATGGAAATCATTAGAAATGCAAGTTTGAAAAATTATTATTACCTCCCTTTACCTATTTTGGTTGTGCAACCAAGATAGATTGGAAATGAATGAATTCAGACGCTACAGATAGTTTTAAAACTTCCCTTTTGGTTCAGAATGTTAAAATATTTGTATATCTATCCAATGCAAATGTAAAAGTAGAAATTATATTGAAATAGAGATACTCACTCAACTTTTAAAATACTTTCACATTAAAGGGGAGTAATAACAAAATTTTATAAAAGTTTATAAAATGTTCTAATATGGATCTATCTCTATGTAATGGCTCTTTTTGTTCCTTAAATATATATCTCTTACAAAATATACAAAAGTTGTCATCAAATGTTGCTTAAATGTGATTGACCACCTTTAATGAGACAACACTAAATGTACAGTACTTAACCATGTACATGAATTAAGGTAATTACATGGTTTATTAAACCTCAGAAATACATCAAGTCAAATATATGGACACCTTTCGATCACAGATAAAATTATCACCATCTTATAGTTTTGATTTGCATGCTTTCTTTACTTAAGAGTGCACACCTTTGACATATGCTAATTTAATCAGTTGTCCGTATTTACCGATAGTCCCATGGATTTACACTCATCCTTAATTTATCACTGCGTTTAGTTGTTGGAAACTTGAATCTTTTAACGAATATCGAGAATGTACATGTATATTGCTTACTGTCTTGAACTTCTCAAAAGGAAATACAATGTATCTGTATTCTGTCCTGCAGACTAAATTTGACAGATCGATAGAGGTTTGTTTATTTACATTATTGAAACAGACTAGTAACATCATTACAGAAATAAATAATAAAGAAAGGTAGTGAAGTGTGTGTATTATTCTCTTGCCAATTTTGCAAACTAAACATGTGCAAGCATAACGCCTTTCCAGCCCTTCTATTGCTAATATATTATAAACCATTTTGCTGCCGAACGCGCATTCACCGAAATGCGAATTATGTTTCTGTCTTGTTCTGTTTATGCAAGAATGGAATGAGATGATAAATACGTGTTGAATTAGTAACGATAACTAATACTGTAAGCGTGTGTTCGTAAATTTGAAAATTTCTTTCATTCCACTAACACATTATATTCGGTGCGCACCAGTAAAACATTGAGGTAAGAAACTTCCGGAGGTGCTTTGTAAGGCAGTTGATAGTATGTGTAAATAATAATTGAATTTTTTTTTTTTTTTAACTTGTTACTTACATATTTGCTTTATATATGTTATTCGCATTACCTACACGGCCGGTGGAGCTTTCCAGTTATTATATTTGATTCAACTGACGTGATATGCAGTTTTGTATATGCGTTGTGAACAGAGAACGATGTTCACTAAATCATGCCACCATTGAATGTGAAACAGTTTCCTTTATCTTTTACTGATCTTAATTCTCTCAATAGCTAGATGAGTCTTACTTGTTTTGTAAGAGTGCAGTGACTTATGACTCATTAAATCAACACCCTCCTGGCGGAAAATCTACGAAGTGTTTCTGCTTTTGAAAAAGGGCAAATCATTTTCAGTATGCATATCCGTACAGTTCATGATCTGCACGTACTATTCGGTACCTGAACGATAATTTAACACGAAGTAGCGAATAAATATTGTTACTGTTTAAACAGAAT
Source organism: Saxidomus purpurata (assembly GCA_022818135.1). NCBI lineage: Eukaryota > Metazoa > Mollusca > Bivalvia > Venerida > Veneridae > Saxidomus > Saxidomus purpurata. The sequence continues at coordinate 34,354,863 of JAFMSR010000018.1, forward strand.
CACGTACAGGTCTCTTTTAAAATGTAAACATCGTATCACAAAGACGAGTCACGTATATTGGCAGAGCGATTTAGGTTGAATAAATGAGGACTATAAACATTGTATTGATGATGCAATAAATACATGTGTTATTTGTGAAAATTGGTAATATATTTTACTTCGTACGAGATGGAAGACTGAAGGCCTAAATGGTTTTGTGTAAATACAAATGTAAGAATAACCTCAATTTATCTTTCGAACTTTAATTCAGCATTTTGACAATGATCATGATCTGAAAATAGATAAACAGTTCAGTCAAAATAAGTAATCATCTATCTTGCCCAAGTCTTTTGGTCTGAAATTGCTATGAAAGAATGTCAATAACTGGTCTGGCATAACTCAAATTTCAACTGGAGTAAATAATTGTTCAAAATTACTTTACACCAAGCCAATTATAAGAATATATAACTCCATTATGAATTCGTAAGCTTATCCTATATTAACAGTTCTCGTCAAAACATAATGGCTTTATTGTCCCGTTTTAGAAATGTCTCGTCATTTAATCATTCTGCCATTCTGGAACACGCCTTGTCCTTCTTGATCGTCTCGGGGTGGTTGGTTTGCCATGTTCCTGACTGGTTGGATATGGTCTGGTAATAGTATAAGCATTATTTTTGTGACTTGCTGTCATACGATGAACCGTTAGTCAACTGATATCGAATGATTTTGGTGCGTCAGTACAACTGGTGGACACGACAGAAAGCTCGGACTGGCCAGATCTGAGTCGGTTGACATAGGAGGTGCATGTTTGTTCTCTATATGCCTTTGTGAATTCCAATATCACTTTCAATTGTTACCTGTAGCCATTGTGATGGTAGTTGTACTGAAACTTATTTGCAAAGGAAATTCCAATTGTGAATTGTAACACGCCTGATTCCAATTACGACGCCATTCTTATCCCATTTGTGGGGTTGGGATGCAACTTGATTTTGTATGTAAACATGATTGCTACCTGCAAGTGGTGGAAGTCTTTTGGTAAGCTCGGATAGTCTGTCTGCTTAGCGCATATGTAGGATTCTGAGCGCTTCTTCACGTGTAAATAATATAGTGCACCAAGTATCATGTGGTATGTATGTACCCGGAAGTAAGGGGATAAAGTCTGTGATGGGGCGACCAAAAATGCACGTTGCGTGAAAAACATTTGTGTCTCTATCCAGTGTATTGATATAACATTACATACTGAAATGCGTCTGTATCAATGTCGCCTGATTCGGTAGTATTGTCCATGATGAGAAGTTATTGTGAGAGAACGCCACCGACGATAAACGATGATGGACACCCAAGTCATCAAGGAATTGACGTTTGATCGCAGCAATAAATTTTGGTCCACCGTCTGAAGCAAGCTCACCAGGTATACCATATGACAAAAACGGAAATGAAGTCTTAGGCACCATTAGAGTACCTCGCCACAATAAGCCAATTTGAATAATGGTCTACAACTACTTGATAAATGTGTCCATCGTAGGTGAAATAATTGGCACAAAGGCACTTGGATGGATACTTTTAGTTGTTGGTGAGATCGTTGGAACTCTTAGGTTAGACGGAGTGGAACACTGCGGTTGTATTGACTACAGTCAAAGTACCCGCCCTTGTCATGGGCGTCAACAATACTTATGCCTCATCTTCTATTAGAGCACAACGAGACTCTGCTCGATTAGTGAATGTGCTACCAACTAGTGTAATCGTTCATCCGTAGGGACGGCATGAATGGCTCGACTTTGAAAAAGGAACAGTGTTTCTGTAACAAGTAAAATTCAACGCCAGTCTTGAACAAGTCTATAGCCAGGCAAGTATGTTTAGTAGGGTGGAAGATCTCAACACCTGCTTCAATCTCGCTGGCAATCTATACTTTTTCAATTCATCAAATAGCTTCTGAAGAGTATCGTGCTATTTCAAATTTGTACATCAAAAGAGTTCTCGGAAGGGTAGCATTCTGTCTACCATGCTTAATGTTTTTGAAACCTGGTTCACAAGACCAAACCAATAGCGAAAGTCAGCAATATCCTTAGGTGTTGAAAAATCAAGGATAACGCTCATGTGTCGAATGTCATTCGAAGAAATTTTAAATCCAGCGAACACTACAGTATCTGCTCCAAATAAAAACTTTTCAGGACTAAAGACGATACCATTTTTTGACACATCAAGCCGATGAGCTGTCTGAAACAAGCTTTCTTCCGTTGTATATGTTCACATGTTCTTTATTTGACTGTATCCGAGTAACGAAAAAATAACATACGCTTATCGTCAAATAACAAACATCCACAATCCAGAGTAGAGACCCTGTGGCTTGAGAACTAGTTGAACGTGTAACATTGTCTTTCCTGTGACATACCTTTTCGAAACGGTAGTCACGTTAACAAAGCTACTATTTGTGATCATCATCTAGACACTGAGTTTTGCGAATGCGGACTATGCTATTTTTTGCCACTGTATGGGCATGGTCCTGCTTCTACTTTGCTGGATGCCTTCTTTTTCTTGAAGGAGCTAGCTACTTCCACAGAATGAGTTGAGAAGTCTTATTTCAGTTCACATTTCCGCTTCAACAGCTTCTACACATTCAAACACTTTTAGTGTCAATTCTTGGTTTTTATCACATAGAAGGTACTTTTAAATTTTGAGATCTGCGATGCCTCTAGTCAACACATCACGCATAATGGCATCCATGTAATTCAAATCTGCATTGCTAAACGACACACAATTTTACATATGTCCGCTTGTCCGTAAAGCAATGCACCAAAGTTCCGCACAGTTTCATCTCGATCATGATTATGTCACTCTTGCAACCATCTTCTTTTCGCGTACAGCCAACATACGAATACAAGTCAGTACCTCAGCTTCAGTTTTGTCTGTGACACTGACATCTGCTGATTTGATGAAGTCTTTATGCAACGGTTCATCGCAGCATTTGAGTAATTAAATGACCTATACACACCATATACCTGTGTTGCGTCAATGTAATCCGACCACCGTAACGTAAAGTATGTCCAGTCCTCGCTATTTCCCGAGGGGGTTATAGTAGGTCTTCTCGACTCTCTCCACCTTGGCAACAGTGGGCTGTGATGAGCGCTACGAAGATTGGTGCATCCAGATCTGCAGTCTTATATTCACATCCAGGGAATGTACACTGCACCTCTAGCATCAAGGATGTCTTAAATGGTGACGAACATTTATCAGAAATAAGAAAAATATCTATTAGTCTGTTGTACTTTAATTCAGCGTCTTTTGGCAATGATTAAGAACTGAATAAAAGACAAATAGTCAAAGTACAATCAAAGTAAGTAATCCTCTAATACGGCGTCCGCAACCCTGACGGTCCTTGGTCAATTTCTAGTCAGCCCTTATGCAGCACTGACATGTCTCAGCTGTATATTTACAAATGTGTCTTCTAATTAAAGTCGGCGGTACTCTGATTAGCGATTTGTTCATTCAAAAATAGCTAGAGAACAGTTTACGCGATCGAGTTGAAATACATCTATACTTGCAAATACAAAGCGACAAGGTGTAATCGCACATATAACCTATTATTCAGTTTTTAAGAAATCATTGTGTCAAATATCATCTAAATCCATTGAATAACTGATATTGAATCTCAGATATACTCATGATAGATAACGGGATTTAAGTAAAAATGGGACAATGTAGAGTTATGTTCCTTCTGCAATGCACGTCTCCTAGCAATTTTTTGTCTAGCTTTGTTTTGTATTCCCAAGGAAGCGGCAAGCTAACGGAAGTGAAGGGCGCTGTCCATGAAGTGGACGCTATATGGAGAGCACTTAAGCCATGGGGAAGATTTCAGATAGTACAGATGTTGCTTGTTCTTCTAGACTATATACCTGCAGCTTTCGCGATATTAAGTGCCGTTTTCACAGGTCAGTATAGACTTCATTCTTACCTTCGTTAATGGCCACATCAAATAAATAAACATCTACATTAAGGTGTCAATACTGATGTAACCAATTTATCAACTTGTATGATGAAATACAGTCCACTAAATGTAAGTGGTTACTGTTGGGGCATCCATTTACTGGCTGCATGCTTCAGACAGACTTCAGTGTATTATTAGCTGAATAAAATCCATGTGCACGCAAGCCTTTACTTATACGAACCTTGTTGGTTCTAACATAGTACAGTAAACTGACCATAATCGGCTTGATAGTAACAGTGTTTTATGTTTCTGTTTTCTTTTCCTTGACGATTCGGTTCGTATCTTTGTAGTGTGCATTTTAACGTTATTGGTAATTTAAGTTTGTGTCAGTACTAAATTAATTATGTGTTACTGTTATAATGAAGGTTACATTCCTGCATACCAGTGTGATGTGCCGTCAGGGGACAGTAATGAAACATCTACCGTTGGAAACATAACATACAAAGCACACCAGTGTTACTATGACGTCTATATCAACGAAGGAAATACGTCAACTTTACTGGAGAAGAGAACATGTGACCAGTATATTTATTCGAAAGAAAACACGTATGCTTATGAGGTACATGTATAGAGGTTCGATTCTGCAGTATTAAATTTATGCTGCTAATAATAAATGTATATACATTTTTTTTCGAACGTAAGTATGTATACTGTAAAGTTTTATAGCGGAATATCTGTAAAACCGAATGTGGCACTGTCAATTCTTTCAGCACTCTGACGGGATTTTACAGTGGTTGTTTTCACTGTTCAGTACATCTGTACTTCCATAAACACAAGCCCAATGTTTATTTAAATATGCCATTTATTTCATTGCAAATGTCTCATTAAATTCTCTCTTATATCCAAATGCACATATTACACATATTATAACTTTATAGCATTCACTAATAAGTTTCTATTAGAAAATGTTATCTCTTTAGAACAGTAACTGTCAACATTAAATAACTGTATCATATCATGTCATCAAACTGAATCAACAACTGTGGATGCTTTGACGTGTAGCTTAAGGAACAAAGTGATAAGCATTACTGTTGACAAGTCATCTTGTTCATTTTTTGTTGTTCTAAATATTTTTCCCTGTGTTCCTTGATTAATTAACTTTAACTTGAATGTTTATCAGGCCGGCCTTAACACGAAGTCGTATGATGATATACATTCAGGCACCTACCAAGTATGTAGGGGAATGTTTTATTTTCATTGTACCCATTTTTTGGTTGTTCAAAGATTACTTATTTAACCACAAAATGATATTTTTACAATACAAATTGTCGTATAAGCCGAGACTTTTGTATAAAACATAAACAAAGATAACTTGGCGTTTTAATAAACACATACATTTCAGTGGAACCTGGTATGTTCAAGATCAAATCTGGCTGCATTAGCGCAATCGCTCGTACTTGCCGGACAGGGTATCGGGGCTTTTACCATGTCTCACATTGCTGATAGATTCGGTCGAAAGACCGTACACGTAATCTCACACATCGGAGTGTTGTGCACGACGATTGTTATGGCTTTCTCGAGGAATATTTACATGCTGCTTACCTTAAGGCTTGTCGCTGGTACCTTTCAACAGGTAAAATAAGTACCGATAAGCAAAAACCAACATCTGACCTAAAATTAAGACCGCAGATCAGTCTAAACTCACACTGATGCAATATTAACCCGAGTGAACAATGATAAAATATCTTTCTTATCCTTTTCCAAGTACGTCTTATCAATCTATAATTTCGTAATTATGTGTGTATAGTAAACAAGAACTACCTTTAAAAAAGATAGTGGGCGCATTTTTTTAGTAAATATAATTATAGGTCCGTGGATAAATGAAGAATTTTGTAAATATCGTTTTACAAATCAAGTTAAATGACCCAAAAAAGACCGAAAAACAAATACTGCTGACCGAAAACAACTTTTTTCTAAAGATAGTACTGATTGATTTTTCACTACATGTATTTACAAATCCTTCATTTATGTAAAACTTACATTATAAATTATACATCATCTTTTGAAAAATAAAGTTGATTTCGGTCAGCATAAATTGTTTTTCGGTCCTTTTTCGGTCGTTCTATGCACCCGGTATTATCCAATCAGAAGGTGTCTTACAGCGTAAATTTCTCATTTCAAATAATGTTATACATTCTACTCGTCATTCATTGGCGGTTGAAGAGTTCCAAACTTCCGGTCAAAAGCGAGCTTAATACGGCTG
>JAFMSR010000018.1:34361529-34404857 GCA_022818135.1 Saxidomus purpurata
GAATGTTTATCGGCATTATATTTAGGCTAAAATCAGTGACCATCTAAATCACTTTTGTCTCTCCAGAGTTATTGCACTTTAATTGCCAAACTTTGACACATTTAGAGATGTCCGGCCTCTAACTTAAACAATTCCTTCTGAACAATAAATGTCTTCACTTAACTTGTTGTGAATGTTAATTCGCCTAAAACTTCCGTCAAGTTCGATAACCAGTTAAATTGTTCCAGTCTTTACGAAGTTATTGTCCCGTAATTCCCAAAATTGGAACTATAAATAGTTTACCGCTGACGGGCGTATTTAATGATGATTTGGCATTCTTTTCTTTTATTACCAGGCTTTGATAGCTCTATGGATACCGGGTGCAATATTCAGCGGTATGTGCCTACTGGTTGTTGTGCTAGCTTTACATCTACCAGAAAGTGCCAAGCATGAACTACCTACAACTATTGAAGACTTTGAGAGATGGAAATCAGATCAACAACCGTCTATTTGGACAACAAAGACGTAGACAGGACAGTGACATGTTTAGACATGTATAATAAAAGAGTCTGTTAGAAACATGTTCTTGGTCAGAAAAAACAAAGAAAAGTAATGACAGTCCATTAATTAAAAATGCAAATAACTATTTTTTATCTTAAAATATCTTATTTTCAGATGTTTGTTTTCATTTGTTATATTTTCACTTATACTTTCTTTATTCTATGTCCCCTTATTGCTCTTTCCATTATGATTGCTTACAAACCCAAAAATGTGATGCTTTCAAATACTAAGTTACAAATAGAACTATGACAGATGCAGATTAGAGTAAAACCATAATTACTGCTTTCGCATAAGCTATTTGCTAATTAAATTCTAATTGATAGGACTGGAACTTGATGCTTCTTAAATTTTGTATCCCAGTGACTGAGAAGGTAGCAAACACTACTTTACTAATAAATACCAACGTAAAGTAAGGATAACCTTTACATGTACATCAATTCGATTGGAGAGTGTTAAATTAGAGCTTTATTGCAGGGTTCAATACATTTTGGCACAAAGCATAAATTTTGCTGTTGAAGACTGATAAATAAAGAACATTACTCCGCATGTACATAACGGGGAATATTGTGAATACATCTAAAAAACATGGCCATTACATTTTGTGGACCTTTTGGTAAAATGCAGTTTTCATGTACTCCGGTTTTATAGCAAATGGTTTTGTCAGACGGTTTTCCGATCAATCAATGCACGAAATCCATCGAACTAATTTCTAAATTTTGTAATATAATGATTATACTAATGGCGTCGTAAGTTTTGGAAGAATAAATTTCCAAGGACAATGATAGCAGGTAATAATTACAGTTTACTAATAATATATATGATAATAAAGCCCTGATTCATATGACTTTGGACAGATTAGACGAAGTTTATTTTATTTGACCTTTACTGTTTGTATGTGTTTAGAGTAATATAGTTGCTGGAAAATCCATATAATCAATGCCCCCAGAAGGAGTAAGTTGTTAGGTTTTGGGGGGATAGTGCAATATACAGAACGCGTCGTAGTTTCAAAGACATCCCTGATTCTAATACATGCCCGATGTATAGCACTGATATACGGAACGTCGGTTTAAGGTCTCATCCGAAAGACCATTAGTTAAGCTAGTGGAGGAGCCGCGCATCGTACTGGCGACCCCTTGGTTACGATTCCGATAAGTTACTACTTGACCATGGATCTACGAACATCTTTAAGTTACTGAAAAGGCTTCAAAAATAATTATATAAAATACTTTATATACAAGATTGTCCGACCCCATGACACTTTTAACCCACTCATTTTGATGAAACAATTCAACCATATCCACTTGCAGTACTTAGCCATGTTCAAGGATTAAGGTATTCACATGGTATATTAAACCTCAGAAATAAATCAACTATTGAAACAGACTAGTAACGTCATTACAGAAATGAATATGAAGAAAGGTAGTGATAAGTGAAGTGTGTGCGTGTATTTTTAGTTATTCTTTTGAATTCAAGTTTTATGAACACTTCTGTCAATTTTGAAAACTGAACATGTGCAAGCATAACTCCTTTGCGGACATTTAATTCCTAATATATCATGAACCGTTTTGCTGCTGAACGCACATTCACCGCGGTGTTTGTATTTAAATAGTCCGCACACAATGCGAATTTTATGCGCTTGTTTTGTTTATTCACAAACAGAATGAGATGATAAATACGTGTATAATTAGTAACAATGACTAATAATGTAAGCGTGTGTTCGTAAATTTGAAAATGTCTTTCATTTTTAAGTCATTCCACTGAGATATCATATTCGATGCGCACCAGTGAAGCATTGAGGTAAGTAACTTCCGGAGGTGTTTTTATTTAGGCAGTTGATATATTATATAGTATGCGTAAGTTATTTTTGAAAATTGGGATTTTTGAACTTGTTACTTACGGATTTGCTTTATATATGTCATACGCATTACCTATAGCGCCGGCGGAGCTTTCCCTATGGAACGCCATGGTCGTCTTATCATGACTATTTTGTTTATATGCGGTACATATTTCATTATATGCAGTAGATCTTTTATTATATGCAGTTTGACATTCAGTTATATGTGGTAGATAGTTCATTATGTGTGGTACACGTTACTTTATATGCTGTACTTTCTTTGTTATAATTATGTAGTATAACTCTTCTTATATGTGGTGGTACTGTCTTTATATGCAGTGCATTTAATTTGTATGCGGTACAAACACCATATATGCAGAAGATTTGTTATTGTGTGTAGTAGATAAAACGTTATATGTAGTGCTTTTTACATTATATGATGTGCAAACATAAACATATGTGATAGTCACTGTGTCCATTATGTGTGGTGCTTTTTTCCTTATATGCAGTGCAAATCACATTATATATTTACTTTCGTGAATATACACTGTAGATCTCACATGCGATTTCCTTACATGCTGTGCTTTCAGCATTATATACGGTAGTAATTTCTTTATACGCCGTAGTTTCGTCATTATATGCGGTAGTTACGTCGTTATGATGAGATGGTTCGGATATTTCCGAACAATACCGCAAATTGCCGGATTATTACGAATCCGGATTTTTCACACGAGTTAGTGTGCACCGAGACGATTTAACTAATTTCTAATTTTATCTCCCATCTAAATTAACAAATTTATTCATGTTTGTTTATATTTTACACAGTTATGTGTTCAATATTAAGATAAACTTGAAATTGAAATGTGTTTCATGGATATGAACCAATTAGATCTACTCTGAAAAAGTTCCAACAAATGTAACCCTTTAAAAATAAGAAAAATTGAATTTATAACGTTTTCTTCTTGGAACAACGACATCCGTAAATTTAAAGAGGCACTCCCTACATCTAGCAGATTATATTCTCGAAACATAGATTATGTGTTCAATGAACGTAAAATGATAAATAGATACAATTTCAAAGAAAAACCTATGGCGAAAAATGCCTCATTTTACCACAATTAATCAGTATAGAGGCTTTCGGTAATAAATCGCATCCACCCATAAATTGTACAAGAACAACTCTACATAGATTATTGAATGGTTTAGGGTACTGCAGTTTATCTTAAACCGCTGATTTTTATCGATAATGACTGGGAATGCATAGCTGAAACTTTTAGGTTAAGTTTTAAGACTTCCAAAGATTCTATTATTCATGTTTTGGAAGTAATTTAGTTATGTCCCTTTAAATACATCTTTTGGCCACTTCCAAGAAATTTTTCATTAAAAATACTCCCCCCCCCCCTACCCCCACCCCCTTACACACACACATACTTAAAATAGCTAGTTCACGGGTGGTGAACAAAAAATGTCACGTGACCCCCAAATGCAAACGTCAATAGCAAATTTCGAGGAATTTACACCGACTCAGGTATGTTTTTCCCGATTTTTTTCGTTATACTTTAGAGTTGGTTAAATAGACCTAGCGCAAAAAGGAATGCATTAAATTGTCTCTCTGCCGATATATCGATCACCATATACATATGTAAGGTTTCCGAGAACACTTCGAAAATAATATTGTACAGAGATGCAAATATACGTAGCTAACTCATGAAATGTAAGTGATCAAGATCAAAAGTCATCAGTTTTTCACATTTATGTCTTTCGATTGTTCATCAATGTTTCTAATGTGTTATAGGGCCATTGTTTGCGATTTATTTTATATAAAAAGTGGACTTCATGAAGAATTTTACATTTGGCAAACGCTTGTTGGCGTTTTCATGATGCAAACGTACGTAGTCTTACTAAAATGACGAACGGACTTAGGCTAATCCAATTGTCATTTTGCGATGTGTATTCCATGTACATGTACATTGTATGTATCGTTTATTAAAAAACGGAACTGCGTGAAAAACCTTTGTGTCCCTATCTGGTGTATTGATATAACATTACACACTGAAATACCTCTGTATCAATGTTGCCTGATTCGGTAGTATTGTCCATGATGGGAAGTTATTGTGAGAGAATGCCACTGACGATAAACGATGATGGACACTCAAGTCATCGAAGAATTGACGTTTGATCGCAACAATAAATTGTGGTCCACCGTCTGAAGCAAGCTCACTACAGTCAAAGTACCCGCCCTTGCCATGGGCGTCAGCAATGCCAATGCCTAACCTTCTGTTAGAGCACAACGAGACTCTGCTGGATTAGTAAATGTGCTACCAACTAGTGTCATCTTCAGTCCTTAGAGACGGCATGAATGGCTGTTTCTGTAACAAGAAAAATCCAACGCCAGTCTTGGACCAGTCTGTAGCCAGGTAAGTAGGTTTAGTAGGGTCGAGGATCTGAACGCCTACTTCAATGTCGCTGGCAATCTACACTTTTTCAATTCTTCAAAATGCTTCTGAAGCATATCGTGCTATTTTAAATGTGTACCTCAAAAGAGTTCTCGAAAGGGTAGCATTCTGTCTACCATGCTAAATGCTTTTTAAACCTGGTTCACAAGACCAAACCAATAGCGAAAGTCAGTAATGTCCTTAGGAGTTGGGAAATCCAGGAAAGCGCTCATGTGTCTGACATGGTTGAACGTCATTCGAAGAAATTTTAAATCCTGCGAACTCTACAGTATCTGCTCCAAATACAAACTTTTCAGAACTAAAGACGATACCACGTCTTAACACATCAAGCCGATGAGCTGCCTGAAAGAAACTTTCCTTCGTTTTATCTGCCCATAACAAGGCATTATGAACACCTTTATTCTTATTAGAAATATCGTAGCAATCTCGTCATAACATCTTGTATAACCGTCAACTGATGCAATATAACCATGAGGTTCACTTTTGCAACCGTATCCTCCACAAGGTGTTATCACAGGAGCTAGGTGTCGCTATTCTTCACATATCAGTACACAGCGAAAATAAGTCCATGTATCAAGTTTTGTTCCATGGAATAGATCACGCTTGCAGAAATTGGGCAGTTATGTGATCGGTTTCACATGTAACATGCACGTTGAGAAATACGTTACATTCTTGTTTTGAAAAACAACCAGTCTGTGGTACCAGATGATTGGGTATCCTGATCGTCTCCATCCTTGGTAGCTTCTGGCTAATGTATGGGGCAGGTACAGGTGAGCGACAGGTTCAGTACGAGATCAGTCATTCATTTCACAAGTGGAAATCCATGAGCTGTAGTGTTTAAAGTCCCAGTAGCACAATTACAGATCTTACTTTACCAAGAACCGTGTCTTACCGATGGAAACCTTTATTTGTACGAAAAACACCCCTAACATTGCTTTTCAAATCGATATATGTTAGAAATTAGCGAATAAAACATGCTTCTATTATTATCCTACCAATAAATTAAAAGTGATCCAGAGACTTTAATTTTCAAACGCAACGCACACGGTGCACACATCATCACATGTACAAATGTACTTAATTTGACTGTGTCCAAGTAATGATAAAATAACATACATAAATCGTCAAATACCAAACAGTCATAATCCAGAGTTACTACTGTAGAGCCCGGGCCTGAGAACTAGCTGAACGTGTAACATTGTCTTTCCTGATACATACCTTTTCGAAATGGTAGTCACGTTAACAAAGCAACCATTTGTGATCATCAACTGGACACTGAGTTTTGCGAATGCGGGCTATGCTTTTTATGCCATGCCTGCGTTTGCCACTGTATAAGCATGGTCCTGCTTTCACTTTGCAGGATGCCTGCTTTTTTCTTGTAGGAGCTAGCTACTTCCACAGAATGAGTTGAGAAGTCTTAATTCAGATCACTTTTCCGCTTCAATAGCTTCTACACATTCAAACATTTTTAGTGTCGTTTCTTGGTTTTTATCACATAGAAGGTACTTTTAAATTTTGAGATCTTCGATGCCTCTAGTCAACACATCACGCATAATGGCATCCATGTAATTCAAATCTGCATTGCACAAGGACACACAGTAAAACTTTTTATTATGTCCGCTTGCCCGCGAAGTTCCGCACAATTTCATCGCAATCCAGATTATGTCACTCTTGCAACCATTGTGTTCTTTTCGCGTGCAGCCAACATACAAATACCAGTCAGTACCTCAGCTTCAGTGTTGTCAGTGACACTGACACCTGCTGATTTGATGAGGTCTTTATGCAACGGTTCATCGCAGCGTTCGAGTAATAGAATGACCTAAACACAGCCATATACCTTTGCAGCGCCAACGTAGTCCGACTGATAGATCTGATAGACAATGGGATTTAAGTAAAAATGGGACAATGTAGAGTTATGTTCCTTGTGCAATGCACGTCTCCTGGCAATTCTTTTGTCGAGCTTTGTTCTATCCCCAATGAAGTGGCAAGCTTACTGAAGTGAAGGGCGCTGTCCATGAAGTGGACGCTATATGGAGAGCACTTAAGCCATGGGGAAGATTTCAGATAGTACAGATGTTACTTGTTCTTCTAGAATACTGTAAAGTTGCTGTAAGTTGTTGTTTTATACGGACCCGTTTTCAATTAGATTAATTGTGTATTAGCCTACTTTTGGTCGATCGGTGTTTTGATAACAAGTGTCAGATGTGCAAATTACGATCTTAAATTAATTGCAAACTTTGCTTGAAATTGCTGTTTAATAATTAACACGTGCGTGTAATCATTGTCTCGCACCTTCTATTCAAATTAGTAATTGCAAAGATAGTCGACTGTAAGTTATTTTACATTTGTTAATTAGGCCCATGCAACCGCCGAGTGTATTTTCGTAAAAAAAAATTGAGAGAGAACATTACATTTTGTATGTCATTTTTAAATCGCAATTACATGAAATTACAGGTAATACGTACGACAACCGGTAATATTCGACCGCGAAAAGGTGTTTTACGAGACTTTAAAGGTGGAAAATCAGATTTTGGCCATGTAACAGATACATTTGAAACTTTAACATCTGATCATTTACACTCATTTATGTTCACTTAGCGCTTAATTCAAGTCAGATACACATATTTTGCCTAAGGAAATATATAAATATAAGACCTATTGTATAATATTTGTAAAATATTTGCATTAAGAATTATATATTTAGATGGAATTCATTAGAAATGCAAGTTTGAAAAAATTATCATTACCTCCCTTTACCAATCTTGGTTGCGCAACCAAGATACATCGGAAATAAATGAATTCAGAAGTTATATATATACACGTAGTTTTGAATTTGCCTTTTGGTTCAGACTGTTGAAATATTTGTATACCTATCAAATTCAAATGTAAAAGTAGAAATTATATTGAAATAAAAATAGAAATACTCATCTTTTTAAATACTTTCATATTAAAGGGGAGTAATAACAAAATTTTATAAACGTTAATAAAATGTAAATTTCTGATAGGGATCTAAATCTATGTAATGGGCCTTTTTGTTCTTTAAATAAATATACAAAAAGTAAAAGTTGTTATAAAATGTTGCTTAAAAGTAATTGACCACCTTTAAGCTCTGGGATTACCGTCCTTTAACGGTTATTCACCTAACATGAAACCTGGCGATCATAATATGTCTATACAACCACCTTTAAGTAAATGTATGCATACAGTGTATGCATACACACATCCTCGTAAAGTGTAAACAAATTTAAAAAAAAACTTTATCATTTTGATCCTCGTAAAGTGTAAACAAATTAAAAAAAAACTTTATCATTTTGATTCATTTTGTGATACACTGCTCGTGGCGTAAGACAATGGAAGAAGGTAGATGCAGTTTATAAAATTCATCTTAATTCTTCTGATAGGATATAACCTGTGTTTGTGAAAAGAAAATAATGATCACTTAATAGTAATTATTACCACTATAATGTGTATACGAAACAGCCACATTCTTTTTGACAGATTCGCTTTTTCGTTCGCATTCGTCAAATTTGACTTGCACTGTTCGAGTATTCGGTCAGTAAATTTTTTTCACGTCGGAGTTATCTTTCGATAAAAAAGAGTACTTCAGCCCAAAACGATGGGCGAATCCATTTTAGAAATTTAGCACGACAAAGGTTGGATACACTGTATAGTTTTGTTTCTTGTGCAATTCACTGCTTTGGTTTTTTTATAAATTAGGAAACGGCAAGACGACGGAAGTGAAGGACGAAGGCCATGAAGTGGATGCTATTTTGAGAGTATTGAAGCCATGGGGAAGATTTCAGATACTACAGTTGTTTCTTGTTCTTCTGGATAATGTACCTGCGTGTTTCGCGATATTAAGTGCCGTTTTCACGGGTAAGTATAATTTTAATTATTTATTTATTCTCGTCTACATAACAAGTCCGTACAAATTAGATTAATAGCCATCGAGACTCATTTCAGATGAAATCAATTTTGAAGAGAGAGAGAGAGAGAGAGAGAGGAGAGAGAGAGAGAGAGAGAGAGAGAGAGAGAGAGAGATGCGATGTGGAAATATCTGTGTCTTGCCTAAGGGATACAACCGCCGTGGCACTGATGGGGATCGAATCCTTGACCCTCCTATTTTGCCTGAGTCGAAAGCGTAACCCGACTGCGGTTCCATACAAGTGAAAGATCACAAAGATAAATTACTTATAACCTTAAGCAGTCATTACTGATGTATCGTGATGGGCCATTGCTTTATATCAAATACTCTTGAATGAAAAAGCATTTTCAGAGTACACTTAATTTTGTCTGTTTTAAACAATTTCCCATTTGACTTGCATACGCCTTGCTTTATATAAACCTCGTTGTTTCATTCGCACTGTTTTTCAATAAATAGGTCCATCACTATTTTTGTGAAATTTCATTAGTAACTATAAGATCATTTGAGGTTATGGACAATCACGGTATCATAGGTAAAACGGGCCGATGATGCTGTAAGGCAATTACTTCTGTTTCGTTTTCTTTGTCGGTATCGTTCCTGGGGTTCTTGATCTCTCAGTGTTGCTTGGGCTACTATATAGTACATGTACTAACGATACATTGTATAACGATATATTGTATAACGATATATTGTATAACGATACATTGTATAACGATACATTGTCAATTATATGACACCTTTTATATTTGTGATAATTTGTATTAACTAATTAACAAAAACAACTTCTTTTTGACACAGAAAACAAGGGATGTGTCTTTACTCTAGACGCTATTAGTAGACAAAACTTATGAGCGTCAATTTGGTAGGTAGTAGGTAGTTGGTAGTTGGATATTCGAATAACCAACTACCTACTAGTCGGTAGTTGGTTATTCGTAATTCCAAACTATGTAATAACTGGTAATTCGTGTGAATCTCCAACTACCAACCAGAAGGTAGTTGGTAATTCGAACTTTGCATGTACATCATGTATTCCTCTCAAAATAGAAAGTATTTTCCCGGAAGAAATGTAACTGATATATAACAAGACAGATGTGTTCTACGACATGGTAACATGCCCTTCTCCCTACATCCACCAGGGGACTCAGTTGGTTATTCGCGTGAATCCCCAACTACCAACCAGAAGTTAGTTGGTAATTCGAACTTTGCAAGTATTCATCTCAAAATAGAAAGTATTTTTCTGGAAGAAATGTAACTGATATATAACAAAATAGATGTGTTCTACAACATGGCAACACCCCCTTCTCCATATGTGCACTAGGGGACTCAGTTGGTTATTCAAGTGAATCCCCAACTACCAACCAGAAGGTAGTTGGTAATTCGAACTTTGCATGTATTCTTCTCAAAAAAGAAAGTATTTTTCCGGAAGAAATGTAACGGATATATAACAAAATAGATGTGTTCTACAACATGGCAACACCCCCTTCTCCCTATGTGCACTAGGAGACTCAGTTGGTTATTCGCGTGAATCCCCAACTACCAACCAGAAGGTAGTTGGTAATTCGAACTTTGCATGTATTCCTCTTAAAAAGAAAGTATTTTTCCGGATTAAATGTAACGGATATATAACAAGATAGATGTGTTCTACAACATGGCAACATCTTCTTCTCCCTATGTGCACTAGGGGACTCAGTTGGTTATTCGCGTGAATCCCCAACTACCAACCAGAAGGTAGTTGGTAATTCGAACTTTGCATGTATTCCTCTAAAAAAAGAAAGTATTTTTCCGGAATAAATGTAACGGATATATAACAAGATACAAGTGTTCTACAACATGGCAACACGCCCTTCTCCCTACGTCCACCAGGGGACTCAGTTGGTTATTCGCGTGAATCCCCAACTACCATACAGAAGGTTGTTGGTAATTCGAACTTTGCAAGTATTCCTCTCAAAAAAGAAAGTATTTTTCCGGAAGAAATGTTACTGATATATAACAAGATAGATGTGTTCCACAACATGGTAACACCCCCTTCTCCCTACATCCACCAGGGGACTCAGTTGGTTATTCGCATGAATCCCCAACTACCAACCAGAAGGTAGTTGGTAATTCGAAATTTGCATGTTTTCCCGTCAAAATAGAAAGTATTTTTTTCGGAATAAATGTAACGGATATATAACAATATACATGTGTTCTACAACATGGCATTACCCCCTTCTCCCCACGTCCACCAGGGGACTCAGTTGGTTATTCGCGTGAATCCCCAACTACCAACCAGAAGGTAGTTGGTAATTCGAACTTTGCATGTATTCCTCTCAAAAAAGAAAGTATTTTTCCGGAAGAAATGTTACTGATATATAACAAGATAGATGTGTTCTACAACATGGTAACACCCCCTTCTCCCTACATCCACCAGGGGACTCAGTTGGTTATTCGTGTGAATCCCCCACTACCATACAGAAGGTAATTGGTAATTCGAACTTTGCATGTATTCTTCTCAAAATAGAAAGTATTTTTCTGGAAGAAATGTAACTGATATATAACAAGATAGATGTGTTCTACAACATGGTAACACCCCCTTCTCCCTACATCCACCAGGGGACTCAGTTGGTTATTCGCGTGAATCCCCAACTACCATACAGAAGGTAGTTGGTAATTCGAACTTTGCATGTATTCCTCTCAAAATAGAAAGTATTTTTCTGGAAGAAATGTAACTGATATATAACAAGATAGATGTGTTCTACAACATGGTAACACCCCCTTCTCCCCACATCCACCAGGGGACTCAGTTGGTTATTCGCGTGAATCCCCAACTACCATACAGAAGGTAGTTGGTAATTCGAACTTTGCATGTATTCCTCTCAAAAAAGAAAGTTTTTTTCCGGAAGAAATGTTACTGATATATAACCAGATAGATGTGTTCCACGACATGGTAACACCCCCTTTCTCCCTACGTCCACCACGGGACTCAGTTGGTTATTCGCGTGAATCCCCAACTACCAACCAGAAGGTAGTTGGTAATTCGAACTTTGCATGTTTTCCCGTCAAAATAGAAAGTATTTTTTTCGGAATAAATGTAACGGATATATAACAATATACATGTGTTCTACAACATGGCAACATCCCCTTCTCCCTATGTGCACTAGGGGACTCAGTTGGTTATTCGCGTGAATCCCCAACAACCAATCAGAAGGTAGTTGGTAATTCGAACTTTGCATGTTTTCCCGTCAAAATAGAAAGCATTTTTCCGGAATAACTGTAACGGATATATAACAAGATAGATGTGTTCTACAACATGGTAACATCCCCTTCTCCCTACATCCACCAGGGGACTCAGTTGGTTATTCGCGTGAATCCCCAACTACCAACCAGAAGGTAGTTGGTAATTCGAACTTTGCATGTATTCCTCTCAAAAAAGAAAGTATTTTTCCGGAAGAAATGTAACTGATATATAACAAGATAGATGTGTTCTACAACATGGTAACACACCCTTCTCCCTACATCCACCAGGGGACTCAGTTGGTTATTCGCGTGAATCCCCAACTACCAACCAGAAGGTAGCTGGTAATTCGAACTTTGCATGTTTTCTCGTCAAAATAGAAAGTATGTTTCCGGAAGAAATGTAACTGATATATAACAATATACATGTGTTCTAGAACATGGTAACACCCCCTTTCTCCCTACATCCACCAGGGGACTCAGTTGGTTATTCGCGTGAATCCCCAACTACCAACCAGAAGGTAGTTGGTTATTCGGATTTTGAATGTTTTTTTTTTACTGAAAACAGAAAGTTTTTTTCAGTAATTACTATAGCGGATATATTACCAGATAAATGTTTTACTGTCATTTGCATCATCTTTAAAGAGCATGCACCACGAGCAATAATCATAATTCAAATACGCAGTACGTTATCAAGTACAAATTTCACCTATATAGCGCCGAGCTTTTTAGAATTTGAGCACAAAGTGCTGCGAATTTTAAAGAAGTCTGTCTGACTAAGATCTAGGATTGTCCAGTGCTAGTCCGTGTACATTTAGTACTTCCCATGTACTAACCTTTTCCTTTGGATGAATATAAAGGTACCAACTCGAAAAGGAAATGAAAGGGCTTCAATGTTCATTACCATTATTTCATATCTTGTTAAAATCAAATGTTCTATATGTTTCAACTACGTTACTATCACTAACAACTGGATGTACATTTAATTCCAAGTAATATTTGTAATTATGTACTTTTACGTCAGAAAAAATGACGTGCGTTAATATTTGTTTGGAAATCAAACATTACATTTACTGGATTACAATAAAAGGACAGCTGTTATATTTAGACAAGAACCATCTATCACGGTGTTGACAGTATGTGTTGATTATGAGAAATTTAGTAGTAACACAGGCCATTTTTAAGTTGATGTAGCATGAATTTAACCGACGACATCGTGGAAAACAACAAAAGTCAAAAATATTTTATTCCGCTAGTTCCAATTCAATACAACAATAACAACAACAACAACAACAACAACCATTTTACAATAAACCCAGTCTTGGCTTGCCAACCCTGTTTCTCTCATGTAGCTGTACTGCATATTATCAAACGCACTCGTAAATACTTTACACACGTAAAGCATGACTGCTTTAATCCCTGTACGAAAAAATACGAATATCTGTGTGTTGTAATTATTTGATACATATATAATCACTATTTCGAAAATGAATGATATATCTCAGCAGTAATCCGTTGTTATTAAATGATTAACAAGTATCTTATTACATGCAAAGTTCAAATAACCTACTACCTTCTGGTTGGTAGTTGGGGATTCACGCGAATAACCAACTGAGTCCCCTGGTGGAAGTACGAAAAAGGAGGTGTTACCATGATGTTGAATACATTTATCTGGTTATAGATCAGTTACAGTTATTATTGAAAAAAGCTATCTGTTTTCCTTGAAATACATTCAAAATCCGAATTACCAACTACCTTCTGGTAGGTAGTTGAGGATTCACGCGAATAGCCAACTGAGTCATCTGTTGGATGTAGGGAGAAGGGAGTGTTACCATGTTGTAGAATACATCTATCTTGCTATAAATTAGTAACACTTATTTCAGATAAATACTTTCTGTTTTGACGGGAAAACATGCAAAGTTCGAATTACCAACTACCTTCTGGTTGGTAGTTGGGGATTCACGCGAATAACCAACTGAGTCCCCTGGTTGATGTAGGGAGAAGGGCGTGTTACCATGTTGTAGAACACACCTATCTTGTTATATATTCGATATTATTTTTCCGGTTAAATATTTTCTGTTTTGACGGGAAAACATGCAAAGTTCGAATTACCAACTACCTTCTGGTTGGTAGTTGGGGATTCACGTAAATAACCAACTGATCCCCCTGGTTGATGTAGGGAGAAGGGGGTGTTACCATGTTGTAGAACACATCTATCTTGTTATATATTCGATAATTTTTTTCCGGATAAATACTTTCTGTTTTGACGGGAAAACATGCAAAGTTCGAATTACCAACTACCTTCTGGTTGGTTGTTGGGGATTAACGTGAATAACCAACTGAGTCCCCTGGTTGATGTAGGGAGAAGGGGGTGTTACCATGTTGTATAACACATTTATCTTGTTATATATTCGATAATTTTTTTCCGGATAAATACTTTCTGTTTTGACGGGAAAACATGCAAAGTTCGAATTACCAACTACCTTCTGGTTGGTAGTTGGGGATTCACGCGAATAACCAGCTGAATCCCCTGGTGGAAGTATGAAAAAGGAGGTGTTACCATGATGTTGAATACATTTATCTGGTTATAGATCAGTTACAGTTATTATTGAAAAAAGCTATCTGTTTTCCTTGAAATACATTCAAAATCCGAATAACCAACTACCTTCTGGTAGGTAGTTGGGGATTCACGTGAATAACCAACTGAGTCCCCTGGTTGATGTAGGGAGAAGGGGGTGTTACCATGTTGTAGAACACATCTATCTTGTTATATATTCGATAATTTTTTTCCGGATAAATACTTTCTGTTTTGACGGGAAAACATGCAAACTTCGAATTACCAACTACCTTCTGGTTGGTAGTTGGGGATTCACGCGAATTACCAACTGAGTCCCCTGGTGGAAGTACGAAAAAGGAGGTGTTACCATGATGTTGAATACATTTATCTGGTTATAGATCAGTTACAGTTATTATTGAAAAAAGCTATCTGTTTTCCTTGAAATACATTCAAAATCCGAATAACCAACTACCTTCTGGTTGGTAGTTGGGGATTCACGCGAATAACCAACTGAGTCCCCTAGAGCACACAGGGAGAAGGGGGTGTTGCCATGTTGTAGAACACATCTATCTTGTTATATATCAGTTAGATTTCTTCCGGAAAAATACTTTCTATTTTGAGAGGAATACATGCAAAGTTCGAATTACCAACTACCTTCTGGTTGGTAGTTGGGGATTCACGCGAATAACCAACTGAGTCCCCTGGTAAACGTAGGGAGAAGGGGGTGTTACCATGTTGTAGAACACATCTATCTTGTTATATATCAGTAACATTTATTCCGGAAAAATACTTTCTATTTTGACGGGAAAACATGCGAAGTTCGAATTACCAACTACCTTCTGGTAGGTAGTTGGGGATTCACGCGAATAACCAACTGAGTCCCCTGGTGGACGTAGGGAGAAGGGTGTGTTACCATGTTGTAGAACACATCTATCTTGTTATATATCCGTAACATTTATTCCGGAAAAATACTTTCTATTTTGACGGGAAAACATGCAAAGCTCGAATTACCAACTACCTTCTGGTTGGTAGTTAGGGATTCACGTGAATAACCAACTGAGTCCCCTAGTGCACACAGGGAAAAGGGGGTGTTGCCATGTTGTAGAACACATCTATATTGTTATATATCCGTTACATTTATTCCGGAAAAATACTTTCTATTTTGACGGGAAAACATGCAAAGTTCGAATTACCAACTACCTTCTGGTAGGTAGTTGGGGATTCACGCGAATAACCAACTGAGTCCCCTAGTGCACACAGGGAAAAGGGGGTGTTGCCATGTTGTAGAACACATGTATATTGTTATATATCAGTTACATTTCTTCCGGAAAAATACTTTCTTTTTTGAGAGGAATACATGCAAAGTTCGAATTACCAACTACCTTCTGGTTGGTAGTTGGAGAGTCACATGAATAACCAACTAGGTCCCCTGCTTTATTCTGTATTAAGGAAGGGGTATTGTGTGTTTGAACATTTCATTCTGGTGATAGTGTATTGAGTTACCAACTACCAGCTGTTATATAGTTTGGAATTACTAATAACCAACTACCAACTAGTAGGTAGTTGGTTATTCGAATATCCAACTACCAACTACCTACTACCTACCAAATTGACGCTCATACAAAACTTTGACGTTTATCGTAAAATTTTAACACGTTAACAAATAATGTATTCATGTTTGATGTTATTCATGTAAATTAACATAATCAAGAGGTTAAGTTACGAAGGTGTATATAAAGCTTTTAATTTTGATGGAGATAAATTGTCAACTATACACTGTAATCACATACATGTGACATACCTCCTTGTTTATATAACCTCATTTAGAAAATATTAAATCCAGTGCAACAGATAAATCAAACTTTATCACACCTGTTAACAGTACCTTCTACTATCAACTGTAACTATTTTTTTGTCTGAAGATAATCCATTTTTAAGAATTTTATTACGCAGTTTTTTTTATTTTATACAAAATTTGTTTTAAAACACTCTCCTCATATGAAAATGTCCGAATGGAATTATGCGCATTTTCTCAAGTAAAAATCCAGCTGAAATAGGTTAGTGTAAAAAGGGTAGAGGAAAATATAGCTTTTAACCCAATACACCAAACTCTTCCTGCTACCAGTACGAAATAATAACTTTCCAAATATTACTTTTCCTATTTTGACTCGGACAGTCTCTTAAAAAAGAACTGCATGCAGTAGTTGCTTCCCTTCCACTGCCGAAATCTACTAACAATAACAACAACACAAGGGATATCACTGCAAAGAAAGGAACTATTATTTCATTTGTCCGATTTTTTTATTTCTGAAGCACCAACTTCAAATACTAATGCGGCATTATCATTAATTTAACACATTTAAATGCACAGCAACCAAATATTGCTTTTATAACACTGTCACCAAAAATACACTAAGTGCAGTAAGATACGCATAATGTCACTTGAAAATCTATGAGAGGTTACAGCGAATACCACCACAAGCCCTGTATTCCCCCGTTTCCTGTGCCACCGATTTTCTGTTCCGTTGTTGTCCTTGGTGACCTTGAACATTCAAGATAGGGACAAATACCAAAAAACTCGTTTGGTACCGCTTTCTGAAAGTCAAATGCTTTGGGCCTTCTATAGTCCTTTATGGATCACCGGGTACGTTGTGGTTTGAAGTGTAGCACACGCAGTTTCTAGGATTTTTGGTGTTAGAAGAGGACCTCCTCAGTCAGATGAGGTAAGGAGAGGCTCCTCCCGTACAGTTGCTGAGGTAAAATGAATTAAAAACTGCCTGCATTCCTTTCATTGCTTTGATTGATTAAATTTAAGTAATTTAAGAGTTATGAGCGTACACCATGAAGAAGTCATGGTAACGAAGTAGTTAAGCACTACTCGTGGGTTCCCTTCATCCTTCCGAAGGACAGAGTTCGGAAAGACGGCTCAAACACCATGCAGTAAAGATCTTTATAAAGTTTTCAGCTTTTGGGCATACGCGTTAGTTAAATATGGTAGTGAAGTAGTTAAGACTTACTATAACATCGATGGATATATTTGAAACACCCAATGAATCAAAAAAGAGGAAAAGGAGGAAAATTCAGAGGAGCAGTCTACTGAAAGATTATAAATGTAATGGAACTTTTCCCGAATCTTAGCTTTAAAAATGACAAAAAGTTGGAGAATATCAGTAAGGAAAGGCGAAGTAAAGCCTCAACAGCATTTCCAGTACTTAATTAATGAATTTATATAGAAGTTGTTGATTGGGATATTTGTTGGAAAAAGTTTGAAAGACGGAATAATATGTTACCTTATATAATGACGGCGCATCCAATCAAACCATTCAAACGAAGTAGAATCTATTCCCGACGTTTCAGAGCGAAGGGACACATTTGGTTCAATCAGTGACGCGGAATACGATGCCTCTATGGATACGAACAACTCCGATAACGTCTCTCAGCATCCGTGAGATGAAAGAACTGTGAGAATGACTACGAAACTGCAGTACATTAGCTCATGTCAGAAAAGACTGAAATCGATGAAAAGCGTTTTTTTCCATCATGAGGGCTAAATATAGGACAGACATGATGAACGGTAACTGGTTTCAATCTGTGGAACAAGATTTCACGTATAGAAAGATAAAAAAACACAATTGATCATCATGCGAAGAAGGAAGGATATGCCTCGGACGAGGCTTTCAAGTACGTACATTTTCTATTCGATAACTTCTTGGACAGGTTAGAATCTCGAGTCGTCACACTAAATGAAGAGGAACTTTCCGAATGAGGGATTTTTTAACTGCGCTTCAAAACATCCGCCAAACAGACAAACTGTGCGTATCAAGGAAACAATGATGGACAGCAACGATGAATGTTGAATATATAATTACATAAACATATTTTACAGTGTAAAAAGTCAAATGCATGAGACAGTTCCTAAAGACGAAACGGAACTAGTTTTAGTGTTTGCTCTACATTTCTGTCCAATGAAAATATCTAAAAATTAAAAATGTTCCCTGTCTATTTGCCATAAACATCTGACAGGATACTCTATGTATCACTCTATCTTGATAGAGCGAGACTCTATAGACCTGTTTGCGCATGACGTCATAAAATGTAGTAAAGAAAGACTAAATGTAGGGCAAACGCTAAGTCAGTAGTTAGAGGCTAAAATAAAGAAATTTATACAACATAGAAATCCAGTCGGTCGCTAGCGCTCCCTCCTTTGGGTTTCTATATTGTATAAATTCCTCTATTTAGCCTCTAACTATTACATATTATCAGTAAAATTGTTGTTGAAATTACTATTTAGTTTTATTTAAATATGGATGCACCTTTATTTGCACGGACAGTAATATAAGTATTTATAATCATGCGTTTTTTTTTTTTGTTTTTGTTCCTCTGCATCGCTTTGAGGGTCTCTAAAATCCGCTGAGGGCTTCCGCAATCACTCTTCCCTCCATCCCTCTGCGAACCTCCGCATCCTACCTCAGTCGCTCCGAGGACCTTCGCATCCTTCTAAGGGGTCTCCGCGATCCCTACGAGGCTTCACTCCATCTCTCTGAGGTCGTTCATAATATCTTGGATCAATCCTAGGTCATTTAGACGGGTATGCGATACTTTCCGAAACACTAGCAGACTTTTAGAAGTGGCGCGAATGAAAATAAAGTCGTTCATAACATCCAGGTTCCATTTTAGATCATTTGCGACGGTAGAAGACTCGCAGGCTTTCGGGAGGCCACGCAAAACGAGTTTTACCTCCCTTAGGTATTCCTAAAAGGTAAGAACCCGTTTGCACTGGTCTGCGAAATACCGAGGAAGGCTCGCACACTTTTAGGAGGCGGTGCCAAACGAGTTTTCCCTCCCTAAGATATTCCTAAAGTTTAGAAGGTCTGAAGAATACAACATTACAATTTGTTCAGCCCTGTAAGCGAAAGGTCATGGACGCACACACTTTCTCACCCTGTGACATTTGGCGCCTTCTTACAGCATACAAATTGAACTAGACAGGATTGTTTACTATGAAATCTAGCTACTCATCGCTTTCATATACTCTACATCGTACCGACCATCTTTTGAAAGATACATGGAGTTCCTAGATTGCATCACTTAATTTTGTTATGGGTAACTTAATGTAAATTCCGCCATTAAATAAGTGTTACTGTTAAAATGAAGGTTATATTCCTGAATACCATTGTGATGTGCCGTCGGGGGACAGTAATGAAACATCTACCGTCGGAAATATTACGTACAAAGCACACCAGTGTTACTATGACGTCTACATCAACGAAGGAAACACGTCAACTTTACTGGAGAAGAGAACATGTGATCAGTATATCTATTCGAAAGAAAACACGTATGCTTATGAGGTATGAAGTTTCTACAGAACAGTTTAAAAATTGTTGCTCTTCAAACTTGAACACAACATGCATACACGAATTTCTAATTTTTCAAGTAAAAATATTTTATTTAAGTCAGTGTGCATAACCCAAGTGACTTGCGACGTCATTTTTAGCGACTGCGCCAAGTAAAAAAGCTCCCGACTCGGAGTTTGAAAAGGCTGTAAGTATTTCATTTTTAGGTCTGTTATTTTGAAAAATAGCTTATTCTAAGCGGAAAACAGTCTTCTTTCCATAGATTATAATCTATCCTTCACAAAAAAGGATTTCTTCATCAAACTTTCAAATTGCATTGCTTATGACAAAAGGGTTGTGATGCCGCCAAATTGTGTAGGTCAAGGTCATATTTGACAGAGTTATGCCCCCTTTTGTACTTAGATTTTGTCACAAAATTATTGGTTATTCTGACAAAGCGTAAGAGGGCGACACAAGTGTTCTACTGAACACACATCTAGTATAAACAAATGACTGAACACTTATACCTTAAAAAATTATCAAACATCATTTGCACAGATATTTTGTGACGAATTTACAGTTTCAATACCACAAATAGCCGGTTTTAATACATTACAATACAGATAAGTGTTTGTGATCCCCCCCCCCCCCCCCACTTATGAATCGAACTTTTCGTCAACTTCAAAAAAAAAACCAAAAACCAAAAAAAAAAAAAATTATGAATCGAACATTTTCGCTCAAAGGTCGATATGCTGTTACCACAATATTAGCAGAGATTTCTAGCTATAATAGGACAATGATATATTATAAGATATTTTCCACTGCCCTAGCGTAAGCTGTGTTCCAGTTTGTTATCATTTAGAAAAATGTTTTGGTTTACTTTAACCGTTTTCTATGCGTTGATAGAAATATGAGATTGAATCATTTTCAGGAATTGTGATTTATTTTTATTGCTATACTTTGTATGTGATTTGTGTTTTGATTCGATTCAGGAATAATGCCAACCATGTGAGTGATACGTCGTTACATTCGAAAGATAGTACATCATACGTTTTAACATTATCTTTTAAACACAATATACAAAACCATATCTTCCTACTGAAAAACACTTTTTCGTTGGCATATTCCTTAACTACAGCTGTGATAATAGAATCAACTGTGAAATAGTTTTTCTAGTTTCATCGTGTTTCAAAAAGTTTAAAAAAACATGAAAAATATGTACACTTGTTTTTTTTTATCATTTACGAACTCAAAGCATGAAGACGACCCTGCTTATACTGAAAACGTTTAAAGTTCCATTGCCTCTTAAAATACACAATAGTAAATGATGTTTTTAATACCATAATGATAGTATTGTGTTCTATTTAAGGTAGCTGCGGACCTTAGGACAAAAATTCAAAAAGTAGATGGAAAAGTATGCATTTTGGTCCAGGTAAAATTGATCGTTTTTCTATCATAATTTCAATAAGATGTTGGCGAAAGTTCACTTTTTTTCAAGTGTACATTATTTTGACAACAGCCTTTATTCGGTAAGAGCAATTTTAATGTGTTTGATGCATTACAAAACCATTATTTTTGCAAAAATAAATAGTCCAAAGCCAAAAACGTAGCGATGATTTTACGTCAAAATTTACAGACTTTGCCGTATAGCGCGTTATCCTCGAGGTCAAAGATTTTTATTTATTGATATTATAATCATCAGGTTTTGCTCTTTTAAATAATCAAATAACAAGAGCTGTCCCTCACAAGTGACGAATGCCCCCGAAAGAGGTGTCTCACAGTCTGTGTCCTCTCCATGTGCTCAATAAATGTGCTATGTAATTTTAAAATCCTTCCATGCATGACAGAGTAACCATGCATACAGTTTTCCATTACTTTAAACACTAAGTGTGACCTTGACCTTTGAGGTAGGGACTTGGGTCTTGCACGCGACACATCCGCTTGATGTGCTAGACATTTGTGCCAAGTTATTTTAAAATCCTTCAAAGCATGATAAAGTTATAGTCCTGTCACAAATGTATGCTTATATACAGGATTCCATTACCTTCAAACTCTAAGTGTGACCTTGACCTTTGAGCTAGGGACAGGCGTCTTGCACGCGAGACGTCGTCTGGATGTGCTAGACATTTGTGCCAAGTTATTTTAAAATCTTTCGATGCATGACAAAGTTACAGTCCGAACGCGAGTGTGTGCATATATGCATATATAGAGGAATCCATTACCTTCAAACTCTAAGTATGACCTTGACCTTTGAGCTAGGGACGTGGGTCTTGCACGCGACACGTCGACTTGATGTACTAGATATTTGTGCCAAGTTATTTTAAAATCCTTCAAAGCATGACAAAGTAACAGTCCGGACACGAATGTGTGCATATATGCATATATAGAGGAATCCATTACCTTCAAACTCTAAGTATGACCTTGACCTTTGAGCTAGGGAAGTGGGTCTTGCACGCGACACGACGACTTGATGTGCTAGACATTTGTGCCAAATTATTTTTAAATCCTTCAATGCATAACGAAGTTACAGACCGGACACGAATGTGTGCATATATAGAGGATTCCATAACCTTCATACTCTAAGTGTGACCTTGACCTTTGAGGTATGGACATCGGTCTTGCACGTGACACGTCTTCTTGATGTGCTAGACAAGTGTGCCAAGTTATTTTAAAATCCTTCAATGCATGACAAAGTTACAGTCCGGACACGAATTTGTAAGTGGGGACGCACAGACTGACGGACGGACGGACAGACGGACAGGCGAACGGTGCGATTTTAATATGCCTCCCTTCGGGGGCATAAAAAAGGCATATGTTCACGTTGATTTTTTGTTAAAAATCTTCGAATCTCACCAGCAAATGCATTTATATAAACGCGACGTTTCAATGTTTACAAACCATGACGTCATTCTTTTCATGCCGAAATACGAAATATTGTTACATTAATCGGAAATTCCGTTCTTGGTAAGGTGAAAAACTGTATATTCTAAAGGATAAACGTCTGAGTAAATTTAGAATCAATTATAAATGGCCATAAAGTTTAAATTATTTTAAAATGTTGATATGTTAACAAAAGGAACAAGTAACAGAAAAAAATATGGAAATTGTTGACAAAAAGAAACGCGACTGTTCCGCTACCTGCTTCTCACCATTTTTCTATTCTTACAGGAATACAAAGAAAAAATTTCATCACCAGTAATAAGTAAATGAAACGATTCATGAAATCAGATTTCAGATTCAATAATTTCATTTATGATAATCAAATAAAAAGTTAATCCCGAAATAGCAATATTTCAACACAAAGAAAACTATAAACGATCATATACCATAGGTACATTTGACAATTAGTTTAGACAGGCAGTCTTTTTTCAGGAGTAGCATACAGACGGAGTCGTAGGACTTCTAAAGAGAGTCGTAAGTTCGTCTGATTTATTCTACCATTTCTAAATGAAAAGTTCAAAAAAAGATCTCACTCATAAGGATGATCCTTATGGTAGAGGTAAAATCGATATGAGTCCAATAACCTAGCTCAACAATTCCCAAATTCGATTACATTATTTACACCCGATAAGGACCCTAAACTGATAGCTCTTAGGTTATAATCCGGTGTGATAGGTCCAGGGTTCGAATCCCGGCTCATGCCTTAGTCCACCAAGCTGAAATGGGTAGCAGTGACAGTAAACGTACTACAGCTCTCCACGAAGGTTACAAATCTCGTATATCTCTGACTGTTTACGACATGCAATAAATCGAAAGTAGGACAAAAAGACCACCCAGGTCAATCTAAGGAAATACAAAAACATTCACTCGTTTTTCTGCAGCGGTATTTCAAACAGGGAAATACTCCACGGCCATTGCAAAGTTTTAGAAGCCAGTTTCAAACTGTGTTTCCCTGTTACAATTCCAGATTTAAAAGAAAATTC
Organism: Saxidomus purpurata; assembly: GCA_022818135.1. NCBI lineage: Eukaryota > Metazoa > Mollusca > Bivalvia > Venerida > Veneridae > Saxidomus > Saxidomus purpurata. The sequence goes on from JAFMSR010000018.1 coordinate 34,385,311, forward strand.
GATTGGTCTTAGTAATGGACCTTAAAAGAAGTGCAGACTATGAGTTTACCTGCGGAAAATTTGTATTGTAACCTGTTAAATTTCTCACATAATCATATTTGGTAGCAAGGCTTGAACCGTTTTGAACAGTCATGGATGTATAAACACTGCTTTCAAGGCTTGTTCATGTCAGAACTATTTGACTAAAATTTAAAATAAATTTCAAATTTAATTACTTCAAAAGCATAAAAAACTGAATATTTGCAAGTATTATTACTTAACCTGAACGTCCAGTCATCATCGGTAAAATCAAAATATACAGTAAAGTATTTGTACAATTAATGGGTGGATAGCGATTTATTATAGAAGTATGGAACGCCGCAGCTGTCTTATTTTGATACATTACAAGTTGTCTTGTTAACAGAGTGTCTTGTCTTGTTTAAGTGGTTTTCTATCTTCTCAAATGGTAGTTATGTCTTGTAAATGAACCGTTACATCTTCTTAAGTGTTATGTTCTTGTCAACGTACAATGTTATTATGTCAAACAGTCATACATTCTTCTTAAAGTGGTGTGTTATCTTGTCTAAGTGACGTCTTATTATGTCAAACAGTCATGCTTTCTTCTTAAAGTCTTGTTTTATTTTGTCTTAGTGACGTGTTATTATGTCAAACAGTCAGTCATTCTATCTTCTTAAAGTGGTGCGTTATCTTTTCAAAGATGACTTTTTAAAGAAAGTAGTATATAGAAAATACAAAAATATGTCCAGGGCTAAAAGTGACAGATATATAGCTTAGTCTCCAGATCCGGGGCTTTGGGTGCGGACGAGGACCCGAGACACTTTCAATCAAAAGACTGAAAGTGCTGGAGGATCGATTGTCTCTGAACAACACAGTCTGCACACATACCTGTGTAAATATCAGAACAACATAGACTGTACACATACATGTGTGAATATCAGGACAACCCTTGCACGAGTAAAGTTATAAACTGGAGACAAAACTGTCCACAAATTGTGACCTTTCACCATTTGTGTAAACTTTACTTTTGAGATAGGAACCCTTGGCTTACATTATGTCATTCAGTGATTATGTTCAACTACCTTATTAAGTATTAAGCTGTGAATCGTAACTGAGAAATGGATTTTGACAAAACTGAACTGAAAATTTATGGTTTGAACAACTTTAAATGTCATTCAAAAGTTATGGGATATGCCCATAAGGTTGATTGTATTGTGCGAATTAATTCGGATTTAACGTCGCACCCAACAGCTAAGGTCATATTGCAACTTCCGGCTTTCATGGAGGAGGAAGACCCTGAGTGCCAATTCCCTGTATCATAATTTGGGGGTCATTTAGAAACTCCGAGGGTCATACCCTTTATTGTAAAAAAATAAAAGGCATGACTAAGTGTTAAAGAAGTTTTATTCAGTTTACTTCTGTAAAACTGCATGTGATACATTACAAAATGGTGGGTAATCAAAGGGTATCAAGACAACAGGTGTTTCTCTTTGGATGCTTTCCATTTTGTCACTGCATCTCAAAAGTCAAATTTGTCCACAAAGCGAATTTTTCATAAGTGCATTCAACCATAGACATTAAACTTGGATATTATTTGGCACACTTAAACCCCTTTCAATAGTGACAGTCTGATCGAAATGACTACAAAATGATCATTAAAATCACTCAGAAAGACGTTTTTGTTTCCCCTATTAAGGTTCGTCGACCATCTCTTGTTGTGCGTCTACGATCTATGATGACGGTATTATAGGAATCAACACACACAAAAACGCAATGGTACAAAATGCGGGTCGATCCGAAATCAGACGACAACGACGACGCAATAGGGTCAAAATTAGACATATCCTATACCGGAAGCGTATTTTATCAACAATTTATCTTGCATTTAGAAGCGTTTTGAGACGTTTTGAAATGTTGTTTTTGTAGTAATTTGATCATACACATTTTAATTGCATCATAGAAGACGCTCTTTGCTATTTCTGTTGTCATTGACAAAATGAGTGCGTCAAAACCGCAGAAAACGCGCTCTCGCGGAAACACTGAATTTAGTGTATCCGGTGTAGCGATACGTATTTCACGGGTCTTACATTTCTCATGTCACACCGGTCTGACGATAAAAACCGCGTAGGAGAATAGTTCTATACAGAACAGATACCTCGTTGATTTAAGTTACAAATTATAAGAAAAACAACAATATAATATTATGCTATTCTGTAATGTTTTGATATTATTTAGATCTGTTACTAAATATTTTTTAAAACAGAGGACAGTAATACAGAACTACTTTTCGGTCGTATTCGGCAAAGCAAAAATTTGTGTTAAGAGTTCGGCCGTAAGGGTCTGAAATACTCTGTTAACTTTGGATACGATTGAATAAATTCAATCGATCCAAAAACTAAACAACTATAAATACGCTACATATCATAATTTTTTGTCTAAGGGTCTAAGTGTCGAAGTGCGGTTTTGGACCCGGAGAACCTTCCTTCGTTCGTCACACTGAAGAGGAAATGTTTACACGTTTCAAATCGGGATTAGTTATATAAACTGCTAAAAACGCCGTTTGTACAAATTTCATAATGAAGAATGATTATATTTACTTTAAACAAAATACAGATGAAAGAGTTTAAACGCATATATGTCCCACAAGATTTTCTGCATAAATAATGAAAAAGCACATTAATTATTTCAGTGTTTGTCATAACACATTGTAATAGCGACGCATAACTGATGCACATAATATAAATCTATAAAAAAAACTTTTACCTCGAGGATAACGCGCTATATGTCAAAGTCCGTTAATTTTGACGAAACAAATTCACTACGTTTTTGGTTTCGGACTATTTGTTTTCGCAGAAATATTGGTTTTGTAATGCATGAGACATATTAAAATTGCTTCTACCAAATAAAGGTTGTTGTCAAAATAATGTACACTTGAAAAAAGTGAAATCGCCAAAATATTATTGAAATTATGATAGAAAAACGATCAATTTTCGTTAGAAAAACGGGTGCCCCAAGATGGCGCTTTTTATGTGAATGTTAAAGCAAAATAGAAAAACAGAATTTAATTCTTGACAATATAGATGTAGATCTTTACCTGGGCCGAATTTCGTACTTTTCCATCTACTTTTTGAATTCTGGTCCTAAGGTCCGCAGTTACCTTAAACAATTCTGATATATATTTTTTTCTTTCAAAGTTCTGTCGTTTTTCAACAGAAATTGTTTAATTTTTTGCACCGTACTCTAAAAAGTGACTTGTCGCATTAGCCCTTACTAAATTTGCTTGCACCGTAGCCCATTTTCAAAAGAACAAATATTTAGCTTTCTTTGCATTTAAGTCATTTTTTAAATCATTTTTCAGATGTTAATCATCCTCGTGAACTCTCGTTGACTGATAGAAACATTGTTTATGTACATAGTAATGGGCTAGGTTACAAACTGTGTAAACACTAGGCACGTTAGCTCCCAAAATTTCTCAAATTTGACCATTTGCCTCAATTTGGGGACCAAACGACTAAACTGGTGAAGAATAGATTATAATCTATGGAAAGAAGACTGTTTTCCGCTTAGAATATATTTCAAAGTAATAGACCTAAAAATTAAATACTTACAACCTTTTGAAACTCTGAGTCTTTTACTTGGCGTAGTAGCTAAAAATGACGTCGCAAGTCACTTGGGTTATATACACTGTACAAGTACACGTTCGACATACCTATTCGTATATCATACACATAAATAATAAATAAATCACATTTACGGTCATATTATTTCTTAAAGGTATATTAATTGAAAAAGAAACGAAAAACGAAAAAAAAGTCGTCTTCTGTATCTATTACAAACTATACAAAAATGTTGGTCCCCTGAAACAAGCGAGGCAAATCTTCAAGTCTTAGAATGAGTCAGGAAGAGCGATGTCCCTTGAATATATGTGCCCTGAAAATTGGAGGCTAACCTACCCGTCTTCAATTTAGTTGCCAGTGGTGCTGTCCATTATAACAATTTTTTCAGCAAAACATAGTCATATAGAGTGTATTTGCAATCAACAGCAGCAAAGGTCGACAATGAGTGGACGTGATATAATTCTTAAAATTAAGGTTGTATGACTTCCTGTTACTGTACGAAATGAGTGAAACGTTTCATAAGACACCAACATTTAAAAGAGATTTAAAGATATAAATACATTTCAGTGGAACCTGGTATGTTCAAGGTCAAATCTGGCTGCATTAGCGCAATCGCTCGTCCTTGCCGGACAGGGTATCGGGGCTTTAATCATGTCTCACATTGCCGATAGACTCGGCCGGAAAACCGTGCACGTTGCATCCCATATCTCAGTGTTATGCACGATGATTGTTATGGCTTTCTCGAGGAACATTTACATGCTGCTTATCCTGAGACTTGTTGCTGGTACCTTCCAACAAGTAAGTGAGCATATGTAGCTTTACGAAAACTGATACATGTGTACTGAACATTTTCGACCAGCATGACTCCAGGTTATACCTCATATTTGAAGTAAAAGTAGTTTTCCGCATTGGTAAGTTTATTATGCCCCAAAAGGTCTGAAAGAATAAAGGTACTTTAGTTGAAGCATTTTAAGTATGCTATACCGGTAATTATTGTGTTGTTTTAAATTTGACTGTTTCAGTTTGAACTAAGTATTTCCTTTGATACTTTGCTTATAGTTTTAGGTGAAAATATAAAGTATTTATTTTTGGCGTTAATGAATGTTAAAATAGTTTAGACGCGTTTGTTTCAGGGTATCATCTGCACATTGGCGACACTTAGTCTCGAGTCGTTTCCGGCGGAGACTAGAGCTCATACATCACCGATAGCGTCTATGACATGGACCTTTGGGATAATCTTCCTGTCACTTTTCGGTTATCTCTTCCGGAACACTGACTGGCGATATTTACAGATAGCACTGGCAGCTGTGTCTGCGTACGCTCTAGTAGAGTGGTGGTGAGTATTCACATGTACGATGTTTATTTGGGTCATCGTCGTCATTTGATTTCTGTCATTTTCAAAAAAATATGCTGTCAAGGATAATCATTTTTCAGTTTTGAAGAAAGGATCAAACACCTTTGGCAAAACAAAATGTGTGTGAATTAAAAAATGCAAGAGCATGTCCTGAAACGAGCTTTTTTGAACAGCATACTAACTACATGTACATGTAGTTTGTTGCAGATGACAACAAAAAAGTTCCAATTCATTTGCATGAAAATTGTAATTGTAGACAATCAAAATGAAAAATAACAAAGGGACGTACCTGTTGTGTAATTGAATCATAGGCAACGTTACAGTTACGATTCTGATAATTTAAAAGTAAGCAAGGTAGACTTAAGGCTATAAGCCACTTCATCTAAATATCTGCTTTATATATGTGTTCATCTTGGTAAATCTGTTTAATAGTTTTGTAAGAATGTTTCGGACAAACATAATTTCATAACAGAAAGGGAGGTAATTAAAATGGGGTCTGAATAAAGGTGATACTTGTTAATGACCCCTGTTACTTTATGAAATATCAACTAAATCATGTAGACACAGTTTTCAAGTGTCACTCCGGACAAGCATATAAAGGGGATTATTCAAAAATCGGATAAACTAGAGATATGGTATTTCCTCTCAATGGCGTCTGTGTCCCTGTGTGAAACAACATTGTGCAGTCCTTTTAATACGTTTTGAGTTATACTTCGGCCAAGCTTTTTCATTTTATTATGAGGTCAGCTAGAGTTATAGTTCTTGTTCACCGAACTTACCCCCAATCACTTCACCATGAAGGCGCAAATTTTTTGGAAAAATATTTTAGTATAAGTATCAATATTCTAAAAACCAATTATTTCTGGACCTAGTGCAAATAGCGATACACGTTCTAATAAAGCTGTAATTCACTTTAAAGAGGCACTCCCTATATCTAGCAGATTATATTCTCCAAACATAGAGTATGTGTTCAATGGACGTATAATGATAAATAAACACAACTTCAAAGAAGAACGTATGGCGACAAATGCCTCATTTTATCATAATCAATAAATGCAGCGGCCTTCTGTAATAAATGGCATCCACCCATTAATTGTACAACAACAACTTTACATAGATTATTGAATTGTTTACGGTACTACAGCATATTCTAAACAGCTGATTTTATCAATTATGACTGTAATGCATAGCTGAAACTTTTAGGTAAAGTTATAATAATTCCAAAGATTTTATTATTTACGTTTGCGGCTATTTAGTTTGACACCAGTTATAAGGTATGTCCTTTTGATAAATCTAAAAAAATTGGATGAAAATTTAAGTTGTTCACTAGATGATCACGGCTTAGTAAGACCTTTCACAGCTCTTTCTTGTTTTATTTTCGGCAACAGGATGTTGGAGGAATCACTGAGATGGCTGATATCGAATGGCAGACTGAAAGATGCAAGACACATTTTGAAAAAGGCTGCAAGACAAAACAAAGTAGAGTTTAGCAAGGTGGAAGCCGTTTTTAATAAAACAGTACAACTAACCGACAACGAAATAGACGAGAGAAAAGAACCAGCTACGAAACTTGAATCGAGTAAAAATGGCAATGAAGTAGAACTAACAGAAAGAGATCTTGAACAGAAAATTTCAAAAGTTCGTCAGAAAGTGAAGAAGTATACGGTCTTCGATATTCTAAGAAATCCTGCTCTTAGAATAGACACACTCATTCTATGGTACACGTGGTAAGAGTTTAATATATAACTATCATTTCTGAAGCGTTTCTTGAATATTTGTAACATTCATTCATTTGATGACTTTTTTACTTTACGTCGCTTTGATTTCAAAAGTATAATCACGGCGTTTTCTATCTTGTTTTTATATACATGTACGTTTTACCTTCGGTTTTCATTTCTCGTGGAATACTCGTTTATGCTTCATTCTATTTCCAGGATAGTCGCGGCGGGAGTGTACTATGGTCTTACTTTGGTAGCAACACATCTAGCTGGAAATCGATTCTTGAACTTTTTCTTGAGCGGTGTTTTTGAAATTCCCTCAAATTTGCTCTGCTTCTATCTTTATAACAGGTATTGTTTGGTATTTCGATGAGCTAAAATCAAGATTTATGTCACCAAATATAGAATCGAAGTGTTATTAGTGCGAAACGTAACTAAATTACAAGTGTCCATATGCATCTCATGTTGTGAGAAATAGATAATGAGACAGTCTGGGCATGAATCAGGCTGCTCGGATATGTTAGCAGATCCATTATACTAGTCGAAAAGTGCTATGGTTGTTATTTTCTTGCACAACCGTTAGACTTGACCGTTCCAAGGCGGTGCCCCACTGTGTTCCTTTAATTGTTCGTTTTGTCCTCGTGTGTTTGCTTTGTATGCTAGTGTGTGTTGGTAGTGTATGTTTGTGTGTGTACATGATTGTGTGTTGTGTGTGTGCGTGTGCGTGTGTGTGTGTGTGTGTGTGTGTGTTGTTGGTGTGCACTTCTGGGTGCTGTGGGGCTCGTTTTGGGGAGGCTGCGTTTTTGGTACGTGGCATTCCCTGTTTGATATTATTTTTGTTTTTAAGCTATTCGTGTTTTCTACAGAACTGGAAACAACCCGTTTTTTACAATTTCTAAATGCAGAAAAGTTGAAAGTTCATCACAGCAATAGCGCTCCATATTATTTTATCTTTCTAGCTAATTGAAAAAAAGTTTTCACTCCTTTGCTAGCACCTGTATACTAAACTCATTATTCAATACTTGAGGTAATACCCTCTAGATTTGGTCGAAAGAAGACATTGATCTTGTGGTATGCTGTGGCAGGCGTGTCCTTAGTGGTTTCAACAGTTTTGCTCACTGTGCTAGGTAAGAAATTCTACGTCATATTCAACAATATATGTTTTGCATGTTAATGGGTTGGTCGGTGGTATTTTACTAGTTCGTTAATATAATATCGATTTGTGAAGTAGGAAAAGCATTACATTCAACTTAAGGAAAGGCAGCTTTAGGTAATTTTATTAACAGTTACCTGGTGTCTCAAAGACGTTGATGGGCCTTACTATCAAACGAACATGTATTTCTAGTCTGATTAGGCGGACTTTTCGTGAGTATAAAATTAGCTAGTCTATGAGTTGGTGAACCCCTGTACATAATTATAGTAGTGACAAACCAGTTGTAACTATACTACAATGTAGAAGCATTTGGCCAATGTAACTTACGTATATTATAATATAGCTGTCTGAAAGCACACCAAAGATTACTTTATTACAAACATTTTATATGTATTGTAGAAGGAAATAAGACGGCAGCGATAATGGCTACGATATTTTCATTATTTGGAAAGGCGGGAATCTCGGGCGCTTTTAGTACATGTTTCTTGTACACGCCGGAGATTTACCCTACCAACTACAGGTTAGATATTTCTGTAAACGTTTCTATTCCGGGAATGGGAAAACAGTGTCCTATTTCATTTGTAACCATGAGTACTATTATTTCTTTTGTTTCATTAATTTTGTTTAGAGATGGAAAATACATTTCCAAAAATGAATACGTTTACATACTTTTTAAACACAGTAAAGAAAAGATAAAAATATTTTGAAGAGTTTGGAAAATAAAATTCAAGCTTTGGTCCTGTTTCTTTACCGATATTTTGATAGAACTCTGGGGGACATCTCCCGCCTTTATTTCTTAAGCGTTGAAAAAAAAACATAGTTTAAGAAAAGATTTTCTCACTGAAATATTTCTTAGCCTTTAACAATAGACTTACGATGTAATTTTATTGGGAATAAAGTTTTAGAAAGTCAAGTCAGTCTCATCAGACTTTAAAAGTCTATAAACTCCATAAAATCAACAAAAGTGAATCATTACAATGTATATTTGTTTCGGGTTAAGTGTTGATTTGCTTGTCCCGTTCTATTTGATACTTTGTTTGACTTTCTTTTCAGGAACAGTGGTCTAGGAGTTGCTTCATCTGTATCACGGATTGGTGCAATATTGGCGCCGTTTGCTAGTAACTTAGTACGTACTCAGTTGTGTAGAACGTGACGAAAGATCATTGTTATTATATTTGTATATAAAAAACATAACCATGGCGATTTCGCAGTCATAATAACATGCTCTTTTAGCTAAGGTGAAATTTTCCCCCCGAAAGTGTACGTTCTAAACCCTATATGATATTGGCTTAATTTGAGAGCACTTGTTTTTTGTTCAACTGAAACATTTTCCTCTTTTTAAAACATGTCATCTCGCATCACTAACATCTTGCGAGTGCACAATACATATTTCTTTCCTATTGATGTCAGACTTACATGTAATATTATCTAAAAGGTTTTAATATGACTGGTCGACTATCGCTGTACCATGCATTCTCATTAAAACATGTTTTTTCATTGTAAGTATTCAATTAAAAAGTTGTCTAAATCATGATAAATGTGCAATTTCGATAGAATAGCGGTCAACAATTGTATTTTTAACTTAAATTTCGATAGAAAATTTAATGAATATTTTCAACACAAGAAACATGAACTCTAACCGTTGCTTAGAATTGACGACTAAACCTAGCCGGTGTTAATAACAGCAGTTTTTATACGCCCGCCATGACGTGTCGTATTATAGGATTTCCTTTTGTGGCGCGCGGGCGGCGCCCACACAGTTGTCTGGTCTCTAACTACCACACCTCTCATCGAAACTTTGTAAAACTTGCTGTGAATGTTTATCGGCATTATATTTAGGCTAAAATCAGTGACCATCTAAATCACTTTTGTCTCTCCAGAGTTATTGCACTTTAATTGCCAAACTTTGACACATTTAGAGATGTCCGGCCTCTAACTTAAACAATTCCTTCTGAACAATAAATGTCTTCACTTAACTTGTTGTGAATGTTAATTCGCCTAAAACTTCCGTCAAGTTCGATAACCAGTTAAATTGTTCCAGTCTTTACGAAGTTATTGTCCCGTAATTCCCAAAATTGGAACTATAAATAGTTTACCGCTGACGGGCGTATTTAATGATGATTTGGCATTCTTTTCTTTTATTACCAGGCTTTGATAGCTCTATGGATACCGGGTGCAATATTCAGCGGTATGTGCCTACTGGTTGTTGTGCTAGCTTTACATCTACCAGAAAGTGCCAAGCATGAACTACCTACAACTATTGAAGACTTTGAGAGATGGAAATCAGATCAACAACCGTCTATTTGGACAACAAAGACGTAGACAGGACAGTGACATGTTTAGACATGTATAATAAAAGAGTCTGTTAGAAACATGTTCTTGGTCAGAAAAAACAAAGAAAAGTAATGACAGTCCATTAATTAAAAATGCAAATAACTATTTTTTATCTTAAAATATCTTATTTTCAGATGTTTGTTTTCATTTGTTATATTTTCACTTATACTTTCTTTATTCTATGTCCCCTTATTGCTCTTTCCATTATGATTGCTTACAAACCCAAAAATGTGATGCTTTCAAATACTAAGTTACAAATAGAACTATGACAGATGCAGATTAGAGTAAAACCATAATTACTGCTTTCGCATAAGCTATTTGCTAATTAAATTCTAATTGATAGGACTGGAACTTGATGCTTCTTAAATTTTGTATCCCAGTGACTGAGAAGGTAGCAAACACTACTTTACTAATAAATACCAACGTAAAGTAAGGATAACCTTTACATGTACATCAATTCGATTGGAGAGTGTTAAATTAGAGCTTTATTGCAGGGTTCAATACATTTTGGCACAAAGCATAAATTTTGCTGTTGAAGACTGATAAATAAAGAACATTACTCCGCATGTACATAACGGGGAATATTGTGAATACATCTAAAAAACATGGCCATTACATTTTGTGGACCTTTTGGTAAAATGCAGTTTTCATGTACTCCGGTTTTATAGCAAATGGTTTTGTCAGACGGTTTTCCGATCAATCAATGCACGAAATCCATCGAACTAATTCCCAACAAAACCCTCAAAAAAAAAAAAAAAAAAAAAACCCCCCCCCCCCCCCCCCCCCCCCCCCCCTTCTAAATTTTGTAATATAATGATTATACTAATGGCGTCGTAAGTTTTGGAAGAATAAATTTCCAAGGACAATGATAGCAGGTAATAATTACAGTTTACTAATAATATATATGATAATAAAGCCCTGATTCATATGACTTTGGACAGATTAGACGAAGTTTATTTTATTTGACCTTTACTGTTTGTATGTGTTTAGAGTAATATAGTTGCTGGAAAATCCATATAATCAATGCCCCCAGAAGGAGTAAGTTGTTAGGTTTTGGGGGGATAGTGCAATATACAGAACGCGTCGTAGTTTCAAAGACATCCCTGATTCTAATACATGCCCGATGTATAGCACTGATATACGGAACGTCGGTTTAAGGTCTCATCCGAAAGACCATTAGTTAAGCTAGTGGAGGAGCCGCGCATCGTACTGGCGACCCCTTGGTTACGATTCCGATAAGTTACTACTTGACCATGGATCTACGAACATCTTTAAGTTACTGAAAAGGCTTCAAAAATAATTATATAAAATACTTTATATACAAGATTGTCCGACCCCATGACACTTTTAACCCACTCATTTTGATGAAACAATTCAACCATATCCACTTGCAGTACTTAGCCATGTTCAAGGATTAAGGTATTCACATGGTATATTAAACCTCAGAAATAAATCAACTATTGAAACAGACTAGTAACGTCATTACAGAAATGAATATGAAGAAAGGTAGTGATAAGTGAAGTGTGTGCGTGTATTTTTAGTTATTCTTTTGAATTCAAGTTTTATGAACACTTCTGTCAATTTTGAAAACTGAACATGTGCAAGCATAACTCCTTTGCGGACATTTAATTCCTAATATATCATGAACCGTTTTGCTGCTGAACGCACATTCACCGCGGTGTTTGTATTTAAATAGTCCGCACACAATGCGAATTTTATGCGCTTGTTTTGTTTATTCACAAACAGAATGAGATGATAAATACGTGTATAATTAGTAACAATGACTAATAATGTAAGCGTGTGTTCGTAAATTTGAAAATGTCTTTCATTTTTAAGTCATTCCACTGAGATATCATATTCGATGCGCACCAGTGAAGCATTGAGGTAAGTAACTTCCGGAGGTGTTTTTATTTAGGCAGTTGATATATTATATAGTATGCGTAAGTTATTTTTGAAAATTGGGATTTTTGAACTTGTTACTTACGGATTTGCTTTATATATGTCATACGCATTACCTATAGCGCCGGCGGAGCTTTCCCTATGGAACGCCATGGTCGTCTTATCATGACTATTTTGTTTATATGCGGTACATATTTCATTATATGCAGTAGATCTTTTATTATATGCAGTTTGACATTCAGTTATATGTGGTAGATAGTTCATTATGTGTGGTACACGTTACTTTATATGCTGTACTTTCTTTGTTATAATTATGTAGTATAACTCTTCTTATATGTGGTGGTACTGTCTTTATATGCAGTGCATTTAATTTGTATGCGGTACAAACACCATATATGCAGAAGATTTGTTATTGTGTGTAGTAGATAAAACGTTATATGTAGTGCTTTTTACATTATATGATGTGCAAACATAAACATATGTGATAGTCACTGTGTCCATTATGTGTGGTGCTTTTTTCCTTATATGCAGTGCAAATCACATTATATATTTACTTTCGTGAATATACACTGTAGATCTCACATGCGATTTCCTTACATGCTGTGCTTTCAGCATTATATACGGTAGTAATTTCTTTATACGCCGTAGTTTCGTCATTATATGCGGTAGTTACGTCGTTATGATGAGATGGTTCGGATATTTCCGAACAATACCGCAAATTGCCGGATTATTACGAATCCGGATTTTTCACACGAGTTAGTGTGCACCGAGACGATTTAACTAATTTCTAATTTTATCTCCCATCTAAATTAACAAATTTATTCATGTTTGTTTATATTTTACACAGTTATGTGTTCAATATTAAGATAAACTTGAAATTGAAATGTGTTTCATGGATATGAACCAATTAGATCTACTCTGAAAAAGTTCCAACAAATGTAACCCTTTAAAAATAAGAAAAATTGAATTTATAACGTTTTCTTCTTGGAACAACGACATCCGTAAATTTAAAGAGGCACTCCCTACATCTAGCAGATTATATTCTCGAAACATAGATTATGTGTTCAATGAACGTAAAATGATAAATAGATACAATTTCAAAGAAAAACCTATGGCGAAAAATGCCTCATTTTACCACAATTAATCAGTATAGAGGCTTTCGGTAATAAATCGCATCCACCCATAAATTGTACAAGAACAACTCTACATAGATTATTGAATGGTTTAGGGTACTGCAGTTTATCTTAAACCGCTGATTTTTATCGATAATGACTGGGAATGCATAGCTGAAACTTTTAGGTTAAGTTTTAAGACTTCCAAAGATTCTATTATTCATGTTTTGGAAGTAATTTAGTTATGTCCCTTTAAATACATCTTTTGGCCACTTCCAAGAAATTTTTCATTAAAAATACTCCCCCTCCCCCTACCCCCACCCCCCTTACACACACACATACTTAAAATAGCTAGTTCACGGGTGGTGAACAAAAAATGTCACGTGACCCCCAAATGCAAACGTCAATAGCAAATTTCGAGGAATTTACACCGACTCAGGTATGTTTTTCCCGATTTTTTTCGTTATACTTTAGAGTTGGTTAAATAGACCTAGCGCAAAAAGGAATGCATTAAATTGTCTCTCTGCCGATATATCGATCACCATATACATATGTAAGGTTTCCGAGAACACTTCGAAAATAATATTGTACAGAGATGCAAATATACGTAGCTAACTCATGAAATGTAAGTGATCAAGATCAAAAGTCATCAGTTTTTCACATTTATGTCTTTCGATTGTTCATCAATGTTTCTAATGTGTTATAGGGCCATTGTTTGCGATTTATTTTATATAAAAAGTGGACTTCATGAAGAATTTTACATTTGGCAAACGCTTGTTGGCGTTTTCATGATGCAAACGTACGTAGTCTTACTAAAATGACGAACGGACTTAGGCTAATCCAATTGTCATTTTGCGATGTGTATTCCATGTACATGTACATTGTATGTATCGTTTATTAAAAAACGGAACTGCGTGAAAAACCTTTGTGTCCCTATCTGGTGTATTGATATAACATTACACACTGAAATACCTCTGTATCAATGTTGCCTGATTCGGTAGTATTGTCCATGATGGGAAGTTATTGTGAGAGAATGCCACTGACGATAAACGATGATGGACACTCAAGTCATCGAAGAATTGACGTTTGATCGCAACAATAAATTGTGGTCCACCGTCTGAAGCAAGCTCACTACAGTCAAAGTACCCGCCCTTGCCATGGGCGTCAGCAATGCCAATGCCTAACCTTCTGTTAGAGCACAACGAGACTCTGCTGGATTAGTAAATGTGCTACCAACTAGTGTCATCTTCAGTCCTTAGAGACGGCATGAATGGCTGTTTCTGTAACAAGAAAAATCCAACGCCAGTCTTGGACCAGTCTGTAGCCAGGTAAGTAGGTTTAGTAGGGTCGAGGATCTGAACGCCTACTTCAATGTCGCTGGCAATCTACACTTTTTCAATTCTTCAAAATGCTTCTGAAGCATATCGTGCTATTTTAAATGTGTACATCAAAAGAGTTCTCGAAAGGGTAGCATTCTGTCTACCATGCTAAATGCTTTTTAAACCTGGTTCACAAGACCAAACCAATAGCGAAAGTCAGTAATGTCCTTAGGAGTTGGGAAATCCAGGAAAGCGCTCATGTGTCTGACATGGTTGAACGTCATTCGAAGAAATTTTAAATCCTGCGAACTCTACAGTATCTGCTCCAAATACAAACTTTTCAGAACTAAAGACGATACCACGTCTTAACACATCAAGCCGATGAGCTGCCTGAAAGAAACTTTCCTTCGTTTTATCTGCCCATAACAAGGCATTATGAACACCTTTATTCTTATTAGAAATATCGTAGCAATCTCGTCATAACATCTTGTATAACCGTCAACTGATGCAATATAACCATGAGGTTCACTTTTGCAACCGTATCCTCCACAAGGTGTTATCACAGGAGCTAGGTGTCGCTATTCTTCACATATCAGTACACAGCGAAAATAAGTCCATGTATCAAGTTTTGTTCCATGGAATAGATCACGCTTGCAGAAATTGGGCAGTTATGTGATCGGTTTCACATGTAACATGCACGTTGAGAAATACGTTACATTCTTGTTTTGAAAAACAACCAGTCTGTGGTACCAGATGATTGGGTATCCTGATCGTCTCCATCCTTGGTAGCTTCTGGCTAATGTATGGGGCAGGTACAGGTGAGCGACAGGTTCAGTACGAGATCAGTCATTCATTTCACAAGTGGAAATCCATGAGCTGTAGTGTTTAAAGTCCCAGTAGCACAATTACAGATCTTACTTTACCAAGAACCGTGTCTTACCGATGGAAACCTTTATTTGTACGAAAAACACCCCTAACATTGCTTTTCAAATCGATATATGTTAGAAATTAGCGAATAAAACATGCTTCTATTATTATCCTACCAATAAATTAAAAGTGATCCAGAGACTTTAATTTTCAAACGCAACGCACACGGTGCACACATCATCACATGTACAAATGTACTTAATTTGACTGTGTCCAAGTAATGATAAAATAACATACATAAATCGTCAAATACCAAACAGTCATAATCCAGAGTTACTACTGTAGAGCCCGTGCCTGAGAACTAGCTGAACGTGTAACATTGTCTTTCCTGATACATACCTTTTCGAAATGGTAGTCACGTTAACAAAGCAACCATTTGTGATCATCAACTGGACACTGAGTTTTGCGAATGCGGGCTATGCTTTTTATGCCATGCCTGCGTTTGCCACTGTATAAGCATGGTCCTGCTTTCACTTTGCAGGATGCCTGCTTTTTTCTTGTAGGAGCTAGCTACTTCCACAGAATGAGTTGAGAAGTCTTAATTCAGATCACTTTTCCGCTTCAATAGCTTCTACACATTCAAACATTTTTAGTGTCGTTTCTTGGTTTTTATCACATAGAAGGTACTTTTAAATTTTGAGATCTTCGATGCCTCTAGTCAACACATCACGCATAATGGCATCCATGTAATTCAAATCTGCATTGCACAAGGACACACAGTAAAACTTTTTATTATGTCCGCTTGCCCGCGAAGTTCCGCACAATTTCATCGCAATCCAGATTATGTCACTCTTGCAACCATTGTGTTCTTTTCGCGTGCAGCCAACATACAAATACCAGTCAGTACCTCAGCTTCAGTGTTGTCAGTGACACTGACACCTGCTGATTTGATGAGGTCTTTATGCAACGGTTCATCGCAGCGTTCGAGTAATAGAATGACCTAAACACAGCCATATACCTTTGCAGCGCCAACGTAGTCCGACTGATAGATCTGATAGACAATGGGATTTAAGTAAAAATGGGACAATGTAGAGTTATGTTCCTTGTGCAATGCACGTCTCCTGGCAATTCTTTTGTCGAGCTTTGTTCTATCCCCAATGAAGTGGCAAGCTTACTGAAGTGAAGGGCGCTGTCCATGAAGTGGACGCTATATGGAGAGCACTTAAGCCATGGGGAAGATTTCAGATAGTACAGATGTTACTTGTTCTTCTAGAATACTGTAAAGTTGCTGTAAGTTGTTGTTTTATACGGACCCGTTTTCAATTAGATTAATTGTGTATTAGCCTACTTTTGGTCGATCGGTGTTTTGATAACAAGTGTCAGATGTGCAAATTACGATCTTAAATTAATTGCAAACTTTGCTTGAAATTGCTGTTTAATAATTAACACGTGCGTGTAATCATTGTCTCGCACCTTCTATTCAAATTAGTAATTGCAAAGATAGTCGACTGTAAGTTATTTTACATTTGTTAATTAGGCCCATGCAACCGCCGAGTGTATTTTCGTAAAAAAAATTGAGAGAGAACATTACATTTTGTATGTCATTTTTAAATCGCAATTACATGAAATTACAGGTAATACGTACGACAACCGGTAATATTCGACCGCGAAAAGGTGTTTTACGAGACTTTAAAGGTGGAAAATCAGATTTTGGCCATGTAACAGATACATTTGAAACTTTAACATCTGATCATTTACACTCATTTATGTTCACTTAGCGCTTAATTCAAGTCAGATACACATATTTTGCCTAAGGAAATATATAAATATAAGACCTATTGTATAATATTTGTAAAATATTTGCATTAAGAATTATATATTTAGATGGAATTCATTAGAAATGCAAGTTTGAAAAAATTATCATTACCTCCCTTTACCAATCTTGGTTGCGCAACCAAGATACATCGGAAATAAATGAATTCAGAAGTTATATATATACACGTAGTTTTGAATTTGCCTTTTGGTTCAGACTGTTGAAATATTTGTATACCTATCAAATTCAAATGTAAAAGTAGAAATTATATTGAAATAAAAATAGAAATACTCATCTTTTTAAATACTTTCATATTAAAGGGGAGTAATAACAAAATTTTATAAACGTTAATAAAATGTAAATTTCTGATAGGGATCTAAATCTATGTAATGGGCCTTTTTGTTCTTTAAATAAATATACAAAAAGTAAAAGTTGTTATAAAATGTTGCTTAAAAGTAATTGACCACCTTTAAGCTCTGGGATTACCGTCCTTTAACGGTTATTCACCTAACATGAAACCTGGCGATCATAATATGTCTATACAACCACCTTTAAGTAAATGTATGCATACAGTGTATGCATACACACATCCTCGTAAAGTGTAAACAAATTTAAAAAAAAACTTTATCATTTTGATCCTCGTAAAGTGTAAACAAATTAAAAAAAAACTTTATCATTTTGATTCATTTTGTGATACACTGCTCGTGGCGTAAGACAATGGAAGAAGGTAGATGCAGTTTATAAAATTCATCTTAATTCTTCTGATAGGATATAACCTGTGTTTGTGAAAAGAAAATAATGATCACTTAATAGTAATTATTACCACTATAATGTGTATACGAAACAGCCACATTCTTTTTGACAGATTCGCTTTTTCGTTCGCATTCGTCAAATTTGACTTGCACTGTTCGAGTATTCGGTCAGTAAATTTTTTTCACGTCGGAGTTATCTTTCGATAAAAAAGAGTACTTCAGCCCAAAACGATGGGCGAATCCATTTTAGAAATTTAGCACGACAAAGGTTGGATACACTGTATAGTTTTGTTTCTTGTGCAATTCACTGCTTTGGTTTTTTTATAAATTAGGAAACGGCAAGACGACGGAAGTGAAGGACGAAGGCCATGAAGTGGATGCTATTTTGAGAGTATTGAAGCCATGGGGAAGATTTCAGATACTACAGTTGTTTCTTGTTCTTCTGGATAATGTACCTGCGTGTTTCGCGATATTAAGTGCCGTTTTCACGGGTAAGTATAATTTTAATTATTTATTTATTCTCGTCTACATAACAAGTCCGTACAAATTAGATTAATAGCCATCGAGACTCATTTCAGATGAAATCAATTTTGAAGAGAGAGAGAGAGAGAGAGAGAGAGAGAGAGAGATGCGATGTGGAAAGACGTGTCTTGCCTAAGGGATACACCGCCGTGGCACTGATGGGGATCGAATCCTTGACCCTCCTATTTTGCCTGAGTCGAAAGCGTAACCCGACTGCGGTTCCAACAAGTGAAAGATCACAAAGATAAATTACTTATAACCTTAAGCAGTCATTACTGATGTATCGTGATGGGCCATTGCTTTATATCAAATACTCTTGAATGAAAAAGCATTTTCAGAGTACACTTAATTTTGTCTGTTTTAAACAATTTCCCATTTGACTTGCATACGCCTTGCTTTATATAAACCTCGTTGTTTCATTCGCACTGTTTTTCAATAAATAGGTCCATCACTATTTTTGTGAAATTTCATTAGTAACTATAAGATCATTTGAGGTTATGGACAATCACGGTATCATAGGTAAAACGGGCCGATGATGCTGTAAGGCAATTACTTCTGTTTCGTTTTCTTTGTCGGTATCGTTCCTGGGGTTCTTGATCTCTCAGTGTTGCTTGGGCTACTATATAGTACATGTACTAACGATACATTGTATAACGATATATTGTATAACGATATATTGTATAACGATACATTGTATAACGATACATTGTCAATTATATGACACCTTTTATATTTGTGATAATTTGTATTAACTAATTAACAAAAACAACTTCTTTTTGACACAGAAAACAAGGGATGTGTCTTTACTCTAGACGCTATTAGTAGACAAAACTTATGAGCGTCAATTTGGTAGGTAGTAGGTAGTTGGTAGTTGGATATTCGAATAACCAACTACCTACTAGTCGGTAGTTGGTTATTCGTAATTCCAAACTATGTAATAACTGGTAATTCGTGTGAATCTCCAACTACCAACCAGAAGGTAGTTGGTAATTCGAACTTTGCATGTACATCATGTATTCCTCTCAAAATAGAAAGTATTTTCCCGGAAGAAATGTAACTGATATATAACAAGACAGATGTGTTCTACGAC
>JAFMSR010000018.1:34405357-34421962 GCA_022818135.1 Saxidomus purpurata
CAGACTGTCTCATTATCTATTTCTCACAACATGAGATGCATATGGACACTTGTAATTTAGTTACGTTTCGCACTAATAACACTTCGATTCTATATTTGGTGACATAAATCTTGATTTTAGCTCATCGAAATACCAAACAATACCTGTTATAAAGATAGAAGCAGAGCAAATTTGAGGGAATTTCAAAAACACCGCTCAAGAAAAAGTTCAAGAATCGATTTCCAGCTAGATGTGTTGCTACCAAAGTAAGACCATAGTACACTCCCGCCGCGACTATCCTGGAAATAGAATGAAGCATAAACGAGTATTCCACGAGAAATGAAAACCGAAGGTAAAACGTACATGTATATAAAAACAAGATAGAAAACGCCGTGATTATACTTTTGAAATCAAAGCGACGTAAAGTAAAAAAGTCATCAAATGAATGAATGTTACAAATATTCAAGAAACGCTTCAGAAATGATAGTTATATATTAAACTCTTACCACGTGTACCATAGAATGAGTGTGTCTATTCTAAGAGCAGGATTTCTTAGAATATCGAAGACCGTATACTTCTTCACTTTCTGACGAACTTTTGAAATTTTCTGTTCAAGATCTCTTTCTGTTAGTTCTACTTCATTGCCATTTTTACTCGATTCAAGTTTCGTAGCTGGTTCTTTTCTCTCGTCTATTTCGTTGTCGGTTAGTTGTACTGTTTTATTAAAAACGGCTTCCACCTTGCTAAACTCTACTTTGTTTTGTCTTGCAGCCTTTTTCAAAATGTGTCTTGCATCTTTCAGTCTGCCATTCGATATCAGCCATCTCAGTGATTCCTCCAACATCCTGTTGCCGAAAATAAAACAAGAAAGAGCTGTGAAAGGTCTTACTAAGCCGTGATCATCTAGTGAACAACTTAAATTTTCATCCAATTTTTTTAGATTTATCAAAAGGACATACCTTATAACTGGTGTCAAACTAAATAGCCGCAAACGTAAATAATAAAATCTTTGGAATTATTATAACTTTACCTAAAAGTTTCAGCTATGCATTACAGTCATAATTGATAAAATCAGCTGTTTAGAATATGCTGTAGTACCGTAAACAATTCAATAATCTATGTAAAGTTGTTGTTGTACAATTAATGGGTGGATGCCATTTATTACAGAAGGCCGCTGCATTTATTGATTATGATAAAATGAGGCATTTGTCGCCATACGTTCTTCTTTGAAGTTGTGTTTATTTATCATTATACGTCCATTGAACACATACTCTATGTTTGGAGAATATAATCTGCTAGATATAGGGAGTGCCTCTTTAAAGTGAATTACAGCTTTATTAGAACGTGTATCGCTATTTGCACTAGGTCCAGAAATAATTGGTTTTTAGAATATTGATACTTATACTAAAATATTTTTCCAAAAAATTTGCGCCTTCATGGTGAAGTGATTGGGGGTAAGTTCGGTGAACAAGAACTATAACTCTAGCTGACCTCATAATAAAATGAAAAAGCTTGGCCGAAGTATAACTCAAAACGTATTAAAAGGACTGCACAATGTTGTTTCACACAGGGACACAGACGCCATTGAGAGGAAATACCATATCTCTAGTTTATCCGATTTTTGAATAATCCCCTTTATATGCTTGTCCGGAGTGACACTTGAAAACTGTGTCTACATGATTTAGTTGATATTTCATAAAGTAACAGGGGTCATTAACAAGTATCACCTTTATTCAGACCCCATTTTAATTACCTCCCTTTCTGTTATGAAATTATGTTTGTCCGAAACATTCTTACAAAACTATTAAACAGATTTACCAAGATGAACACATATATAAAGCAGATATTTAGATGAAGTGGCTTATAGCCTTAAGTCTACCTTGCTTACTTTTAAATTATCAGAATCGTAACTGTAACGTTGCCTATGATTCAATTACACAACAGGTACGTCCCTTTGTTATTTTTCATTTTGATTGTCTACAATTAAAATTTTCATGCAAATGAATTGGAACTTTTTTTGTTGTCATCTGCAACAAACTACATGTACATGTAGTTAGTATGCTGTTCAAAAAAGCTCGTTTCAGGACATGCTCTTGCATTTTTTAATTCACACACATTTTGTTTTGCCAAAGGTGTTTGATCCTTTCTTCAAAACTGAAAAATGATTATCCTTGACAGCATATTTTTTTGAAAATGACAGAAATCAAATGACGACGATGACTCAAATAAACATCGTACATGTGAATACTCACCACCACTCTACTAGAGCGTACACAGACACAGCTGCCAGTGCTATCTGTAAATATCGCCAGTCAGTGTTCCGGAAGAGATAACCGAAAAGTGACAGGAAGATTATCCCAAAGGTCCATGTCATAGACGCTATCGGTGATGTATGAGCTCTAGTCTCCACCGGAAACGACTCGAGACTAAGTGTCGCCAATGTGCAGATGATACCCTGAAACAAACGCGTCTAAACTATTTTAACATTCATTAACGCCAAAAGTAAATACTTTATATTTTCATCTAAAACTGTAAGCAAAGTATCAAAGGAAATACTTAGTTCAAACTGAAACAGTCAAATTTAAAACAACACAATAATTACCGGTATAGCATACTTAAAATGCTTCAACTAAAGTACCTTTATTCTTTTAGACCTTTTGGGGCATAATAAACTTACCAATGCGGAAAACTACTTTTACTTCAAATATGAGGTATAACCTGGAGTCATGCTGGTCGAAAATGTTCAGTACATATGTATCAGTTTTCGTAAAGCTACATATGCTCACTTACTTGTTGGAAGGTACCAGCAACAAGTCTCAGGATAAGCAGCATGTAAATGTTCCTCGAGAAAGCCATAACAATCATCGTGCATAACACTGCGATATGGGATGCAACGTGCACGGTTTTCCGGCCGAATCTATCGGCAATGTGAGACATGATTAAAGCCCCGATACCCTGTCCGGCAAGGACGAGCGATTGCGCCAATGCAGCCAGATTTGACCTTGAACATACCAGGTTCCACTGAAATGTATTTATATCTTTAAATCTCTTTTAATGTTGGTGTCTTATGAAACGTTTCACTTATTTCGTACAGAAAGTCATACAACCTTACTTTTTAGAATTATATCACGTCCACTCATTGTCGACCTTTGCTGCTGTTGATTGCAAATACACTCTATATGACTATGTTTTGCTGAAAAAATTGTTATAAGGGACAGCACCACTGGCAACTAAATTGAAGACGGGTAGGTTAGCCTCCAATTTTCAGTAAACATATATTCAAGGGACATCGCTCTTCCTGACTCATTCTAAGACTTGAGGGTTTGCCTCCCTTGTTTCAGGGGACCAATATTTTTGTATATTTTGTAATAGATACAGAAGACGATCTTTTTTTCCTTTTTCGTTTCTTTTTCAATTAATATATCTTTAAGAAATGATATGACCGTGAATGTGATTTATTTGCGTCAAAATATGTATGATATATGAATAGGTATGTCGAACGTGTACTTACAGTGTGCATAACCCACGTGACTTGCGACGTTATTTTTAGCTACTGCGCCAAGTAAAAAAGCTCCCGACTCGGAGTTTCAAAAGGTTGTAAGTATTTAACTTTTAGGTCTATTACTTTAAAATATAGCTTATTCGAAGCGGAAAACGGTCTTCTTTCCATAGATTATAATCTATTCTTCACCAGTTTAGTCGTTTGGTCCCCAAAATGAGGCAAATGGTCCAAATTTGAGACATTTTGGGAGCTAATGTGACAAGTGTTCACACAGTTTGTAACCTAGCCCATTACTATGTACATAAACAATGTTTCTATCAGTCAACGAGAGTTCACGAGGATGATTAACATCTGAAAAATGATTTAAAAAATGACTTAAATGCAAAGAAAGCTAAATATTTGTTCTTTTGAAAATGGGCTACGGTGCAAGCAAATTTAGTAAGGGCTAATGCGACAAGTCACTTTTAGAGTACGGTGCAAAATATTAAACAATTTCTGTAGAAAAACGACAAAACTTTGAAAGAAAAATATATATATCAGAATTGTTTAAGGTAACTGCGGACCTTAGGACCAGAATTCAAAAAGTAGATGGAAAAGTACGAAATTCGGCCCAGGTAAAGATCTACATCTATATTTTCAAGAATTAAATTCTGTTTTTCTATTTAGCTTTAACATTCACATAAAAAGCGCCATCTGGGGGCACCCGTTTTTCTAACGAAAATTGATCGTTTTTCTATCATAATTTCAATAATATTTTGGCGATTTCACTTTTTTCAAGTGTACATTATTTTGACAGCAACCTTTATTTGGTAGACGCAATTTTAATATGTCTCATGCATTACAAAACCAATATTTCTGCGAAAACAAATACATGTAGTCCGAAACCAAAAACGTAGTGAATTTGTTTCGTCAAAATTTACGGATTTTGACATATAGCGCGTTATCCGCGAGGTCAAAGTTTTTTTATAGATTTATATTATGTGCATCAGGTTGTGCTCTTAAAAATAATCGAATAAAAAAGGCACGTGTTCACGTTGGCTTTTTCCAAAAAACACCTTTTAAAATTACGATCAAATGCTAAAAACGTGCCATTGACAACGACGTTATGCGTCGCTATAACAATGTGTTATGACAAACACTGAAATA
This sequence comes from Saxidomus purpurata, assembly GCA_022818135.1. Lineage (NCBI taxonomy): Eukaryota > Metazoa > Mollusca > Bivalvia > Venerida > Veneridae > Saxidomus > Saxidomus purpurata. The sequence goes on from JAFMSR010000018.1 coordinate 34,409,985, forward strand.
ATGAATGTGCTTTTTTATTATTTATGCAGAAAATCTTGTGGGACATATATGCGTTTAAACTCTTTCATCTGTATGTTTAAAGTAAATATAATCATTCTTCATTATGAAATTTGTACAAACGGCGTTTTTAGCAGTTTATATAACTAATCCCGATTTGAAACGTGTAAACATTTCCTCTTCAGTGTGATGAACGAAGGAAGATTCTCCGGGTCCAAAACCGCACTTCGACACTTTAGACCCTTAGACAAAAAATTATGATATATAGCGTATTTATAGTTGTTTAGTTTTTGAAAGTGTCTCGGGTCCTCGTCCGCACCCAAAGCCCCGGATCTGGAGACTAAGCTATATATCTGTCACTTCTAGCCCTGGACATATTTTTGTATTTTCTATATATTACTTTCTTTAAAAAGTCATCTTTGACAAGATAACGCACCACTTTAAGACGATATAATGACTGTTTGACATAATAACACGTCACTTAGACAAAATAACACAATACTTTAAGAAGAAAGCATGACTGTTTGACATAATAAGACGTCACTTAGACAAGATAACACACCACTTTAAGAAGATTGTATGACTGTTTGACATAATAACATTGCACGTTGACAAGAACAACACTTAAGAAGATGTAACGGTTCATTAACAAGACATAACTACTATTTGAGAAAATAGAAAACCACTTAAACAAGACAAGACACTCTGTTAACAAGACAACTTGTAATGTATCAAAATAAGACAGCTGCGGCGTTCCATACTTCTGTAATAAATCGCTATCAAACAACTTTACTGTATATTTTGATTTTACCGATGATGACTGGAATGTATAGCTTAAACGTTCAGGTTAAGTAATAATACTTGCAAATATTCAGTTTTATTTATGCTTTTGAAGTAATTAAATTTGAAATTTATTTTAAATTCAATATTACGTTAAAACCAAAATAACATAGATAGGTGTGATGCATTAATTATGGATGGATGGCAGAGATGTAGATGTGCAGATTAGTGCATGTTTTCTATGCATATCCGGGATGATATTGATAACCATTGTTTCCTTATGCAAATACAAGTGATTGTATCAATAACATATCCTTGTACGCCAATTTGAATTTTACCTGTTTTCACAAAAAGAAGATTAAATCATTTTAGTCAAATAGTTCTGACATGAACAAGCCTTGAAAGCAGTGTTTATACAACCATGACGGTTCAAGCCTAGCTACCAAATATGATTATGTGAGAAATTTAACAGGTTACAAAACAAATTATTTTCCGCAGGTAAATTCATAGTCTGCACTTCTTTTAAGGTCCATTACTAAGACCAATCGAATTTTCTTTTAAATCTGGAATTGTAACAGGGAAACACAGTTTGAAACTGGCTTCTAAAACTTTGCAATGGCCGTGGAGTATTTCCCTGTTTGAAATACTGCTGCAGAAAAACGAGTGAATGTTTTTGTATTTCCTTAGATTGACCTGGGTGGTCGTTTTGTCCTACTTTCGATTTATTGCATGTCGTAAACAGTCAGAGATATACGAGATTTTGTAACCTTCGTGGAGAGCTGTAGTACGTTTACTGTCACTTCTACCCATTTCAGCTTTGTGGACTAAGGCATGAGTCGGGATTCGAACCCTGGACCTATCACACCGGATTATAACCTAAGAGCTATCAGTTTAGAGTCCTTATCGGGTGTAATAATGTAATCGAATTTGGGAATTGTTGAGCTAGTTTATAGGACTCATATCGATTTTACCTCTACCATAAGGATCATCCTTATGAGTGAGTTCCTTTTTGTGAACTTTTCATTTAGAAATGGTAGAATAAATCAGACGAACTTACGACTCTCTTTAGAAGTCCTACGAGTCCGTCTGTATGCTACTCCTGAAAAAAGACTGCCTGTCTAAACTAATTGTCAAATGTACCTATGCTATATGATCGTTTATTGTTTTTGTGTTGAAATATAGCTATTTCGGGATTAACTTTTTATTTGATTATCATAAATGAAATTATTGAATCTGAAATCTGATTACATGAATCGTTTCATTTACTTATTACTGGTGATGATTTTTTTTTGTATTCCTGTAAGAATAGAAAAATGATAAGAAGCAGGTAGCGGAACAGTCGCGTTTCCTTTTGTCAACAATTTCCATATTTTTTTCCGTTACTTGTTCCTTTTGTGAACATATCAACATTTTAAAATAATTTAAACTTTATGGCCATTTATAATTGATTCTAAATTTACTCAGACGTTTATCCTTAGAATATACAGTTTTTCACCTTACCAAGAATGGAAATTTCCGATTAATGTAACAATTTTCCGTATTTCGGCATGAAAAGAAGGACGTCATGGTTTGTAAACATTGAAACGTCGCGTTTATATAATGCATTTGCTGGTGAGATTCGAAGATTTTTAACAAAAAATCAAACGTGAACACATGCCTTTTTTATTTGATTATTTAAAAGAGCAAAACCTGATGATTATAATATCAATAAATAAAAATATTTGACAGCGCGGATAACGCGCTATACGGCAAAGTCTGTAAATTTTGACGTAAAAGCATCGCTACGTTTTTGGCTTTGGACTATTTAATTTTGCAAAAATAATGGTTTTGTAATGCATCAAACACATTAAAATTGCTCTTACCATATAAAGGCTGTTATCAAAATAATGTACACTTGAAAAAAGTGAACTTTCGCCAACATCTTATTGAAATTATGATAGAAAAACGATCAATTTTCGTTAGAAAAACGGGTACCGCCAGATGGCGCTTTTTATGTGAATGTTAAAGCTAAATAGAAAGAAAGAATTCTATTTTTCGAAAATATAGACATGGATCTATACCTGGACCAAAATGCATACTTTTCCATCTACTTTTTGAATTTTTGTCCTAAGGTCCGAAGCTACCTTAAATAGAACACAATACTATCAGTATGGTATTAAAAACATTATTCATGTACTAATGTGTATTTTAAGAGGCAATGGAACTTTAAACGTTTTCAGTATAAGCATTAGGGATTCTTAAAGGGTCTTCTTCATGCTTAAAGTTGGTAAATGATAAAATAAAACAAGTGTACATATTTTTCATGTTTTTTGAAACTTAAAAATAAAACACGATGAAACTAGAAAAACTATTTCACAGTTGATTCTATTATCACAGCTGTAGTTAAGGAATATGCCAACGAAAAAGTGTTTTTCAGTTGGAAGATATGGTTTTGTATATTGTGTTTAAAAGATAATGTTAAAACGTATGATGGACTTTCTTTCGAATGTAACGACGTATCACTCACATTGTTGGCATTATCCCTGAATCGAATCCACATACAAAGCATAGCAATAAAATATAAATCACAATTCCTGAAAATGATTCAATCTCATATTTCTATCAACGCATAGAAAACGGTTAAAGTAAACCAAAACACTTTTCTAAATGATAACAAACTGGAACACAGCTTACGCTAGGGCAGAGGAACATATCTTATAAAATAGCATTGTCCTATTATAGCTAGAAATCTCTGCTAATATTGTGATAACAGCATATCGACCTTTGAGCGAAAATATTCGATTCATAAGTTTACAAAACTTATCTGTATTGTAATGTATTACAACCGGCTATTTGTGGTATTGAAACTGTAAATTCGTCACAAATACATGTATCTGTGCAAATGATGTTTGATAATTTTTTAAGGTATATGTGTTCAGTCATTTGTTTATACTAGATGGGTGTTCAGTAGAACACTTGTGTCGCCCTCTTACGCTCTGTCAGAATAACCAATAACAAAAAGGGGCATAACTCTAATATGACCTTGACCTACAAAATTTGGCGGCATCACAACCCTTTTGTCATAAGCGAAGCAATTTGAAAGTTTTATGAAGAAATCTTTTTTTGTGAAGGATATATTATAATCTATGGAAAGAAGACTGTTTTCCGCTTAGAATAAGCTATTTTTCAAAATAACAGACCTAAAAATGAAATACTCTCAGCCTTTTGAAACTCCGAGTCGGGAAGCTTTTTCACTTGGCGCAGTCGCTAAAAGTGACGTCGCAAGTCACGTGGGTTATGCACACTGACTTAAATAAAATATCTTTACTTGAAAATTTAGAAATTCGTGTATGCATGTTGTGTTCAAGTTTTAAGAGCAACAATTTTTAAACTGTTCTGTAGAAACTCCATACCTCATAAGCATACGTGTTTTCTTTCGAATAGATATACTGATCACAAGTTCTCTTTTCCAGTAAAGTTGACGTGTTTCCTTCGTTGATGTAGACGTCATAGTAACACTGGTGTGCTTTGTACGTAATATTTCCGACGGTAGATGTTTCATTACTGTCCCCAGACGGCACATCACAATGGTGTTCAGGAATATAACCTTCATTTTAACAGTAACACTTATTTAATGGCGGAATTTACATTAAGTTACCCATAACAAAATTAAGTGATGCAATTTAGGAACTCCATGTATCTTTCAAAAGATGGTCGGTACAATTTAGAGTATATGAAAGCGATGAGTAGCTAGATTTCATAGTAAACAATCCTGTCTAGTTCAATTTGTATGCTGTAAGAAGGCGCCAAATGTCACAGGGTGAGAAAATGTGTGCGTCCATGACCTTTCGCTTACAGGGCTGAACAAATTGTAATGTTGTATTCTTCAGACCAATGCAAACGGATTCTAAACTTTAGGAATATCTTAGGGAGGTAAAATTCGTTTGGCACCGCCTCCTAAAAGTGTGCGAGTCTTCCTGGGTATTTCGCAGACCAGTGCAAACGGGTTCTTACCTTTTAGGAATACCTAAGGGAGGTAAACCTCGTTTGGCGTCGCCTCCAGAAGGCCTGCGAGTCTTCTACCGTCGCAAATGATCTAAAATGGAACCTGGATGTTATGAACGACTTTATTTTCATTCGCGCCACTTCTAAATGTCTGCTAGTGATTCGGAAAGTATCGCATACCCGTCCAAATGATATAGGATAGAACCAAGATATTATGAACGTCCTTAGAGAGATGGAGTGAAGCCTCGGAGGGATCGCGGAGACCCCTTAGAAGGATGCGGAGGTCCTCGGAGCGATTGAGGTAGGATGCGGAGGTTCGCAGAGGGATGGAGGGAAGAGTGATTGCGGAAGCCCTCAGCGGATTTTAGAGACCCTCAAAGCGATGCAGAGGAACAAAAAAACAAAAACAAAAACGCATGATTATAAATACTTAAATTACATGTCCGTGCAAATAAATGTGCATCCATATTTAAATAAAACTAAACAGTAATTTCAACAACAATTTTACTGATAATATGTAATAGTTAGAGGCTAAATAGAGGAATTTATACAATATAGAAACCCAAAGGAGGGAGTGCTAGCGACCGACTGGATTTCTATGTTGTATAAATTTCTTTATTTTAGCCTCTAACTACTGACTTATCGTTTGCCCTACATTTAGTCTTTCTTTACTACATTTTATGACGTCATGCGCAAACAGGTCTATAGAGTATCGCTCTATCAAAAATAGAGTGATACATAGAGTAACCTGTCAGAAGTTTATGGCAAATAGACAGGGAACATTTTTAATTTTTAGATGTTTTCATTGGACAGAAATGTAGAGCAAACACTAAAACTAGTTCCGTTTCGTCTTTAGGAACTGTCTCATGCATTTGACTTTTTACACTGTAAAATATGTTTATGTAATTATATATTCAACATTCATCGTTGCTGTCCATCATTGTTTCCTTGATACGCACAGTTTGTCTGTTTGGCGGATGTTTTGAAGCGCAGTTAAAAAATCCCTCATTCGGAAAGTTCCTCTTCATTTAGTGTGACGACTCGAGATTCTAACCTGTCCAAGAAGTTATCGAATAGAAAATGTACGTACTTGAAAGCCTCGTCCGAGGCATATCCTTCCTTCTTCGCATAATGATCAATTGTGTTTTTTTATCTTTCTATACGTGAAATCTTGTTCCATGGATTGAAACCAGTTAACGTTCATCATGGCTGTCCTATATTTAGCCCTCATGATGGAAAAAACGGTATGGCAATCTTCCTTTTCAAAGATTCCAATCTTTTCTGACATGAGCTATTGTACTGCAGTTTCGTAGTCATTCTCACAGTTCTTTCATCTCACGGATGCTGAGAGACGTTATCGGAGTTGTTCGAATCCATAGAGGCATCGGATTCCGCGTCACTGATTGAACCAAATGTGTCCCTTCGCTCTGAAACGTCGGGAATAGATTCTACTTCGTTTGAATGTTTGATTGGATGCGCCGTCATTATATAAGGTAACATATTATCCCGTCTTTCAAACTTTTTCCAACAAATATCCCAATCAACAACTTCTATATAAATTCATTAATTAAGTACTGGAAATGCTGTTAAGGCTGTACTTCGCCTTTCCTAACTGATGTTCTCCAACTTTTTGTCATTTTTAAAGTTAAGATTCGGGAAAAGTTCCATTACATTGGCGCTTTAACATGCCTTTATAAACTTTCAGTAGACTGCTCCTCTGAATTTTCCTCCTTTTCCTCTTCTTTGATTCATTGGGTGTTTCAAATATATCCATCGATGTTATAGTAAGTATTAACTACTTCACTACCATATTTAACTAACGCGTATGCCCAAAAGCTGAAACCTTTATAAAGATATTACTGCATGGTGTTCGAGCCGTCCTTCCGAACTCTGTCCTTCGGAAGGATGAAGGGAACCTACGAGTAGTGCTTAACTACTTCGTTACCATGACTTCTTCATGGTGTACGCTCATAACTCTTAAATTACTTAAATTTAATCAATCAAAGCAATGAAAGGAATGCAGGCAGTTTTTAATTCATTTTACCTCAGCAACTGTACGGGAGGAGCCTCTCCTTACCTCATCTGACTGAGGAGGTCCTCTTCTAACTCCAAAAATGCTAGAAACTGCGTGTGCTACACTCCAAACCACAACGTACCCGGTGATCCATAAAGGACTATAGAAGGCCCAAAGCATTTGACTTTCAGAAAGCGGTACCAAACGAGTTTTTTGCTATTTGTCGCAATCTTGAATGTTCAAGGTCACCAAGGACAACAGCGGAACAGAAAATCGGTGGCACAGGAAACGGGGGAATACAGGGCTTGTGGTGGTATTCGCTGACTTGAAATCACTGTAACCTCTCATAGATTTACAAGTGACATTATGCGTATCTTACTGCACATAGTGTATTTTTGGTGACAGTTTTATAAAAGCAATTTTTGGTTGCTGTGCATTTAAATGTGTTAAATTAATGATAATGCCGCATTAGTATTTGAAGTTGGTGCTTCAGAAATAAAAAAGTTGGACAAATGAAATAATAGTTCCTTTCTTTGCAGTGAAATCCCTTGTGTTGTTGTTATTGTTAGTAGATTTCGGCAGTGGAAGGGAAGCTACTACTGCATACAGTTGTATTTTTTAAGAGACACTCCCAGTCAAATTAGGAAAAGTAATATTTGGAAAGTTATTATTTCGTACTGGTAGCAGGAAGAGTTTGGTGTATTGGGTTAAAAGCTATATTTTCCTCTACCCTTTTTACACATACCTATTTCAGCTGGATTTTTACTTGAGAAAATGCGCATAATTCCATTCGGAAATTTTCATATGAGGAGAGTGTTTTCAAACAAATTTTGTATAAAATAAAAAAAAAATGCGTAATAGAATTCTTAAAAATGGATTATCTTCAAACAAAAAATCAAGTTACAGTTGATAGTAGAAGGTACTGTTAACAAGCATGATAACGTTTGATTTATCTGTTTGCACTGGATTTAATTTTTTCTAAATGAGGTTTTATAAACAAGGAGGTATGTCACATTTATTTGATTACAGCGAACTTAGTGTATAGTTGACAATTTATCTCCATCAAAATTAAAAACTTTATATACACCTTCGTAACTTTACCTCTTGATTATGTTAATTTACATGAATAACATCAAACATGAATACATTATTTGTTAACGTGTTAAAATTTTACGATAAACGTCAAAGTTTTGTCTACTAATAACGTCTAGAGTAAAGACACATTCCTTGTTTTCTGTGTCGAAAAGAAGTTTTTGTTAACTAGTTAATACAAATTATTATCAGAAAAAGAAAAGGTGTCATATAATTAAACAATGTATCGTTTAACAATGTATCGTTATACAATGTATCGTTAGTACATGTACTATATAGAAGCCCAAGCAACACTGAGAGATCAAGAACTCCAGGAACGATACCGACAAGGAAAACGAAACAGAAGTAATTTCCTTAAAGCAACATCGCCCGTTTTACCTACAATACCGTGATTGCCCATAATCTCAAATGATCTTATAGTTTCTTATGAAATTTCACAAAATAGTTTTGGACCTATAAAACAGTGCGAATGAAACAACGATGTTAATATAAAGCAAGGAGTATGCAAGTCAAATGGGAAATTGTTTAAAACAGATACAATTAAGTGTACTCTGAAAGTGCTTTTCAATTCAACAGTATTTCAAGTGATATAAAGCAATGGCCCATTACGATACATCAGTAATGCTTAAGGTAAGTAGTAATTTATCTTTGGTGATCGCTCACTTGTGTGGAACCGCAGTCGGTTTAGGCTTTCGACTCAGGCATAATAGGAGGGGCGAGGATTCGATCCCCATCAGTGCCACGGCGGTTGTGTCCCTTAGGCAAGACACAGATATTTTCACATCGCCCCCACCCCTCTCTCTGTCTCTGTCTCTGTCTCTCTCTCTCTCTCTCTCTCTTCAAAATTGATTTTATCTGGAATGAGTCGATGGCTGGCTATTAATCTAATTTGTACGGACTTGTTACGTAGACGAGAATAAATAAATAATTAAAAGTTATACTTACCAGTGAAAACGGCACTTAATATCGCAAAACACGCAGGTACATTATCCAGGAGAACAAGAAACAACTGTAGGATCTGAAATCTTCCCCATGGCTTCAATACTCTTAAAATAGCATCCACTTCATGGCCTTCGTTCTTCACTTCCGTCGTCTTGCCGTTTCCTAATTCATAAAAACCAAAGCAGTGTATTGCACAAGAAACAAAACTATACAGTGTATCCAACCTTTATCCTACTAAATTTTTCTAAAATTGATTCGTTCATCGGTTTTGGGCTGAAGTACTCTTATTTATCGAAAGAGAACTCCGACGTGAAAATTTACTGATCGAATACTCGAACAGTGCAAGTCAAATTTGACGGATGCGCACAAAACAGCGAATCTGTCAAAAGAATGTGGCTATTTCGTATTCACATTATAGTAGTTATTATTACTAATTAGTGATCGTTATTATCTTTTCACAAACACAGGTCATATCCTATCAGAAGAATTAAGATGAATTTTAGAAACTGCATCAACCTTCTTCCATTGTCTTACGCCGGCAGTAGTGTATCACAAAATGAATCAAAATGATAAAGATTTTTTTAAATTTGTGTACACTTTACGAGGATGTGTGTATGCATATATTTACTTAAAGGTGGTTGTATAGACATTATTATGATCGCCAGGTGAATAACTGTTAAAGGACGGTAATCCAAGAGCTTAACCTAAACCTTTTTAATTTAGTTTGTATGGAAGCATATTAGGGCCGTTTCGACCTAGAACTTAGAGGGGGTACACAATTAGAACTTAATTTTTAATTTCATCTTAGAACTAAGAACTTACAACTTAGTTCTAAGAAGTAAATACATGTATCAGCACAGGCGCGCCATCTTTCGAGGAAAGCGGAAGACGACAGGTATGACAATAAAACGGAGTTTCTTGTTCAATGTGTGTTGAAATAACGTAGGTGAGTCCCTTTACACTGTTTCTAATGCTTTACTCTCGTGGGGCCCTGTCAAGTATGAACATGAATCATTTGTCAACCACCTTTAAGTTACAAAATGTGTATAGGGGGACCAAAGTAGAAGTAAACGACTGTCAAAATACGCACAAATAGCAAAGCAAAAAAAACAACATCACCACATTTATGACGGGTGACATCTATCCGGACGAACGGATTCTGAAAACAAATTCTTTCATATAAAATAAGCGTCACAATTTGAAAGTGCCATACGTACTTGTGTATATGTGTGTTTGTGTGACATTACAACAGTCCCGTGAAAATGTGTAAAACTTACAATGTATACACAAAATCTTTTTTTTTCACAGGTGTTACATTTACCTATTTACGTTAAGTTGAAACAAGTGTGAAATTTAGTCACTTTGCTACAATACAGATATAACTTTAACCAAATGCAGTCCTTTTAATTTACTCATTTAATTTACACATGAATAAAGCATACCGAGACTCGTTCAAAGATTGGTACAATCATTATTCACTTTTTTCCTTTTCATATAAGTTATGCCATCCTTACGTTTTAAAGCAACAATACAATACAAAATCATCACAATTTTAATACGATAGTAATCGACAACTTCCGTGAAAATTACGGACGCGCCCGATCTGTATTACGATTACATTTTTAACCGACTGTACTTATAAAAAATATTAAAAAGGTAAGCGAAATCCTTCAAATATTTTATTTATTTTTACACCAATTTATAGTTGATATAATTCCCTTGCCGGTATCACTGAAGCAAAAACAGTCTTATAATTGATGTTCTATGTATGGGTCAAAGCATTGAGACAAATGACCAAAAAAGCTGACTAAAAGTCTTGCAATCCTTACCATTTCATATGGAAAATGCGGTGGTACTTTTTTAATTAAAAAAGGTAAGTGAAATACCAAATTAATCTTTTTAAAATTTACATCATTATAAAGAGGAAAAATAATATTAATTCGTCTGACCGAAGCAAAAACGATTAATTACACGGTTTTTTATTTAATAGGATTAAACCGAAATCTCCCTTCTTTGTTTAATGTGTAAAAGCCGCGTCTAATCGATTATCGGGAAAACATGAAAGTTCCATATGCAATATCATAGTAATGTGCCGATTCAGATTAGTCACAATTATAACCTCCGATGTGACGATCGAAAAACAAATTGCTTCGTGGATCTGCAGTAGAGCTTTTTGGGGGTATTTTCATGATTTTTTTCTCATTTATTAACATATTGTGTTATTCCAGTTACCAAATATATTAAAATAAAATAAAATAAACATTAACTTTTCACGAGTAGGAAGTTAGCTTGTGTAGCCCGCAGTTAGCGTCTAGTTTCCCCGCAGCCCCCTTAAGTTAGCCCCGAGACATCTAGTTTCCCCTCAGCCCCATGATGTTAGATCCCAATTAGAAATTTACATTTTTACAACTTTCTATAAAATTTTGTTATTACTCCCCTTTAATATGAAAATATTAAAAAAGATGAGTATTTCTATTTTTATTCCAATACAATTTCTACTTTTACATTCGTATTGGATAGAGATACAAATATTTTAACAGTCTGAACCAAAAGGCAAGTTCAAAACTACGTGTATATATATAGCTTCTGAATTCATTTATTTCCGATGTATCTTGGTTGCGCAACCAAGATTGGTAAAGGGAGGTAATAACAATTTTTTCAAACTTGCATTTCCAATGAATTCCATCTAAATATATCATTCTTAATGCAAATATTTTACAAATATAATACAATAGGTCTTATATTTATATATTTCCTTAGGCAAAATATGTGTATCAAATTTGTACTTATGATAAAATAACTCTACCAGGATAGGGAAATCAAATTTTTAAAATACCTCCAGTGAAAATCTGACTTGAATTTAGCGCTAAGTGAACATAAATGAGTGTAAATTATCAGATGTTAAAGTTTCAAACTTATCTGTTACATGGCCAAAAATCCGATTTTCCACCTTTAAAGTCTCGTAAAACATCTTTTCGCGGTCGACCTTTTACCAGTTGTCGTACGTGTTACATGTAATTTTAAAATGACATACAAAATGTAATGTTCGCTCTCATTTTTTTTACGAAAATACACTCGGCGGTTGCGTGGACCTAATTAACAAATATAAAATAACTGACAGTGTTTTTATGATAAAATTTGTAATTTAAATGAAAGAGACTTTAATAAA
>JAFMSR010000018.1:34428964-34663585 GCA_022818135.1 Saxidomus purpurata
CAATTGTGTTTTAGAGGTTATTTTCGAAGACAAATCTTTAAGTGTTGCATGAATGTAACTAATTTCACCACAATCATTAACTGACAACCCTAAATATCAAGTTCAGTGTGCAGTTAAAAAAGAACAGTGATCGATATGGTCGATTAAGTTACACAGTAAAGTTTCTGGAAAGTCAGGACAATAAATGCAACATGCATAGATATCATCTTACGATTGCAACTCTATATCTATTCATTAATACCACCAAGCTTTTCAAAGAGAGCTATTTTGTAACGCCATTCTGTGCAGACGAGAATATGGTCCCAAAAGATATGTTATGTGCAGCAGAATGCATTTTGTGAAATCAAGATTTTCGCCGAAAATTGAATAGAATGAATAACAGAGCATGAGACTATGTTTCGATGCCATTCCACAAAAGGTTAAGATGTATCTCCTTATTGATGTTCTTACAGTGTTAACTGAAGATTAAGGCCAAATGTCAAACACTTTAGAAAGGGGAGCGGTGGTGTAGAGGATAAGGTGTCTACCGCTCATCCCGAAGGTTGCGTGTTCGAGCCCCACTTGGATTCACGACCGTACCTCCTCATATGACACCAGTACTGGTTTTCCAGGAAGCGGACTCGAAAGTGACTCGACAAGCTTCAAGCCTTCTTCACAATCGAGCTAAAATAAATTAGTAAAAACTAAACATTTGCTTCAGTGCTTAAATTAAATCCATCCGAAAATTAAACAGACTTAAACAAGTAAAATTCATTGTTTAACAAGTATAATTATTTTGAAATTATTGTTTTATTGACAAAGGCGCGAGGGAATTCCTTAACTCGGTTAAACAAACCACTCACCAACATCTAGATTTACACACAGAAGAATAACGCATCCAACGATGAGGAGCGAAAGAAGACTAGACACACATTTACTTAACTACAGAAATGTTAATTTTAATACTATACTGATGTTTCCGCTGACACACATAGCAGGATCTAACATCCTGTTCCTTTCTTGTGTACCATTCCTCTTTACTAATGTTGGTTTTTCTTCTGCTGTTCGAAGGATCGGAAAAAACAGAAATGGATCTGGATGATTATAGTTGTCTGAAGGTGTTTCGTATTCCATGTGTCGGCATCTGGAGGTCTGATATAGTTCTCAACTGCAGGTATAATGCGCCATTTAACAAATTTTCTGTTCAACAGATAAGATGTATTTTTACACGTCACCTCGGCATCATTTTACAAATTTCCTCTACAGACAGTACGTTGCACCGTTTACATGTCTGAACTACAACAAATATGGCGCCTCGTTCTAAAGGCCTCTTCTACAGGATGTGTGATGCACCGTTTTTCATGCCTGTTCTAGAACATGTATGGTGCACCGTTTTACATGTCTGAGCTGCAACATGTATGATGCACCGTTCTACATGCCTGTTCTAGAACATGTATGGTGCACCGTTTTACATGTCTGAGCTGCAACATGTATGATGCACCGTTCTACATGCCTGTTCTAGAACATGTATGATGCACCGTTTTACATGCCTGTTCTAGAACATGTATAATGCACCGTTCTATTTGCCTGTGTTCTAGAACATGTATGATGCACCGTTTTACATGCCTGTTCTAGAACATGTATAATGCACCGTTCTATTTGCCTGTGTTCTAGAACATGTATGATGCACCGTTTTACATGCCTGTTCTAGAACATGTATAATGCACCGTTCTACTTGCCTGTTCTAGAACATGTATGATGCACCGTTTTACATGCCTGTTCTAGAACATGTATGATACACCGTTTTACATACCTGTGTTCGAGAACATATATGGTGCACCGTTTTACATTCCTGCTCTAGAACATGTATAATGCACCGTTGTACTTGCCTGTTCTAGAACATGTATGATGCACCGTTTTACATGCCTGTTCTAGAACATGTATGATACACCGTTTTACATACCTGTGTTCGAGAACATGTATGGTGCACCGTTTTACATTCCTGCTCTAGAACATGTATAATGCACCGTTCTACTTGCCTGTTCTAGAACATGTATGATGCACCGTTTTACATGCCTGTTCTAGAACATGTATGATGCACCGTTTTACATGCCTGTTCTTGAACATGTATAATGCACCGTTTTACATGCCTGTTCTAGAACATGTATAATGCACCGTTTTACATGCCTGTTCTAGAACATGTATTATGCACCGTTCTACTTGCCTGTTCTAGAACATGTATAATGCACCGTTTTACATGCCTGTTCTAGAACATGTATAATGCACCGTTTTACATTCCTGCCCTAGAACATGTATAATGCACCGTTCTACTTGCCTGTTCTAGAACATGTAAGATGCACCGTTTTACATGCCTGTTCTAGAACATGTATGATACACCGTTTTACATACCTGTGTTCGAGAACATGTATGGTGCACCGTTTTACATTCCTGCTCTAGAACATGTATAATGCACCGTTCTACTTGCCTGTTCTAGAACATGTATGATGCACCGTTTTACATGCCTGTTCTAGAACATGTATGATGCACCGTTTTACATGCCTGTTCTTGAACATGTATGATGCACCGTTTTACATGCCTGTTCGAGAACATGTATGATGCACCGTTTTACATTCTTGCTCTAGAACATGTATAATGCACCGTTCTACTTGCCTGTTCTAGAACATGTATGATGCACCGTTTTACATGCCTGTTCTTGAACATGTATGATGCACCGTTTTACATGCCTGTGTTCGAGAACATGTATGATGCACCGTTTACATTCCTGCTCTAGAACATGTATGGTGCACCGTTTTACATGCCTGTTCTAGAACATGCATGATGAACCGTTTTACATGCCTGTTCTAGAATATGTATAATGCACTGTTTTACATGCCTGTTCTAGAACATGTATAATGCACCGTTCTACTTGCCTGTTCTAGAACCTGTATAATGCACCGTTTTACATGCCTGTTCTAGAACATGGATGATACACCGTTTTACATACCTGTGTTCGAGAACATGTATGGTGCACCGTTTTACATTCCTGCTCTAGGAACATGTAATAATGCACCGTTTACTTGCCTGTTCTAGAACATGTATGATGCACCGTTTTATATTGCCTGTTCTTGAAACATGTATGATCCCTTTTCCCCCCCCTTAACATGTATGATGGCACCGTTTTACATGCCTGTGTTCGAGAACATGTATTATGCACCGTTTTACATTCCTGCTCTAGAACATGTATGGTGCACCGTTTTACATGCCTGTTCTAGAACATGCATGATGAACCGTTTTACATGCCTGTTCTAGAATATGTATAATGCACTGTTTTACATGCCTGTTCTAGAACATGTATAATGCGCCGTTCTACTTGCCTGTTTTAGAACCTGTATAATGCACCGTTTTACATGCATGCTCTATACTAGGTATGGTGCACATTTCAATATGTATGTGATTAAGAAAAGCGAGTCACTATTTATTCAAGAAAAAACCTTGAACCTTTTTTGAATGTAGCAAATAAAGGTATCATTTCTTATATATTTGTCAGAAATAAAACAATAACACGTCTTTGGTAAGGTACATGTAGCTTTGATTTAAGCTGTCACATATTTTGTTACAGTGCTGATGATTACAATAATGGATATAATTATGCAGGCTTTGGCAATGGTTCTCTCAAATGGATATGTATTCTGGCCTCAAATAGTTCAGAAGTACATGTACATGTAGCATAGATATCACTTACCTTCCATCTGATGACAAGCCATGCAAGCTTAAAATGGGCTCGTGCGCATATGAAGGTTTCTAGCTAGGTTTATATATTACTAATAATTCCTTACCTATCGTTTGTTGATTGCATAAACAACCTCATAATAGCATATTAAATGTGTTTCAGTTTGATTTAGATAGCCTTAGAAATGTAAGTGCTTGGCTGAAGAGACACCTGTTATGGACGGTTGACACACGGAAGACAGAAGGACGGACGAGAGACATCATACAGGTTTTGAAGTTCACTAGGGCCATGAAGTGTTCAGTCGAGCTAATATAATGAGACTTGGTACCCACATCAACTTTTCTTTATTACAATTGAATATTTCTTTTATTACCGAAAATGTTGGCCTTTAGTAAGTACAAAAAGTTATGGACGGTTGACACACGGAAGACAGAAGGACGGACGAGAGACATCATACAGGTTTTGAAGTTCACTAGGGCCATGAAGTGTTCAGTCGGCTAATAAATGAGACTTGGTACCCACATCAACTTTTCTTTATTACAATTGAATATTTCTTTTATTACCGAAAATGTTGGCCTTTAGTAAGTACAAAAAGTCTTCAGAATCTTATCTTAAAGGTACTCCGTAATTACATAGATACCTAATTGTATTTACCTAAATCTGATGACAGCACGACTGTCGCGAGAAGCTAATAAAGCTAATAAAGCTAATAAAAGGCGGGTCATTCTTAGTTAATATTGGTTCTATGCAATAATGCCATCTCAGTAAGTTTTCCATTTCAATTTTGAAATGCAAATCTTCAAGCCTAAAGTGTTTTCGATCAGCCGGAGACAGTTTGCATTATTCAAGTAAATGATTAGTAAAAAGCAGGGTTTCATGTTAAAACGAAACTAGTCAGCTACGTAATACTGATATTGTGAATATCAAAAGTTTACAACTTCTTCGTGGGTTCTAAATAAAGGCGTAAAACATATGAATAGATTACCGCAATATGTACGCTTAAGGATGTTCAAAAAGTTCTTTGTCACGACAGTAACGGATTTGTCATCGTTTCTGATGTTGCGTCGACCGTCAAGCACACGTTGTACAATTTATTCCCACAGAAAATCTAATAAACTTAAATTATGCGCGAAATCCGGCTACGATAGTGGATATTAAATGTCATCGCAAGGTGTTGTTCACACTCGTTGCCATGTTTATGTATACATGAAGATGAGTACTTGGTTAGACTTCACTCCGGACCGGTAGTGTTGCTTTTAGGCCACCGAAAATAACATGTATCATGATTCAGTAGTTTTTGTACATGTAAGATTGACTAGATAGGGCGTCTCATCTTTTGAATTATGTATGTGATCTTGCAAACAATGGTCATTGAAGCACATAAAGGCAGTAGAAAAAATTGAAAGATTGGAATGAAAAAGTGGAACCAGTTGACGTTAAAGAACTTAAATGTATCAAAATGCCTTCTAAAGGATATCTACATAAAGAACTTCTCTTGAACAATCAACACATGAATCAATATTTCTTTTGAATATTAAATTTCAGTACCATGAAAAAAATATGGTCAAGTATTTGTCCTCTCAGATAATCAGCTTCATGCATTATCAACAAATATAATCATAAAACGCATATACATGTATATACCAGTTAAATGGTTAAATCGTCAATAGAAATAACATTTAAGCACTTGTGCTCCGGTTAAAGTGACGTGACAAAGACTTGTTTTTGCAGCAAATAACCGTATGCCATATCGCCATATATCCTATTAATTGCGCAGCATTACATAAGGAATGTTTTGTCCCTGCTGATAAATGTGATCTCTTATCAGACAAACTGATAATTTGAAATCAAGACATTTCAAAACAATTTGGTTTCGATTTTTAGTCTGGAGTTCCTGCAAAGACCGGAAACTGTTGACTGCAAATATTTATGATATTTTTCTATTGATTTCGATGTTCAACGCAAAGTCTTTTCATTGACCGGAAATCTAGTAACTGCAAATAGTTATATCATTTTTCTATTGCTTTTACAGACACATTTTCATGATGAATAAGGCAGGCTTATAAGTTGATGAAGTGATTTATTTATATTCCTATTGGTATAGATACATGAGATTGGTATAGATACGTCAATAAAAATATTATACTTTTAAGAGAACTGCTGTGTTAATTGTAATTTATGTGATTTCCCAGTCCGCGTTTGTCAGATTTATTAAATCACGCCAATGGTATGGATAAATTGCTATTGTTTTAAACAATACAGATGTACTTATATACAATCTACATTTGCCATGATACCAAACAAGTTATCTTCAAGGAGACAACATCCAGGTCATTGAGATGGAAGGGACTCTTCATCTACTCGTAGGCCAGGATTATTCTTAAATGAAAGCAATAGAATTAAGGAATTCTTAAAACTTTGATTAGTTTTGCCAATTTTGCTGATTAAAAGTTTAATGGGACAAGACGGAAGAGATAGGTCAAGCTGTTCTCTACCACCACCGATACCATCCGTTGGCTTTGTCCCAAACTTTAACTTTCCTTTTTCTGCAAAAATAAGGTTATAATAAGTGTTACTGTTTTATCAAGATGATCCAACATTTTTGTACTTTAAGTTTGCGTACATGACTAATTGTAACCTAACTAATTCCACTGTTACTTTGTAATCGAAAGTCCATCTTTTGACTTGCTTAAACTTTGACCGCTTGAAAGAGGTAGGCAAAGAAAGAATACCGCTATCTTTCCATTCGCGAAAGACCTACATCTAACAAATTATGGCTCTCATTCGCCTTAAAGATGTAAAATGTTAAAAAAGTGCAGCATATAAATTATTTCTTAGTTATTAGTGTTAATAGAGTGTGTATGAATTCTTCTTCTTAAAATTGTAAATTGATATGACTGCACTCAAGGCATTAATACATGCACAAATCATTTACAAAGTTAAAGTAGTTTCTACACAATAATAAAACTAATATTATTTTTTAAAAAGACACAAAATTTAGAAAAATAAATTTGGTATAAATTTGAAAGCTAATCTTCATGTTTCTTTCATGGGTGAATTTCTCTCGAGTTTCGAAAGCAATTTCTGTGGTAAAATAACACTGATAAAAACCATTTAATCTGACATGAACTTCTAAAAGTGTAACATTTGTCTGACATTGTTCGTTAGATCCGGAAAAGTTGTAATCGTTCGATATTAATGCAGAAATTTTCATTGTAATATTTCTAAGAAGCCTATAACATCAACGTCTTCTTTTTTTCAATATCATGAGAATTCGGTGATGTTAGCGAGAATTTATGTCAGGCATTCATACATTGTTAACTAAGTATGTGGTAACTTAGCATCGACATTCATAGTGTACCCATTATATCTTTGAATTGCCCAGAAAATGCAAAATCAATAGAATATTCAATCTACAACAAATGTGCTACTGTATTTGAGTGCATGCATTTATAAAAACCGCCAAAGTGAAACACTCTTTTTTCTGCATAATTATCTGTTAATATAAGCGAAATTATAGGGATAAAAGTAAAATTAAAGAAACTCTCCAAAATATCTTGAACCGATAGGCAAACATTGCAATATCTATACAGTTACATAATGATGACGTCTAAAATAGAAAAAAGGTTATCTGTTTGCTTGTATATATATGCACGTGCACTCTACATACAGGATTGTTTTGGGAATTAATATATCAGTATGGACCATAATATTTCTGGTTTTCATTGGGAGGAAAACACGGGGACGTCGATGTCGATTAAAGACGTTGGCGTGACCTAATTTTCATACAAAATTAAAAAAAGTAAGAACAGTTTTTCACAGATTTTCTTGAAACGTAATAACTTAAAATGATAGACCGAGGAAACATGAGTATGTGAAGGGCCCACTTAGTGAAATGTTGTTCTTCGATTAAATGCTGCAGCGCAGGGAAGACAAAATCCTGCAAAATGTCAGGAAGAGGACGGGTCAAGTACAAACGTCAATCTAGAAATTTCCATAAAGCAAAATAAATATGCTAAGCTAATTTAAACATAACCTCGACGTAAGAGTCATTGACTTAACACATTCAACGTAAAAAATATTCCTTCCTTGAGTAGCTTCTAGTTTGAAGCATGCGTAGGAAATAAATGCTAAACCGTTTGCATTTGAATACAAACATTGACTTTATAACCATTTTAATTTGGAACAGTTTCAAAAGAAATACATCTGCTCATGTAGTATTGGCTGTAGAACTCGTGACTTTTGCAAAACTATATTTGTACATTTATGGATATTGTTCAGAGTTTTTGTATCGAAAGTTTCTCCCATAATTGTTATCATATCGTTTTCTAAGTTTTCGAAATCACTTTAGATTCTCTTTCAGCTTGATAAACATGAGTTTGTATAGCAGTAGATGTATTCAGTCTTGTTTTTATACAGGTTCTGTTTGCTTCCTATGATTTGGTATTATAACACGCTGCTGTTGCTAGAATAATTTATATTTATCCATCAATGCAAATAAAAGCACTCAGCTTAAAGGGACATACCCTAAAACTAATGTCAAACTAAATAATCTTCAAAACATAAATAATAGAATCTTTGGAAGTATTATTACTTAATGTAAAACTTTAAGCTACGCATTCCCAGTCATAATCGATTAAATCAGCGGTTTGAAATATAATCCAGTACCGTAAACCATTCAATAATCTATGAAGAGTTGTTGTTGTACAATAAATGGGTTGATGCAATTTATTACAGAATGCCTCTATATTGATAAATTGTGGCAAACAGAGGCATTTTTTCGCCATAGGTTCTTCTTTGAAATTTATTTATTTATCCTTTTACGTTTATTGAACACATAATCAATGTTTCAAGTTATAATCTGCTAGATGTAGAGTCCCCCTTTAAGTCGCAAGTCTGATAACAGCAATCGAACCATTCTGCTATTAATACCTTTCAAATAACTGTTCTTGTTTTTGCGATATAAAATGATGAGGATTGATGTCTTTGAATTTGAAGTTGAACCAGTGTATCTTTTCCATCTCCAATATGGAATGATAACAAGAAATACTGTGAGTTCCTCAACGTCTTGGTCACCTCTGTGACACCAAATTCATTTGTTACAATGAGGTAATGGTTCCATTCTTTTATTTCAAATTTCATCTTATCTAGGCCTATAAATCATACATTTTTCTTAGCTTTTACATACAAAAGTATATAAACCAAAATGTTCTTCAGTATCAAAAGAAATTATGTCTAATTCTTTCAAGATACTGCCTATCTTTCTCTGTAACCGTTCGCATCAGTTTCAGCACACACCAGAATCCCTATCTACTACATATCTCTCATCCTTACCTTAAAAACAGACTCTAATGCAATGTGTTCTTATTTAATCATTTTCATAATGGCGTCTTATGACATCTGTGATGAATTGTGCCTGATGAAATTAGTGATTTATTTCCAGATGTTAGACCTTTTTTATGTTTGAAGTCTTTATCACCTCACCTTCTACTTGAACCTCCGACGAAAGGGCGACGAAACATATAAAAGCAGATTAAACAGCCATTTATAAACCATTTACAAAATGCAACATGTCTGCTAAGTTATTTAGATTTTTTAAAAACTCATTATGATCGACTGTTATTTGAAGTTGAAGGTTATCTATGGTTGTCGAGTCATGCTCTTTCCAATCTGCGTTCTGTGATATTCGGCGCGCAAGGAGCATAACGGAACGAGGGCTTTAACATCACGGCCCGGCTCAGTCGTGAAATAACGTATATAATACGTCGTACGCACCATTCGTTTTCATTCAGTATTCGTATCTGATATACAACGGTCAATAAAATGTTCAAGAGTTACTGATACTTAACGAAGCTATTACAATGTAATGCACACATCATGTTCATTCAGTTATAATGATTTAAAGTTGGTATCTTCCCTCCCTACATATTTATTCCTTTAAGTTTTTTTATCGTCACTCGACGTCTTTTCCTAGTGTTGGTGATATGTTTAGTTTCTCGTGCGTATCATGTATATTTATTACTTAATTTCCCGTTTCTATCACTTCGACTTTTATTGAACGTTTTTGATAGCGATTCAATAAATTATTGATTTCTCGGTTGCGGCCATTTTAGTCAAGTGAGAGCAGCTTATCAGCGGGCCGATTATTTTATAATGCCCTGACGGTCAAGAAAACCATCATAACGCTGCACAATTGTGTTATTATGTAGAATTGTTGAGTATTGTTGAATCAATTCTTTAGAAACTTAATTACAGATACTTGTTTTTATAATTCTTAAAACATCATGTTATGCTTGTTTTTTTATCACTAAACAATGCATATGGTATCGGAAGTTGAATATAAATATAATGGAAGTTTATTTACCTTCGTCTTGTTGACATCGTAAATTAATGAAGGACTCTGACTTAACGGTCTTGTATAATTCAGTCGGCATCTCCCCACGGCACCGCTTTCCGGACATACAGCCAACAACTCTATACATGACAATCGAGGTGGCTTTGACAAAAATACACACAATGTGTCTAAATATCAAAATCTAAACCTCTAAATACTTTTTAATGCAAAGTATAACACGTGAAAATCGTTTGAATGTGGGTCGAATTCAGTTGAGATGTAACTTTTATTGCAATCAATGTGTCAATGAGGTGTCCCTCTAGATATTAGTGCCCTATTGTTACTGCAACAAGTTCAATACTATCAACCTTCCTGTTATATGAGAAGAAATGCTGTCAGTGGAAACTAATACTGGTGTAATTTGAACAGATTTTATTGACTAACTGATATTCTTGCGCACGGATCTAGTTGATAACTATCTGGTATCGAGCAACAAAACTTTTTCAATAAAGTGAAAGAAAGAAGAACATAAAAGAAGCAAATGCCTGTGATTGGCATACTTTAATTACGCAACATGAAATTCCAGGCAGGGAGGTTATCGAATTATGTAAGAATTGGTCTGTTTTTTACCAATACCTTTCTTGGACTTAGTGATGAATTACCTCACAACCTGGCAGCGAACTATGATATGTAGGGCATGCACAAGCCTCATATGTGTCATTCGTGCAAACATTAATGCTATTTACACTTTAGATTGTGACGAGTTCAGTAACGTTAATTTAAACTTTGAATGTATGAGTTTTAGGCATCTGATCTGGAGAGAGTGTAAGACACCAGACCGGATATGCCCCGTTATACGAAAGAGCACGTGCATCCCATGCTGTAAGATCCTGCATCTATATGTACTTGTAAAGTAGAAACAGAATTTATAGTAAAATACAATGCAAAAGTTTCACGGAGTCTGTATAAAAGTGCAAACGTGCATTTTTAGTGGGAGGCTTGCGGTCATAATTGCAGCGTTCTCTGTTTTACAGACTATGACTAAATTTATTACTATAATCATTTGGGTTTTAACCTAGACTATTCAAACAAATTATCGTTCAAAAGAAAGTCTACGGAAGTTGATAGTAAATTAAATATGTCTACTTGCGATCTAATTCGTGTCTATATGGAACCTTATCAACTCACAAGTCAACTGAAGAATGATTTGAAAGCATTGAACTTGCAAATATTGCAATATTGTCATGATCACTCTTAATCAAAGGAAGCTACTAGTGATGCATCTTAAAGTGACATTATGCTCATCTTACTACATATAGTGTATTTTGGTTACAGTTTTATATCAAAGGACTGAAAGTGCTGGAGGATCGATTGTCTCTGAACAACACAGTTTGCACACATACATGTGTAAATATCAGGACAACATAGACTGTACACATACATGTGTGAATATCAGGACAACCCTTGCACGAGTAAAGTTATAAACTAGAGACACAACTGTCCACAAATTTTGACCTCTCACCATTTTTGTAAACTTTATTTATGAGATAGGGACCCATGTGCTTACATTATGTCATTCAGTGACTATGTTCAACTACCCTATGAAGTATTAAGCTGTGAATCGTAACTGAGAAATGGATTTTGACAAAACTGAACTGAAAATTTATGGTTTGAACAACTTTAAATGTCATTCAAAAGTTATGGGATATGCCCATAAGGTTGATTGTATTGTGCGAATTAATTCGGATTTAACGTCGCACCCAACAGCTAAGGTCATATTGCAACTTCCGGCTTTCATGGAGGAGGAAGACCCTGGGTGCCAATTCCCTGTATCAGAATTTGGGGGTCATTTAGAAACTCCAAGGGTCATACCCTTTATTGTAAAAAAATAAAAGGCATGACTATGTGTTAAAGAAGTTTTATTCAGTTTACTTCTGTAAAACTGCATGTGATACATCACAAAATGGTAGGTAATCAAAGGGTTGGCAAGACAACAGGTGTTTCTCTTTGGATGCTTTCCATTTTGTCACTGCATCTCAAAAGTCAAATTTGTCCACAAAGCGAATTTTTCATAAGTGCATTCAACCATAGACATTAAACTTGGATATTATTTGGCACACTTAAACCCATTTCAATAGTGACAGTCTGATCGAAATGACTACAAAATGATCATTAAAATCACTCAGAAAGACGTTTTTGTTTCCCCTATTAAGGTTCGTCGACCATCTCTTGTTGTGCGTCTACGATCTATGATGACGGTATCATAGGAATCAACACACACAAAAACGCAATGGTACAAAATGCGGGTCGATCCGAAATCAGACGACAACGACGACGCAATAGGGTCAAAATTATACATATCCCATACCGGAAGCGTATTTTATTATCAATTTATCTTGCATTTCGAAGCGTTTTTAGAGGTTTTGAAATGTTGTTTTTGTAGTTATTTGATCATACATTTTAATTGCGTCATAGAAGACGCTCTTTGCTATTTCTGTTGCGTCATTGATAAAATGAGTGCGTCAAAACCGCAGAAAATTCGCTTTTGCGGAAACACTGAATTTAGTGTATCCGGTGTAGCGATACGTATTTCACGGGTCTTACATTTCTCATGTCACACCGGTCTGACGATAAAAACCGCGTAGGAAACTAGTTCTATACAGAACAGATACCTCGTTGATTTAAGTTACAAATTATAAGAAAAACAACAATATAATATTATGCTATTCTGTAATGTTTTGATATTATTTAGATCTGTTACTATATAATCTTTAAAACAGAGGACAGTCACAGTAATATAGAACTACTTTTCGGTCGTATTCGACAAAAATTTGTGTTAAGAGTTCGGCCGTAAGGGTCTGAAATATTCTGTTAACTTTGGATACGATTGAATAAATTCAATCGATCCAAAAAGTAATTATCGGTTGCTGTGCATTTAAATGTGTCATTAAATTAATGATAATACCGCATTAGTATTTGAAGTTGGTACTTTAGAAATAAAAGTATTGGACTAATAAAATAATAGTTTTATTCGCTGTGATCTCCCTTCTTTTGTTGTTGTTGGTAGAGATTTCGGCAGTGGAAGGGAAGCAAGTCCTGCATGCCCCAGTCAAAATAGGAAAAGTAATATTTAGAAAGTTATTATTTGGTACTGGTAGCAGGAAGAGTTTGGTGTATTGGGTTAAAAGCTTTAATTTCCTCTACCTTTTTTACACACACCTATTTCAGCTGAATGTTTACTTGAAAAAAAAGCGTAATATCACTGTCAAGTCGTGATAATGATTGCATGCATCAGCTCAACTTTAATATAACTAGTAAATGTAACATAAGAAAACATTAAGTGCCTTGACGTAAAACTTATTTTTTAACATTTAAGCCTACTTCAACTAATAAAACACGTTCACATTAAATCATTACAAAAGCCTCGGTGTTTTACTCTCGCATTTTGGACTGGCAATCTCAAACAATCTAAATTAGTCCCCAGTGCTTCATAAAAACATTTTCTTAAAATGTTCATCTCCTCAGAACTTTAAAAATGGTTTAATCGTATTAATCTCAAAAATGCAGATTATATTGTGCAAATATTTAATAGTATGAACGAATTGGCAAGTTTAAAGTACCGACCGAACCATGAGGCAGACTGTAAACATGTAAGTTACATAATCATTTGTTTCACGACATTGATACAGCAGTTACAGTCACAGAAAATACGTAAAAGGAATATAAAATGTTTGCCATCATGCTACACATTACACATCTCTTGATATGAAAACTGCTTTCACGCCGTGGATTCTTTATGTTACGAAAATCTTAGAATTGAATTAATTATATTTGTTGATGATTTTTCTCCCATTCTAACAATACTTTTTAACAAATATTCAACAAAAATGTCTTTTGAGTTTCACAAACCAGATATGCCACGACCCTTCATATATAAAAATATGATTAATACGCGCTCTATATCTCTTGAACCCCTTGAAGGATTTAAGAATAACTCACCACAAATGTTCACCATATTTAGACGATGTGCAGAGTGCATGTTACAACCACCTTGGTTCAAGGTTCAAGGACATGGTCACAATCAGAGATCAAAGGTCATATGACGATATTTCGTGTCCGCTCCGTATCTCTTCAACCCCTTGAAGGATTTAAGAATACCTCACATCAAATGATCACCATATTGAGACGATGTGCAGAGCGCATGTCACAAATACCTTGGTTAAAGTTCAAGGTCACTGTTACTAAAAATAGAAAAATGGTCTCCGCTCAATAACTCAAGTTAGGAGTGACCAATTGCGATGTTTCTTAGTGTGTAGGTAGCTTGCGTGAAAAGAAAGCTTGGGATTGCATTGCGGGTCACTAGTGTTAAGGTCACTATTACTAAAAACATTTTTTTTTCGAGGGGGCAAGGTCAAGGTCACGGTTACTGTAAAAAGATTTTCAAAAAAGTTATTTTTTAGTTTCGAAATTGTTTCATTTTTCGGGGAGGGGGGTCAAGGTAAAGATCAATGTAACTAAAAATAGATTTAAAAATATTTTTTCAAGGTGAGTACTTGTTTCTTCTTTTTATATTTTTATTTTTTTACATTTTTTTTAATTCTACAATTTTTACAGGCGCTGTTAAAACCTGCTTTGGTGGTATTACTTGTTTTATTTAAATATCCTTTTTCAGTATAACAATCATTGACAAACTGCCATGAGGCCGACATATGTTTTTGTAACAAACCATCTAGTTAGTAGTTGATTTAATATATCCGCTTCCATTTTGTCTTACATATGAATTTGAGGTTTACTTTCAGTGTCTCCAAAGCTGTCTTCTCAGCTTACATATCATCTCAAATTTTTCCTTGAATGGGCATTAAGCTAGCAAGTCAGAATCACTCCTTTGAACCAAAATCTGAAGCAAGAGCAAAATATTAAAACAATACGGTCAAATGATGAGCAGGAGAATTAGTTACCAATCTGTTTTATTCTTTGTATTGTACTGACATTATTTTTTTTTATATAAAACTCCATATTTTTATGCATTTGGTTCTAGTTTAATGGATATAATGCCTTCACATCAAATAAAGGTAGACTATTTCCTGTTATTAAAGTGTTTATTTTCCGAATTCTCAAAGCTCTAAAATGTAAAGACATTTAAATTCTCAAAATACAGCAAGTATTTCTGTTAAGCAATTAATTATTGTGTTGTATGCAACTAATTTGACTTTAATGCAGAAAATTAGGCGATAGAAAAAGATTCTTTGAGCATTAAAACAATGAAGGAAACTTGGAAGAGAGCTGTGTGGCGTAGAGTTTAAGGTGTCTGCCGCTCATCCCTAGGGGAGAGCGGCTCGACCTCATACGACAACAGAACTGTTTTTCAAGGAAGCGGACTCGAGAGTGACTCGATAAGCTCAATCGGGCTAAAATGAATAAGTATAAACTAAACTAGGACGACATAAAAACAAATGAATCCTGATCTAAAGACAAACGATAAAGGAAGCATAATATTTGATGGAACTAGAAAATTCAGCTGAAAATGTTCACAGCTAACTTATTCAGTTTGACAGTTTGAGGCCGACATTTGAAAGTCAATGTTTTCGCATGAGTTCGCATCAATACATGAATATATTGTTAAAAAGTTGCAAGTTGCTGCATTACAAAGATGGCGTAATGTATTCATAAAATTTAAATTCTGTATTTACAAAGAAAATTTCGTACAATTTGAATACTCTCATTGATCATACTGGTTTCACTGGAGTTTAACAAGCAATAGATGTCGCATAGAAATTCATCTTGAAGCGCCGTTTTATATGGAAGAACTTTTAGAAGTGTAATATTTGTCTAACTGTGAAAGACAAAACATTTATGGAAGTAAATGTTGATATTTAGTCGATAATTATGTTTATAGATTCCATATTGAGTAGCCTATACACTTTTTAAAAGCCTCATTCATTTACTTAGATCTTCAAAAAACAATGAATAAATATACAAATTAAATTTATGTGTATAATGTTCATCACCTACATGTTGTCTCAGTTAGATGGTACGATAAAATCCAAAGTCAAATAGATATTCATGGAAAGACTGGCACATGGAAGACAACACCAAAAGTCAAAAAAGCGTTGGAGGTCGGTAACAAATGTTATAAAGTGTTATTTTCTTCATTAGAAGACATACTGCCGTCATATTGAAAATTTAAAAACAACAGTGGTAAAATTTAATTAAAGCCCGACTAGTAAATGACAGTATAAATGTATTAATACAAATAATACATGACAAAATGAAATACACGAAAAGTAGCGTAAATATTGGGATTTGCTTTGGAATGAGTGAGCTCAGAAAGAAAAGCAGCGCTCAAGGGAAAACGCTCGAATGGGAATTTGGTTCAAATCCATCGAACAAATCTCGAATAAGCACAGAACGAACATTTGCTTAATATCATTCTAAAGTGATATTACCTTTCAAAGTGACCATCATTATGTTAAAAAAAGACATTTAACATTGATTTATTCCTAGTTCTACACATGATATTTGAATCTTTTAACACTTTATTTCCATTTAAAATATTGATCATAGAGCAATATGGTCATTTTTAAGGGTAAAATAGCAAAATATAATATAACGTTGAAGATATAGAAGTAATCACAACATATCTTGAAAATAAACTTGATCTGCAGTGACAGAATAGTAAAATATGCCTAATATAACACTGGGAATTTAGAGAACCTCAAATTTCAATTAACTGTTAATTGCCAAATTTGGCATTCAGTGGCAGTTTTCAAGTAAATGCAAGGAGTTGTACTACAACCCGAATGCATGATTAGTGATGATTTTGTATATATCTTGTATATTTCATTTGAGTGTATAGCTTTATTGTACTTAATTGTATAAAATGGACAGGTATATAAATAGAATCGGACAGACAAATAAACATCTAAACTGAGAAATGAATCCTTTCTAAACAAAAATACAGGAGAAACTTTCAAATAAACATGCACTCTCGTTAGGTGTTAGGTCTTAATGCTTTTTTAATCATCCTTCGCGAATCTCACGTAAGATAGCTCCCCACAAGCCATCTTAACTTTAATTCATTCTAAATTACTTTTCATGTTTCTAAGATATATAAATATCAAGAATATATGTTTTGTATTTCCACTTTAAATCATTATCTCGCCGCTATCTTAAAATATTTGAATAACATCAAACAGAAGTGTGATAGCCTGTTTCACTTTTTATCATTTCAGTGACATTAATTTGAAATAATTAAGCAGTATCCTCATTTAATATTTTTCTCTCGGTTGATCTAAGGTCTGTTTTTCACATTTTTGTCTTAATAGAAACAAAGAAAGACATTAAATATTCCCAAGTATTAAACTTCGTCAGTCATGCTTATTCATAAAAGATATAGAATCTAGCTTATCCTTCAATGCTTCAATGATGGACGAGTTAGTACGAATAACAGACTACCTTACACTCGACCGTTCTCATATCTAGAATAGTAAGTTCTCCAATTCTTATCGAAGTATGGGTCTTCGCTATATTATTTTATACATAATGTTTCCGAGTGTAAATTTTCGTACTGGCATTGAAGCATTCAGTGGAAAACTACATTTTATTAGCCAATTACCATTTGTAAGATTTTATTTTTCATTTAATAATTAAAATCCATTTTAGCGTGGTTCATCGTCTATCAAACAACGATTTGCAGTTATGGTGCGCAGTAATAAATCGTAGGCCATAAACTACGCTTTACGAATATCATTTCGATTCTGACATGACTTTTGCTTTTGCAAGGTTTGCTTTTTATATATTTATACACGAGCATTTTTGTGTTTTACATACCATGCCTTTTGTTTCCATTGCGTGTGTTAGAGATTCACCTAGCAGGGATTCTTTTATTTACACTGTCCTGTGACTTTGGAACATGGTGGGGGTAAGAGGAGGTTGGGTGCGCACCATAAACCGGTTTAAGCTCCCCAGTGGTGTTTTTGCCACTGACCGTTCCAAGGCGGTGCCCCACTGTGTTCCTTTTTAATTTTTCGTTTTGTCCTCGTGTGTTTGCTTTGTATCTAGGGGTGTGTGTGTGTGTGTGTGTGTGTGTGTGTGTGTGTGTGTGTGTGTGTGTGTGTGTGTGTGTGTGTTGTGTGTGTGTGTGTGTGTGTGTGTGTGTGTGTGTGTGTGTGTGTGTGTGTGTGTGTGTGTGTGTGTGTGTGTGTGTGTGTGTGTGTGTGTGTGTGTGTGTGTGTGTGTGTGTGTGTGTGTGTGTGTGTGTGTGTGTGTGTGTGTGTGTGTGTGTGTGTGTGTGTGTGTGTGTGTGTGTGCCTTCTGGGTGCTGTGGGGCTCGTTTTGGGGAGGCTGCGTTTTTGGTACGTGGCATTCTCTGTTTGATATTATTATTATTATTTTTTTTTTACAATACAAATGCAATAAGCTACATTTTACGCGGACATTTACTCGTACGTTATAAGGCACACTATCATGTCCTTTGCGACGTCATAACTGTTCGCGCATCAAAATGTGATTATTGCAGAATTTACAAAACTTTGATTTACTCACAAACAGAACGGGCCATGTTATAATCTTTATTACTGTATGCCAAGTACAAAGGTTCAAAGCATAAAAACTTCTGAATTACATTACTTGTCAATTGTTTTAAATATCGTCCTTCAGCACTCCTAAAGGTACATACCCTATAACTGACATCAAACCAAATAACCTTAAAACATAAATAATAGAATCTTTGGAATCTTTGTATAAAAGTTTCAGCTATGCATTCCCAGTTATCGATAAAATTTGCGGTTTAAAATATACTGCAGTACCGTAAACCGTTCAATAATCTATGTATAGTTGTTGTTGTACAATTAATGGGTGGATGCGATTTTTTACAGAAAGTTTCTATATTGATTAATTGTGGTAAAATGAGGCATCTTTCACCATAGGTTCTTCTTTGAAATTGTATTTATTTATCACTTTATGTTTATTGGACACATAATCTATTTTCCGAGGATATAATCTGATAGATGTAGGGAGTGCCGAAAAGTACCGAAAGTTGGTGATCTAAATATTGATTGGTGCTTTCTCTTTCTTGCTGGAAAAGTTGAAATTATTCCAATAGTTGAAAAAGACAAATTAGTGTTTAAATTGTTTAATCCGACGTGAACTTTAATAGATGACATAAGATGAACGCTCTTTTTAAACTAAAATGTGAGAAACGATTTCATATGAACTTTAAAGCAGTTTCTTCCTGTCTTCCTAAACCTAAAGGCCTTAAACACAATCGAAACATCACTCGGCCTTTTCCGAGTGATGTTCCGATTGGCCTAAAACAGAAACCGCAAGTTCAATTATTTAAGTTTTTGGACGGTGGTAAGCATGAAGATCGAACCTAAATACATCATATTTCATTAATTAGTACCAATCATACATGTGCCATTCTTTATAGTTCATAAGATTTCAAGTAAATAATTCAACACCTGGTCAAGTTTTCAGATATAATATGTGTGAAATTTGTTTGAGTCAGAAATACAGTTTTGATATCTATTCTTTTCAATAAAATGAGGTTATAATACACTGTTGGATACAATACGGAATTCTATTAGACGAATACCCTGACGCGACGTCATAAGTTGGAGCTTAAAAGCGTAACGTTAAAAAACGCTGTTTATAAATTTGACGCTAGGAAATAACGTGAGAGTTTGCTCGTTCTCGATATCATATAATCTTTCTATTACTGGTTTTAGTAATGACAACAAAACTTAAATTATTTAGTCTTTCTTGATTATTTACTAAATTATCAAGTATATTCCCGCTTAAATGTTTCCGAGCTAATAATTTCAACATGTTCATAATACAACTATTACAATCTAATTGTAATTTGATCTGTTTTCGCCTTTTGAATGCCTCTATTTTTCTTTTTATTTGATATAATTAGATCTTTCTGACATGATGGCTGCAATGAAAGATTTACAAAAATAACGTTGAACTATCGTCCAGTATTAACGTTTTTGGGGGAAAAAACCAACAGCCTGTTTATGTACATTGTCACATGATATATAGTAATATGATATATAATCATAAGTCTATGTATACGTCCGCAAAACTATATATTGACCGAAACATTAGTCTAAAATTATTATATTAGTATACCTCGTAAAAAGTAGTGAAAATATTCGAAAATATCACAGAAATGATGCCTTGAAATCCGCACATGTTCCAGGTCTACACGTACTTCTGCGGACCCGCCAATCAGGATTAAAGTATTTATGATAGGTATACGATATTGCTTAATATGTTACCGAAATATACATTACGAGTCGTATTTATGTGATTTATTTCTGAAGTAAAGGGCATTTAAACGAATTTTTGAAAAATGAAAAAAGCGTTGTATTGATATCGACATTAATGTTAACGTCAACACACGTGTGCGCTATGGGACATTTTACTTAGACACGGAACATTTTGAATAACTCTATAATACATTGAGTGATTTTTTAAAAACACACATTTTTATATTCCTGAGAAAAGATATATTTTAATTCTTATCACAAAAACGACACATGCGTCTTACACTTAAATTACAACCAGTCAGAATTTTAAGTTTATTTCAACTTTACTCTTTTCGCGCAGCTTTTTTGGTATTGAAAGGAATTATCGAATAGATGCATATTCCGAATAAGTACAAAAACAATACTTTCTGTATGAAATATTATAGACGTGGGTTTAAAGATAACAAGTCCAGAGAAAAGTATTTGTTTTGCTTAAGTTCACAAGTCTCGTTTTTCCTCAATCTCTACACATCCATGTTTCACATTTGAACTGCATCTGACATGTTTCTGTTGCCGTCATTTTGTTTTACGTAGATGACGTCGGTAGTTCATGCCAGACGTGCATTTCACGGAAAATTTAATGAACGCCTGACGTGTTTTTGTTGTTTATTTGACAGTTTTACTGTGTATGTATGGAATTTTATGTTACATCTCTACAGTGGATTTTCTTAGTGTAAGAGCTGTTTTAGCTCACAAAACTCTTCAGTGGTTTATTTAGCTTTGATTTAAAACTGTAACACGCAATAAAGCTTGATTTCTACTTTCAGAAGATGTATTGCATGATATAAACATTGTAAAATAAAAATCGACAGTGGAACTTTTTTAATAGAAATTATTGCGAAAATTCAATAAGCTCCAACTTATGACGTCGCGTCACTGCGGAATATAGGTTATCCGAGTCTAAAGGTATTGTTCTCAACACACTCTGAACATTGTATAATCATGGCCTCTTTATTTCAAATCATCACTGTTAATTGCAACTACAATCGTCAGCTTTAGCAATGACCTAATCACAAAAGAATCACAGTCGCGAACTAAATACTAAAGTTGAAAGATGGCAACACTAGAACTGTCACCAAACGGGCCGAATAATACCCCAAGTCCATATATTCTATGTACTATATATATAGCATCAAAGCTACTAAAAAAAGCTAAGTGCCATAACTCTGACTCTGGCAGTATTTGTGACATCAACAAAATGTTTGCTTCATGCTCATCTGCTTCGATTTGATTTTGACGTTTTACCAGCTTTGTCTATTCAAAACTCTCTTCCAGGGCATAGCCATATTATTTAGATGAAAAATCTTAAATTTATTTTGTTTCAAGTAAATCTATCTTGACTGTTATCTTGACATTTACTAGAGTATAGTGTTGTCGGTGCCCAGCATTTGTGCCGTTGTAGTGAAAGCTCTCCGACATAGTTTTTGAATAACTTTGCGTGAGGTATATAGATCTACTACATTAATTTTAAAGCGAAATCTAATGAACGGATCTGTGAAAAATGCACCGTGAAGAGATTGGTTGGCACAATTTTAACTTTCTTTTCGTTTAATCTCCTTTCAGAATCGATTTAATGAAGTTTGCATAGGAAATAGGCGATGATTTGAATCGAAATTTTATTAACATTTATGTTATTCACGCAAGTTTTGATAATGAAATACCAGTGTAATCAGACGATTTAATGCATTTCATTATCTCTGATATCTACATTAATTTATATCTCTCAATATCTATGAATTTCTGCATGTGGTCAAAATCTTTACGGGTGATAACTACGTATTAATTTGGATTATTTTGCACTTGTGACTGGTACTTGTTTTTGAGTAACATAGTAAATAAATTGTAAGAATTAGACGTACATTTTGTAAGTGTTTAAAGATCTCATATCTAGTTTCATCATGCAAATTTACGTTGGTCTTGATGATCGAGGTCAAGTTGGCATCTTTCAAAATACATCTTACATTAGTATAGTTTCAAGTGCTTTGGTTATATAATACGGTCGGAAATCAAAAAATTGCATGACTGTTTACCCACGTTTATAAAGCATTCGGTCATTAGAATATAATAATGGTGGCTTAGGGAATATGAGGAAAGGGAAAATTTGCAGTATTTATTCAACAAAATGTAGTAAATTAGCCTAATTACACCTAGATTTATACAATGTGATCTTGTCACTTCCAAGTCTATTTCTTTAAAAAGAGTTTGATCTCTACCACAGCCATGTCGGTAGTGTCATTAGGCAAGACACAACTAAATTCCACATTGCCTTTCTCTCTCTCTTCAAGGTTGATTCCATCTGGGATTAATATAAATTGTAAGAACTTGTTTCGCGATCGAGAATAAATAAATAAGTATAAACTGCAATTACGAAGAATTGGTTTGCATAATTCTGATTCCAAAGGGTATCAACTTAAATCCTGATCAGACATATTGTATTTGACGTCTGCGTCGAAGTGCAGCTGTTTGAAAATGTATATATCTAATAGACGCTAGACAGAAATGAGTTAAGCAATATAAATGCGCCTTGAATAGTTTGTCATTTCTAGCAAACCGTGCATGCAGAAGTGAGACTGAACGACATAATGCAGACTTTTCTCGTTCATTCTGAACGGTTATACATGTACTTGTAAATGGTTTCAATTTATGTGCCGTGGACTTCTTTGCCCAAATACCACATATAACTACATGAAGCACAACCATGTTATTAAGTGTGCTGACATTTCATTAGCGAAATTAGGTTTGATTTAAACAAATGTCATTCTGCGAATGGATTCAGCTTATCTAACGGTGACGTCGTGTAGACACTTTGTCACTGTGTTAATAAAACCCATACCTTGTTCACAACAAATTATTCTAAAAGAGCATGGTCAGTATGTACATCGATTTAGTCTGATATTGATCTCCATTGGTCGGTACTCAGAAACAAGAGGTCCAAGATGGCCCTATATCGCTCACCTGACTACCACTGGCTATAGTCAAATGTCGACAATGGTGTTGCAGAAATGGTAAAATTGACCTTGGGTCCTGATTTGAACAATCTACGTAAAGGTTCACTACACAATGCTTCATTTCAAATACCAGGCCTTGTTGTTTTAGACACGTTTCCCTATAATAAAGCCTATGTGAAATCAAGTGACCCCAATGCGGGATTCATTTTGACCATAGAGAAATTGATAGCGGAAAGACGAATTAGTTTAAATTCCAACCAAATGTTTACTTTACTACTTCTGTAGCAATTAAACAATAAGTTTTTTTCTTATTATTACAAAATTTAATGAGTTCTATTATGGTGCATTGTGAATAACTACGAAGCCATAGATTTACGATAGCTAACCAAGACTTCAAAATATCATGTTGAAAAGAAAAGTTGCATTACGTTCCTTTCGAGTAAACAATTTATCAATAAATTCACAAAAATCAGAAGGAGAAATCCAAGATGGCTGCGTTAAAAACTAAGGTGTTTAATAACTTAATTGAAGTAAATAATTATTTTTGAGAGAAAAGATCGAGGTGGTAATCGTAAAGGTGGTGGATTGATTGTTTACATCTCCGAATCTATATCATACAGACGACGGACTGATATTGAATAAAATAATATAGAATCAATATGGATTCAAATCATTATTATAGGTAGTAAACTTTTTCTGGTAAACTTTGTTTACAGGCCACCTAATGCATCACAAAATTGGAAACATTTGTACGAATCTGAAATGAGCATTGCAGACTCTGTTAGCTCAGAAATTCATATTTTAGGGGATGTCAACTTTAAGTACTATTCAAATGCTGACACATGCAAGTACGAAAATAATCGCTGGGAATCTTGCATTGCTAACTTCGATCTTAAACAACTTATTAACAAACCAACAAGAATTACTAAACGATGTGCCAATATAATAGATCACATATATTCAAACAAGTCGAGTCAGCTGACTGTATACAAGTATCATTCTTCAGTACTAGTGATCATTATCCTGTGTGTTGTACCCGAGTCACTAAACCACAGTGCGTGAAACAAGATGATCATAAGCTTATTTACTATCGTTGCTTCAAAATATTCAATCAAGTTGAATTTCAAAATAGTTTGGCAATGTCAAAATTATATATAACAGAATCCTTTAATGATCCAAACATGGCTTTGACATATTTCTATCGAGTACTTAACGATATTTTGTCCGAGCACGCGCCAATTAAGATAAAACGCGAGAAACAATTATTGCAACCAGGGTGGTTAACTGATGAGGTAAAAAAAATGCCATTTCAGAACGGAATAAGTTATATAAAGAGAAACGATTTGATAAATATAAGGAAATGCGAAATAAAGTTACGTCTCTAATCAGAAAAAGTAAGAAAGATTTGTACAATGAATCAATTGTGAGTAATAAAAGTACTTCTGATATATGGAAAACATTTAGGACAGTATGTAACAACGATAATGATACCAACGATGTTTCCATTCCAAAGACACTCTTTGTAAATAATAATTATATTGAAGGAGACAATAATATTTTTAATGCTTTAAACTACCATTTTGTTAATATTGCAAATATAATACAAAAAACAAAATTTGATAAGCAAAACTTTGTCAAGGGGGTGCCCCCTTTGTTTCTTTTTTTTTTTTTTTTTTTCCCCGGGTGTTTTTTTTTTTTGTGGTGGTGTTTTTGTGTGTGTGTGTGTGTGTGTGTGTGTGTGTGTGTGTGTGTGTGTGTGTGTGTGTGTGTGTGTGTGTGTGTGTTTTTGTGTGTGTTTGTGTGTGTGTGTTTTGGTGTGTTTTTGTTGTTTTTTTTTGGGTGTTTTTTGGGTGGTTTTTTTTTTTTTTTTTTTTTTTTTCCCCCCCTCCCCCCCCCCCCCCCCCCCCCCCCCCCCCCCCCCCTATTTTTGTTTTTTTGTAAATTAGAACAGTATCTAAACGAAAAATTGATGCACAAAAGTTTTGATATCGATTTCATCACTCCTTATGAAGTGAACAACTCATAGATAAACTTAATGTTAACAAATCTACCGGTCAGGATGGAAGTGGGCCTAAAATATTAAAACATTGCGGAGATTTTACAACGCAAGCAATATCGCATATCATTAATATAAGCGTACAAACTGGTGTATTCCCAGACTCCATGAAAGAGGCGTTTGTAATTCCTATATTTAAGAAGGGTTCAAAAGCAGATCCTACAAATTATCGCCCTATATCTATTCTACCCACAATCTCTAAAATCTTTGAGCGACATGTCGCTAATCAACTTAATTCATTTTTTTCAGGCTACTGATATAATTCACGTTACGCAGTCTGGGTTTAGACCAAAATATTCATGTCGTACAGCCCTTACGCGGTTGATTGACGCATGGTTGAAAGATATAGACTCAGGAAATAACATAGGAGCTGTCTATCTAGACTTACAGAAGGCATTTGATATGGTTGACCATGATGTTTTGATACATAAATTGAAGTTGTATCATTTTTCTAATCGCTCTCTTGATTTGTTCAAGTCATACTTAAGTAAAAGGAAGCAACGAGTTAAATCAAATACCAACCTTTCCGAATCCATGAACATAAAATCTGGAGTTCCACAAGGTTCAATCCTTCCTTTATGCATACAAACGAATTAGTATGTTAAACAATATCAAAATTGATCTTCATGACTCTACTGTTCATGGTTAATAAAGTTCAACATTATGAAACATCTCCAGAAGACTCAACATTTAAATGGTGTAAATAATATGTAACATTTCATCCAGGAATCTAAGTGTATGTCAATTGAGAACAAAAATGCAATTAAATCTTTTCTTAAAGCAATGAACGTTCGTTTGCATGTTAGGAGTACGTTTGAAATCTGCTATCGTGGTCTAAATGATTGTATGAATTAACTTGCTATCTTAACACGGTAACCTGTGACTTTTGAACATGATGAAATGAAAAAATGTTTGATAATGTATATATAGTCCCCTGTTTCGATTACTGTTGTTCTGTATGGGGAAAAGGTATTCAGTCAAGACAATATAAACAGGTTATAAAGCTGCAGAGCGTCCAGCTCGATTATTTTACAAAGCCGCTTTAAAACGAACTCTTTAAAGTTATTTAAAACATTGCAATGGATGACTTTTTGAAAACAGATCCATATATCATGCTGCATTAATGGTCTTTAATTGTAAGTGGTTGTGTCCTGGTTAATGTCAGATCTTTTAACTTTTTCAAGTAATGAACACTATGACTTAAGATCTAAAGAACGTAAAGATCTCATATGCCAAAACATAAGACTAAATATATGAAAGATACATTTACATATCAAAGTAGCTATATTTGGAATCTTCTACCTTTGAATATTAGACGATTAATTCTTAAATTCTTTTAAGTATAATTTACACTGGTTTATACTTAATATGCAATTGCCGTAATGATTCATATGAATTTTGGTATGACTGTTTTTATTGTTTTTAAAGTTAACAAATTACCTGTTGGTTGATATTAGTTATACGGCCATGTATGTTGAAGAAAGAATGTGTATACATTTTGAATGTTTCAATTCAACTGCTTTTTCTCAATCAATCAGTGTTTGTGGGCACCTCCGCTATTTAATATTTCTTTAGAAAATGTTCATTCATTCATTCACTGATTCATGCTGCATTATTTTTTCTCTAAGAATTCATTCACTCATTCATTCATTCACTCACTCACTCACTCACTCACTCACTCACTCACTCACTCACTCACTCACTCACTCACTCACTCACTCACTCACTCATTCATTCATTCATCCATTTATTCTTCATTCAATTATTCATTCATTCAATCATTCAATCGTTTATTGTATAAATGTTATTTCTTTTCAGAACGCCACATTGTAAATAAGTCAAATGTTTTGTACGTTTACTTAATGTGTTTTACCTTCTATAAATAAAGATTTTATTATTATTATTATTATCATTCAAATATAACCTCTTAGAATCTCTAAGGAAGATAAAATTGCAAACATTATATTTACTATTTAAATAAATAAATGATTAATACCATTGAGAATTAAGAAGTTGGCTGTCCAAAACCAAATTCCAAACTGATAAATTTCTTGCAAAAAATACTTAAGTACGGTATTTTCAGATTACCCAGAATGCGATTTCACCATGTGTTCTAAAACCAACCAAGTAAAATGTGACTGAAATAAGGAAAACCAAATTAAGGGTTTTTCAGGCTACATACTAAGTGCTGAACAACACTAAATACTAAGTTTTGATGTCCTAAAATGTATAATTCAACCAAAATGATTAGAAATAAACAAATCAAACTAGAAAATCAATAAAAACACATATATACACAAAGAAACGACTTCTTTGCATAACATAATACCCTATATCAAATGGGCTGCTTCCCAGCAAAGAATGAGTCAATTTTACCTTAACGAGATCAGGATGTGTAATTAACAAAGGAAAAATATCATTTAACAGTCTTAAAGTGTTAAAATACTGCAATAAAATGAGCAAATGAGGTGTTCAACACACAAAACATTATTTAAAAAACTTAAATGTACTAGAAATAACATGAAGTGCTTTTAAAATGTTGACCTAATTAGACAACCTGAATACCCCAAACATGGAAATAATGCAAACAAATCTCTTGTTTTAATTATTTTGGTAAAGGTTCTAGTAAGAATGTAAGTAAATAGCTTGAGCCCCTGTAATGAAATTATATTATGACCAATGGCTTTGCTTAGACTTATCTTAATAAATAATAGTGTAAACTGTTGACCAGTCTAACATTTCGAGTAACATATTTGATAAGAAAAAGCAGGATTACGTTTCTTTTCCTGATGCACATGTCACGCAAGGGACTTAATCACAATTTGTGAAAAAATATATCAGCGGCCGTTTAGCTCATTCGGGAGAGCATGCGCCCTGTAAGTTGCGTACGCGAAGGGACCTAGTTTTGCGTCTAGGTCATGGAGCACACATTTCTCACCCTGTGATTTGGAGCCTTCTTATGGTATAAGGATAATCCTTGGCAGGAATTTGTTCTATGAAATCTTACCACCCATCTTTTATTTTCTCCCCAATTGTAATTAAATCCGTGCCGTGACATGTACATCAGGAAAACAAGCTTTATCCTTGATATTTCTTATCAAATATGTTACTCGAAATATTTACCGTTATTCATAGGTCGAGAAAGTACATGTGAAATAAACTGAAAATGTACTAACAAAATAACAAATATAAGACTGCATGAATTAAGTTTGCTGTAACATCGTACTTTTTCATACTGCATCTAAATTTATTGCCATAAAATATAGTATCCTAACCTCTTCCAACAAATTATTATGACAGAAAATATCTACTGAAGTTGTTGTAAATTAAAACTGTCTGTAAAATGTAGCATTCCTACATGATAATATATGTTTATGTGTCTGTTGTTCTGCGCGGTAGCCTTGTATTTGATGTATCTTTTAAGAACATGTATACAAGTCAGTCTGAAAACGTGACGCGAAAGTTATTGAACTCATATTCTTCCATTGGAACCGGGAGAACCAGGAACCAAATTCGATAAATGGAAGAAACTGTTATTTAAGAATGCGTGGTATTTTAAACTATTTAAAACGCACCAGTGTTTTGATAAAGACTTTTTACATAATGCCATGCTACAGTTGCCGTTTTAAGTTCTTGGATCATCTGTTCTTTTTAAATTTTCTATGATTTTTTCATTCTGTTCCCACTTTTCCGTGAATCAGTCAGTGAATTGATATTCCAAGACCTCAAAGATGGTGAGGAAGTGAGAAAAAAACAGAAAGTGATGTTATTACCCAGAAAGTGACGGCATTACCCAGAAAGTGATGGTATTACCCAGAAAATGACGGTATTATCCAGAAAGGGATGTTAATACCAAGGAAATGACGATATTAACCAGAAAGAGATGTAATAACATCACTTTCTGGGTAAAAACATCACTTTCTGGGTAATAACGTCGCTTTCTGGGTAATAACATCACTTTCTATTAAGTTTCGCTAAGATTGAAAAACACATGTATGTTTTACATGTTATATACTTTCACAGAAATAATATTTCGTTAAAATCAATTACCTTTTGTGCTGAAAGCAGAGCTGAAAATGTAGTCATTTTTCGCTGGTTAATTTTATATTTAATACTACACGTAGATAAATAGATTTTAGAAAGAAAACTTTAAAATCAAAGCTTATTAAAAGATTTGTATATTTCTGGTGCTATATATGAAATGTATTGACATGTCCTGAGATAGCTATAACTACAGTTCCATTATGTTTCTTATATATAAGGGACACTACGCATCAGTCTCATTTGACAGTAGAGAGATAACAGTTACTTTCCGCTGATCTTAAAATATTGCGGTAGACATTTTTTAGTATGTCTTTAAACAATCAATTTTTTTTCGGTGTAAGATCACGTATATTTCACCGAGTGGGCACCAACCCCCCCGAAACAAATCAACATTTGGTGTTCACGAGCCCCCCCCCCCTGAAATAACGTGATTTCCCGATCCACATTTTTCTGTTTTTTTATGTTAACTCCTTTTTTGGTTTGTTTCTAAAATGAAAGAAAGTCATCAGAAAAACATAGCGCAAAGCGTCTTTAACGACGTCTCGTCGCAGGTTTCCAGGTTAATACGCCGGTATATTTGACGAAACCGGGTATAAGTTGCAAACGAATAAGGCCCTGTTTCAACGGCCCTTTCCTGGTTAAACAAATCAACATTGTTTATTCTGACAGTAGAACTTACAAAAAAAATGTGTAACGTCTGAAGGAAGCATTTTTGAATGACACAGCAGGAGTGGTAAAACCAATCTGTCTAGATATGTTAATGATTCAGCTACTAATATAAAACTTAATACTGAACGTTCATTAGCTGAGAACAGTGAAATACCAGTTGATAATTAAATGTCATCAAACTTTGGCAAAATTTAGTCAATTTTATTTTGATCTAAATGTATAGTTAACAGGGAATTTTAGATACAAGGCATTATTAAAAAAACAACAATGAAAATTAGGTGATTTCCCATTTTGTGTGTGTGTGTTATCCTTGGTATATGAAACTCTGTCCCTGGCATGTTAACTACATGTACCATATGTGTACTCATCATCTTTTAATAAGAACTTTCTCTTTGTTCATCAGTTTACATTTACATTAATATTGTTTCATTTATTTCTATGTTATGCAATTTTCATTTACTGACCCGAATAAATGATAAGACAGTGTATAATTGATAATGATAAGTATATGATGATACATGTATACTTGTTCTTTCCACATTGACGTTTTTCGAATTTTATCAATAAAATGATTCTATAAAAACAGACTTTTACGTTTGATGTACATGTAGTCCTAAAACAAAATAAATTATCTGAGTAAAAAGTACTAAACACTGAAATGCAATCCTGTTGAACTCAATCAAAGATGAACACTGTATATATGTAAGAGCGGTATTACAATACATGTTCTCTACTTAAAGTCTCAGGATAGGATATTCACTCTAAAAACAATGTTGACATATGCCTTTCTTTCGTATTCAAGTCATTTCTTCATGAAGAAGAGTTGCCAGAAAGCCTTTGTTATGTTTTGCAATAACATAAACAATAAAAAAAATAACAAAGGTCATTTCCTCCGGTAAGACATCTTTATTGATAAAAAGTAAGAGCTACTTGTAAGTGTGATCCTGGGACTTCAAACTGGGACTCGGCA
Source organism: Saxidomus purpurata (assembly GCA_022818135.1). Lineage (NCBI taxonomy): Eukaryota > Metazoa > Mollusca > Bivalvia > Venerida > Veneridae > Saxidomus > Saxidomus purpurata. The sequence continues at coordinate 34,460,008 of JAFMSR010000018.1, forward strand.
AGCCTCGGCTTCCCTGGCTGATATCATCCTCGTCCGATATCAACTGTTATCAAGAGACAGTAACCTTATATTTTCTATATCTCTATCTACTGCGAGTATTATATGGACAGGGTGTACAGCGGGCATAAAAGTAAAATCCCAGTTATAGAAAGATTATTGAAAAAAACACAATATTGTTAAAAATGTTAGAACGAGTAAAAGCGTAACGTAAAAGGTTATAAGATTATAAACAACTTTCGAATAGTTAGTAACTGAGGTGAGCCACTGCCTGCTTGAATTATTCAATATTGGACAGGGTTTCAGTTGGGGGGGTGAGGGGGTGGGGGGCTCACAGGACTGAGGTGATTGTGATGTACTCTAAAAAGTCCAGGTAGGCATTTGTTTAGCGAAGATAAAGAGGATGCATATGCCTAGTTAACCTGGTTGGGACTTCGAGATAATTAGGTAGGCAGATTGGTACAAGATTGCGGTATATCTTGTAACTAGTACATAACCAGTTTGGAGACTAGACGCCTGTTCTCAAGGATGCTCCAGTCTAGGGTTCTCTGCAGGTCTGTTACATTAGTGTATTTGCTACAATCATTTCTGATCCATCTGACTGAGCGTCGCTGTACCATTTCCAGATTGTATATGTTGACCTGTGTGTGTTGCGACCAAACAGATGATGCTATCTCTAACTGTGGGGTGACTAGTAATTTGTAAGTAAGTGATTTGATATTTTCATGTTTTGTTTTGATGTTACATTTGAGGAAGTCTAGTGTTCTGTTTACATGTGTTGCTATTCTGGAGGTATTTGTGTTCCAGCCAAGGTCTTGACTGACGTCTACAGCAAGGCATTTTGCATCCTTTACCGGGACAATTAAGTGTGTGACCATGAAACCTATAATGGAATTGAATGTATTTTCTTCTACGTGTGATATAGAGGACCTGGCACTTACTGTGATTAGATTCCATGTTCCCATACCTTATTATAATTTTTAAATATAATGCATCCCTATGGTGTAATTACACCTTTTTTTAAAAAATAATCAAAGCACACCGACCTTTTTCTCGTAATAGAACAGTGACAATTACTTTCTTTGTTTTCTTATGGAGAATTATTTAATGTGACCAGGCTTTGTTTCGTAACTTATTTTGTTGAAAGATTTATCTCAACAATCAATTTCTGATCTTATCTGAGAGATCGGGAACTAATGTGTTAAAGACCAGGCCCCGATTTCACGAAAATACTTAAGTAATTGCTTAGCTGAGTAAGTTATTTTGAAGTCTAATTGTCACTTAAAATAATAATGTTTCTTGTCGTCATTTTAAACAATAGTATATTTTTTAATGAAATTAACATGTTGAAAGAACAAAAATATTATATAATCTAAATGCAGTCGATTGAGCAAAATTCATTTGAGTACAAGTTAAGAATTTTAAGAATTTAAGAATTTACTTAGTGTAAATTACTTGCTAAAAACAACTTTTCTGCACAATACTAACAAGTGTTATATAATTGTGATAAATGGGTAAATACCTTCTGAAAAAGTTTTTCTTTAAATGATATTGCAAGGGCTGATAGTGTTGAAATAGTTACATGTTCTAAGTTTTACTTATATTTTCTAGCCAGAAGGCTAAGTTACAAGATATATTTTTCAAAAAGAATTGTTAAAAGATAAAACAGTGACATGATGGAATTAGCACATGTACGAGTTTAGGCTATCAGTTAAGTCTTGGACACTTACACGAGTCTTGATATCAGTTATGATCAGAACTGATTGTTGAGAGTATTGTGACTGAAAATATAAGGGGAAGTAACCGTTGCATGGAGAGTGGAACAACATTTACTACATTCTAACCTATATAATCTACAGTTCCCTCCCCTGAAAATGCTCTTTCGATTAGAGATACGTCATTAGGAAAAACACGGATATAACTTCAGCCGGACCATTTGTAAAATTTCATAATTTAAATAACCTTGTAGTGAAATTTTATTTTCAAATAAAAAATGAATACGACAGCATACATTTCTCATTCATGATACCGAACAACGTTTAGAAATAAAAAAAAACAACACCACGAAAATGGTTTTAATTCGACCAGGAAGGTCCTTGTTCTGGATTTTTTCCAAATTTTCAATATTTTTGTTCATGTTTACAAAAGTAAGCTGTGGTCATTACTTAAATAAATTCGCTGTACATATACAAGGTGGTGAGAGAGTAGCAAGGGATGTTGCAGCCAACCACGGATATATAAATCTCGGACAGGTAAGCACTCGTATGGAAATTATTTTTCAGTTGAAAACATTGAAAAAATAATTTGGCCACACTTGGGGCAAATTATATATTTCTAGCAAACTTATCAATATTGAAAAGGTCTAAAGGTTATAGCCTTGCTGTAGAGTAAATCTTGGTCTATTTAATCCGACGTTATCGTTACACCTCTACTAAATAATTTTCAAAAGGAAGTGTCTCAAGGTCCGGGTCCGGATCGCCAGACTAAAAGTCTCCAAGTCCGGACCCCGAGACTATCCATATATAGCTTGTCTCCAGGTCCGGGAAATTTATATCATACAAACTCAGTTATATCTTCAGCTTATTAAATCATTTAAATTGTCATTTTCTGACAGTTACAGTAAAATGGAAAAACCAAATATTTTTATCGATACGATTTATAACAATTTGTTATGATATATGTTTTTACCGGTGAGCTATGACGTACATACGCGGACCTGAATATAACAGAGCAGTCGATGTCTAACATCTAATTGTGATATAAACTGATATTTACAAGTGACATCGTTTTTGGGGATGAAATGATCAGGGACTCTGCTTAGCATGTGGTAATGGAAAGTAAACTAAAAAATCTTGTTTGATTGATCCAATACGAAGGTAATAAATGTCAAGCTTGTAAATTTCATGAAAATACCTTAGAAATTATCTTTTGCAGATAATTTAAAAATTTTAATTGTTTTTCATGAAATAAGTTTATCTTTATAATAGATATACTGGGTGACTTTTGAAGTTTGCAAATTTTATTTCACAAATCTTACAACTCATAAGCGATTGGTACAATATTTTTTCTCTTCTACTATATAGCAACATGTGACTACAGTACATGCAAGGTGTTTTTTCCAATTGTCACCCATCACCGCGATGTCCAGCCATCGCGACCACGCGAATTTGGTCACCCAGATGCCCCCCTTGAGTCACCCGTCACCACGAATTAGCGTGTCTGGTCATGGTGACCATTGTCACCGCGAATTGCGGTGACTGGTCACGGTGTTTCGCAGTGTCCACATGCGGGTTTGTTACGTTTTTTTACTGATTAACTTAAAAATATCAATAAAAAAGTAGAAAAATAATTGTAATTCGATGTTTTTCGAAACTTCCCGACGCCCAAATCGTTTTAATTACGATGCCGCTATCAACAAACTAACATACTGAAGGATCGAGTAAAACAACCCTGGCAACACAATCAATCTAAAAAAACAAACTTTAACTATTCCAAACTTATGATTTAATAATCCAAAATATCAATCTATTGTCAATGTCTCAAACTGTTTCTTTTTAATACCACGTGCTCACTAAGATCAAAGAAACCGGGCATCGCGGCGGCATTCTTTGATATCATGACACCTGCTGCTTTATCTTTGATATAGAAAACACATCTGTAAAAAGGACACACAGCAGTAAAATTAACTTTATTTGGCAAAATGAAAAAAAAATAGAGGCAATCGTAAATGACAAAACACAAAGTACGCTGCGAACAAGCAACTCGTTCTGATATTCAAGATTTCTTTATTGATAATGTGCATTTCCGTAATATTCCGGTTGTTTGTTTGATCTGTACGAAATAATAAATTAAATATAAAAGAAAGCATAATTCGCAACAAAGAGAGGTCTCACAACTGAACCTTGCGGTGCAAATATAGCAGACGGTAATTTTGTTTTGGAAACACAACATTCGAAACTTTGTAAAATAAATCTAGATCACTTTTTGCATTTGAAAATAAACGAACATTGGACAATAATTATTACAATAATTTAAATATTTACGCACTTTCTATGCATTGTCTGTCGACTTTCATAAGACAAGAGATACTCAAAATCTCCTCAGACAAATATGCATATTCACTCAATACTGACAGTTATCTTTCAGAAGTAATGGTGTCAAATAGCTTGGGTTTGCAAACAATTTTTTGAGTTAAATATGTCATCCTTTATTCATGTTATTACAGGCAATATTTTTCCCACCCACCGTGATTGACAAAAGGCAAGTTGGGAATAAAAAGATTGTCCAATTACGGCACATTGTTTATGTGAATTATTATTTTAAATCTACAGAAACGTGATAAATATAAGTTCAGATAGCGTTTTGAAACAATTATATCTAAAAATGATGATTTTTTAAGCAGTGATACTCGAGCGGCAATTCAGAACAGAAATACCGCGGCGACGATGTGCTAATAAAATAATTGTAAAATACTTCATTTCAGTCGAGTTGGTCATCACGATTCACCGCGACTGGTGACCGTGAATCACCGCGACCGCGTATCTTGTGCATCGTAAATGGTCGCGGTGGCCGTTTAGATGACCAAAACTTTTTTAGAGTGACCATGAGAGACAGAGACATAAAAAAGTCATAAAAATTTTCACCAACAAGAAATTTGTGTGTCATCTTGGCCGGGTAATAAACTTAAACGAACTGACAGAGACTTCGCATTATAGAAAACATTTTTGATAACTTTCAAATGAACCGCTTGTATTGTTCTTTTCACAGGTGAAGTTACTCATTAAATTCCCCGAACAAATAAAGTTTGATTCGTCTTAATCGGGAGCAATTAAAGTTTGCACCTACTGGACCATCTTTGACCATTTGTATTTTGATTCTAAATAAATGCCAATTATTGTTGGCACCCGCCTACGTGATCAGACAGCGGCGAAAACTAAAGGAACAATGTATTATTACGCAGCGTAAAGCTTAAAATTCCTTCTTATAACGTACAATTACATTTTATAACATGTAAACTTCAATATATTATGAAAAAAAAGATAACAACACCAAAATGATAATGTATATTTTCATAATAAACAATAAGATAAATATGTTTTTTTTTAATATGAACGAAGTATATGCATACAAAAATAAACGATGAAAAATTCCCAGACCTGGAGACTTAAGTCTCGAGATCCGGACCCAGACCTGGAGACACTTCCTTTTCAAAATATGGCCCTATACCAACGAGGCAGGGGTAAAGTCTAGGCAGCCTGTACTGTGTTTTATTTTGAGTTACTGTACTGGGGCTCATACTTGAATACATGAAAGTGTCAATGATATCAGATTAATTTGATCAAATTAATCAAATATTTTCTTTGCTGAAGTTTCTTCAAATTATGTCGATTGGACAGTTTGAATCACGCGACATTCCAATTCATGATGTCATAATAGTGCAACTTGATGTATCTCTCTGTTAAATTTTCAAATTTTCCTGAGTTTGTAAGACAGTAACCATTTTCTCCTGGATTTCTCCACTTCTCATTTTGAACAGAATAACTTACAGTGTCATATTAACGGGTTTGACAATGTACATGAATTATAATGTAGACTATCAAAAAGCGATGATTAAATCATTATAATACAGAGCTGGCTAGCTAGATCATGATCTACACTGGTCACAAAGGCAGAATCAGCTGCCAATATAGAGGGGTGTCAAGAGTTATGTTTCCAATCACCGCTTGTCACTCCTGGTCACTTCACAACTGTTTGGCCACCAATTGTCATACTCCTTTATTTGCCTTGAGCGCTCTTTGTCTGACTGGTAAGCTGATGCCTAATCTTGATCAAAACAGTATCACCATGATCAGGACCTTTTTGTTTTCATTAATTTCAAAATCAATTGCATTTTGTGATTATATTTTGAAAACAGTAATGTTTATTCATGAATGCATTTATTGTTTGTTTGCATACATATATTCATGTCACTGAAATGTTTGCATTGATGATTCATTAAATTCAGTTTTGATTCTCTTATAGATTTATATTTTCAAGTTAGTAAAAGATTTTCAATTTTGAATAAAGTGTTTCCCACTTTTGCCAAATTTGGATCATTTCACAGAATGGGAAATACCTACGGGAATTCCTGAGCCCCGGAAATACCAGCCATCCGTGATCCATTCCTCTGTGGGTGTTAATCACATACTTCATTCGTCTCTCGTTTGACCTGTTTTAAGAATCTAATATTTTCATCATGTTAGTTACAAACCTCTGAGCCTAATTTCACCTTCATTAAAGCAAATGCAAATTTTTTGTAAAAATTGTATTCTTTGATGTTCAGATAACAATGCCAGTGGCAAAACTAGCCATGAAAGATTTTTTTTTGGTACAAATGTATATTAATGAACATAATATAATTATATTGATATTTTATGAAAATATTTTTAATGGCTAACTAAACAGACAATTATAGAGCTAAATGTAAAACTAAGTAAACTTTTTTATTTTACACAGATTTGAGACTTGACACTCACCTGTCTATTGGTGGCTGATTCTGCCTTTGCAACAAGTGTAGATCATGATCAGACTATAAATCCATTCAGTCTGTGTCTGATCATGATCTGCACTGTTCTCTGTGTAGTCTGTAAATGTTTTGTGAGCTCCTCTTTGAACAGCAAACTGGTACTGTCCAAATGAAATGTGGACAAGTCATGTTAGGAAATTAATTAGGGAAACTCCCAGTGACCACCTCTTGTGATTCTGATAAGTACTTATGCAGAGATATGCGAGTGGTTCTTGCCAAATGGGGAGTGGTGGTGTAGAGGTTAAGGTGTTAGCTGCTCATCCTGGAGGTTGTGGGTTCGAGCCCCACTGGGGTCACGACCGTAGTTTCTCATATGACACCAGTACTGGTTTTTCCAGGAAGCGGACTAGAGAGTGACACGATAAGCTACAAGCTTTCTTCACAATGGAGTGAAAATAAATTAGTATAAACCAAACTAAATTTTGCTGACCGGATTCAATCCCTTTTTACCACCCCACCCTTAAATTTCCTTTACAAATGTACCTCCTATGGATCATGACTGTAATGATAAGAGTCCATGTGTTTGAGAATGCCATCGTTTTGTCATGCTGATAGTTCAATACATGCAGTTCATATTTCAAGATTCAGAAGCATTCCTAGATCTTGAAGCTGAGTGTTAAGTTATTATCAACAGGAGCAATGCTTAATCTCTTCATACAAATTGTTACAAGTTTTAGTTTGTGAAATTAAGCACAAACGTTGTATATCAAACTCATGACTGTTTACAGAAACAATATTTCATTTATGACAGATACAGAGTTACATAATGGTGACAACAGTTTGAAATTCAGACCATTTTCTCTAAATTTTGTGTGTCTGAAGTAAACATTTTCCCCTCTTGTTTACAGAATGCATACTTTCAGGAGAATTTTAGGAACGGCATTCGGAGGCCCTAGCTGTCATTGGCATATATTGGAAATGAAAAAAAACCTCGGAAGATATTTTATCAAATTTTATGGTTCCTAAGTAGCAATATTATGTAGAAGGAGTTGAAATGCAGAGCTCAGCATGCCGCTGCAGTATTGATAAAACTTTTCTGAGCTATTAACATGATAATGGAAACTGACAAAACATGCCTGGTTCTCACTAACAGGCAATGTAGGCATTGTTTGTCTTGACAAACTCGTTAAACATGTTAAAAGAGGATGGCAAACATACGTTTTTGTAGAAAAAGTATTTGTGAACATAAATTTGAACATTTTGTTATAATTATTGTACTGAATGAGTTTTAGATCTATGAATGTATGTATTATCTTTGACCCAGTGTAGCCCATCCCAACCCCCTTACATTCATCCCCAACCCCACCCATCCCCGTCCCACTCCAATTCAAATAGACTAATCCAAATCATCCCCCCCCCCCCCCACACACAGAATGCATGTGAGGTCTCAAACATACGTTTATTTACATTTATCAGTGTCAAAATAAGATGCAGATAGTACCAGCCAGCCTCCTTTCAGAAGTAGACTGTTCAAAATGTTCCCTTACAATGCAAAATTGAAATTATTTTGTTTTACATTGCTGCAGCTGGTTTAGATGAGCACAGTGCACAAGAATTACCATTCCTTTACAAAGTTATTGTGTTATTTTTGGGGAATTAAACTATATTTCTGCTATATTTCATAAATGGTAACACTTGAGTGCTATATCTCACTCATAAATTACAGAGTTAATTGATTTTAGTTTTCCTTGTAACAAGTTTAAAGCCTTTGTAAATGAATGTAAGATAAGTCTGAGGTACATTGTACTTGTAGTTAATAAATTGAAACAATATGATATTGAAGTTTGAGTGACAAAACTTCTTGCTTAAGAGTTATTCCTTTGTCTCTTTCTCAATACTTTCCCCTCTGGTATTTAATAAATTTACAAGATTGGCTCATTAGAAGGACACACTATTTATTTGAGCACCTGGTTTTCCTTTTACAATGAACCCATGTACAACCTCATACGTGATCAAGTGCTTAGAGGAAGTGCAAAGGAACTATAACTCCATCTTGACTCATTACAGAGTTATTACCCCTTGTTTCTTTTCCCCGCCCGGGGAAAAATTGTCCTGGCATCCAACCAGGTCATACAATGGTCAAGCACAGTGAGAGGGAGTGCAGTGACGGAACCTTAACTCCACGCTAATTACGTCTTATTGCCCTTTGTTACCCGTTGGGAGGTCAATCTAACATCTGAGGAACTGTAAATACTCTTGTAAGCTAATAGTACACAAGTTCATTGAGGATCTTGTTAACCATTTGTTAGCTCTATAAATTGCCTCTGCGTTTAGATACCAGTGTTTTTTAGCATAAAATACCATTTTTGCTTCTAGCATAAATATAATTTATTTTAATTTCTAACAATTTGTAGCTCAGACTTTTGTCAACATAAAGTTGAGTTACTTTATTTAGTAATAAAAAAACAATATATATTATTTATAAATTTTCATCCCCTATTTAAGCATTTTTGCAGCTCATTAGAAGACCACTATTTAATTAATGGTATTTCTATGGAGAACATTTTTCAATTGTCCCCCCATGGAATCTAGTCACCGTAATTATTAGGTCAAATCCAAAGGCCTGTACGTGCTGAATATGTACACAAGTTCATTGAGGTCTGTTAACCATTTTTGCAAATCCTTTTTGCAATCCATTTCAAATCCTTTGCAATTTTTTTTTTATTTGTACTCAGTCTTTTGTCAACATAGATTCAGATAAACTGGATGAATGAACATGGGTGTACAGGCTGATCATGATCTATTTGCATTGGTTGCAAATGCAGGATCACTTGCTGTCTGCAGTATGTCGGGCTTACAAAAATAAACCAAAGAAAAAAAAGAACAGCGACATATTAAATGGCCATTAACCAGAATATCTGACTGTGACAGGTGGCATACAGACAAACTCTTAAAGCAGTCAGAATTTCTATTGATCACAATATGTCCCGAAACCAGACTTGGTATTTTTTTGTCAGGTTTGCTCTGAAACGAAATAAAGGAATAAGAAGTAAGAATCCAGGTTACTTATACAGTCTGTTACATTGAAGCATTATAAATCTACATTTATAATTTAGGGGGCTGCGGGCAGGGGACACTGTCCGCATTATTAGATACATTTGTTGAAGTCGATACAACATAATTTGTCCCACCATAGCATTGGCTAAAGAAGAAATGACACACAATGTAGTTACTACACAGTTACATAGTGACATAAATTTATATAAAAATCAGGTTCGATTTTAATAAGAAATTCTATATCAGTTTGATAACAAAATCAATTGAGGCCAATTTTCTACAAACAACTTTGTTGTGAAGTTTCAAATAAATCAGAATATTTACCGGAAGTGTCTTGTTAGAAGACGCCAGTCTATTCACTTGAGCGACGTTTTTCCAGGAAGTAATTGGATATTTTTTGTCTTTTAAAATTCATGTCATGTTGAAACAGTAGGATTGTCAACATTGGTTTCAGTTAATACTGAAAGGTTGAGCCTTTTGGGAAATGCTTGCATTTTTTTCTGTTTCTGGTAAAAAAATGTTTGCTTGAAACAGAAAATTGGTTTTTTGCTTGAAATAGGGATGGAATATAAATCTGTATTCTTCACATTTATAGAAACTGAAACAAGATTTCCAGCTTTTTTTACCCTGTGGTTTAGATTTATTACCTGTTACATGGTCTTGTAGTTTTTTTAAAGTCCCTGGAGCACTTCGGATATAAAATAACTTGTAGGTCTTATATTGCTTAGAAAGATTAGTTACCGACGAAAATGACTGTAGTTTGTACAAAAAACATTCTTTACGTAACTGTTTTTATCGAAAGTACATGTACATGCTTTGCATATTAGCACAGTAATATTTTAAATGCTTAGTATAATTGCAAAAAATAAGAAACACTTTCTGGCAGTGCCTCGTAGTGAAGAAGCTACAAAAATATGAAAGAAATGGATATGTCAACATTGTTTAAGAACAAATAGATCACAATTCTATCATTATTCTATAAGTAAGTTCATTATTCTATATTGGAGCATTTAAAGTGACCCAGGGACTTAAAAAAATCTTCGGCTTTTTAAAATTAATTCGGTAAAAAGGTGTTACCTAATTATGAAATTCATACATGTATAGCAAGTCCATTTTAAGAATTCAGTAGGGGTTATTTGCAGGAAGATAGCTTACAGAATTCACAGAGATAAAAGTGTAACATTCTGGATAAGAGACTCTGAGGAGAAAATGTCTCAACTAGAACCAAAAAGTACTTGTATGGCGCTTTAAATCTGCGGTGCGGAATGTTGGTGATATTTTAAGTGTTTTGAATTAACAGGCTTATTAATTGGAGCAAATCATATCAGCTGCCGAAATAAAACCTTGACATAAAATGCAAACCACTTACGCTTAAAAGTTACAGTACACTATGGTTATTATCGTATTAATGCATGTCCGCATTGACTGACTTAATGTAGCTAAGTGAAACTTGTGATAAAAATTTGGTTTAGTGATAAATAGAGTCAATAGGTAAAGACCCAGTGTTAGTTTTAATTAAAACTCCACAGCATAATTATGTTTTTACATGTTCGCATGAAAATGCAAATGTTAAACACTGGTAATTTTTACCAGTCTGTGTACCAAATTAAAGACTGATTAAATAAACAGTTTCACATTATATAATTATTGACAGTGACTTAAACTACATAAAAATTAACTGTGGTGATTTATAATGAATGTGTTAAGAGATTTGGCGGAACCATACAAGATCGCCAATAAAGCTGAAATAAAACCCCCGCCAAAAATAGCTGAACTAAAAATCCAAAATATATCTAAGCTGAAAGACTTTTGGAATGTTAAATACTTAATATCTACAATGAGGAAGTTTTGATTCTCTAAAATAGGCTTTAAGTCATTGTCAATTTTAGGAGGTAAACATGATTTCTTGTAACAGATCCAGTGCTTTGTAAAATGACAGTGACAGAAATATTATTAACTTAATTAATTATTAATAAGAATGTCTTGCATACAAACTAATAAAATATTTATGGAGATATTTCACTGAAAAACATAGATATTGGCTTGGGTCTATATGACTAGTAATTCTGTTTACCTAATATAGTATAGATTGTCTCTGCTAATAAAATGACTGGAAAGGACTTTGAACAGTTGACATTTTCAATAAGTTAATGAATAGAGGTTCCTCCAGAGACCTCTGTGTTGGAGTGATTTACAAAATGTATGTTGCTTATTTGAGATCTCACATTGACTAAGGGGTGATGGGTTTGAGCCCTACAATGTGTCTTAATGTAATGTTTGTATGTATTTTAGAGTTTTATCGTTGGTACAGGATAATCCATATGGCCAATGGAATTTTAGTTATTTTAGGTTTTGGGGGATAGTGCAAGAAACAGAATGCGTCACATTCCAGAGACATCGTCTGGTTCTTTAACATGCCCGGAGTACATCATCGATACATGGGACCTCAGTTTTCAGCTCTCATCCGAAAGAGTATTAGTTATGTTAATGGAGGAGTGGGGGATTGAACCTGCGGTCCCTGGATTATTAGTCCAGCGTGTTACCACCAGACCACTGTTCCGCCCAATGTAATAAAGTTGGCAGTTTTATTTTATGCAGGATATTAAGGGTCTTAGTACTGGTCCTTCCTAGGAGATGCAATCAGGTAAACTGCATGCCTGTAGACTATGAGCTGGAATGTTGTTGAAACGGACGTTTAATTTTTATTTTGACATAATGGGGGGATGAAGATTTTTTTCCCCCTCTATAGTCCCTAGTTGTTCTTTGAATGGAAAACTAAGTGTGTACTTCTCACTCTTATGTTATTTCCTGTGAATTATGAGACATTCTTCTTGGTATCCGAGACTATGATGCAGAAGCAAATCTATTTACAGTTTAAATTTGTGAGGCATTAAATGCCCAACTATCCCTGAAAGTCTGTTAAATATATGGCCTTAAGAGTGTGCAACACAATTATTTACCCGCTATTCCACAGCCCTTCCTTGTTTTCTTTTTTTGATTTTCTGTTATTATTCTAAGTAGATCTAATAGAAGATAGGCATAGAAAAAAAGTGAAGTGGTTTTGAAGTGGTTGTGTTACATCATACAAAATGTATAAGGAACTGGTTGATTATTTTCAAGCTTTGGGGAACATACATGTAATATAGCATTTATTTTTAAAGGTAATTGCTTGCCCTAGCGTAGGTTTGAGTATTTCCATCAAACATGTGCCCCTTACAATGTAGATACAGGACAAGAATTGCTACATACCTTGGTTATTACTTAATTACATCAAGTAGCAAGGTGGGACATAATTAGATTAAACTTTATCCTGTCTGTAACATGCAGACTGTTGTAAATGTAGTAAATCGTGGCAAATGGAGCAATAAAACAGTTGTAGACAAGTAGTACTCATTTCACATCCCTGCTGTTCTTAAAGTGGATGCTGGTTAATTAGCCGTAATCACTCAATGTGACATGTGGTAATGAAGATGCTGTTTTAAGATATCATTCTGTTTCCTTAATTTTGCCTACTGTATAGGAAATCATAAATTGCTGCCACATATCTTGAAAATACTTTTGTCAGTTCCAAATACCGTCAAACCTGCTGTCTGCAGCCAGGCAAGCAGCCGCTAAAAGGTTGCTTAGACCAGGTAAAATACATCATAGAGGTATCATGGTGTAGGGGTAGAGGGTCGGACTCCTGACCAGTAGGTCATGGGTTCAAATCGTGGCGGTGGCATTCAACCGCAACATCCACAATCCCTTCTTTCAGCGCGAGTGCTGGTTAGAACTCCAGGAATACTAAATATGAATTGCAAGAATATTTTCTACAATTGATGTTAAGTAAATATGTTTAAACTATAAGCAAGTTTATTTTATAAAAAAGGTCGCCTAAGGAAGATGTTGTAACATTTACAGGTGCTTTTATGGAACATTTATTGATATTACTTCTTTTTTCATGTAACAAGAAAATTCCATTCTGTAAATGCTTGATTGATAATTAAGATTAAAATGAAGCAAGTCTTAGTTGATTCTGGATTTTAAATGTAAAAGTCTTTCTTATATAGGCAGTGTTTCTGCCAGCTATGAATTTTAAGGGGTCATTTGTAACATCCCCTTATCAGAAATTTGGGGGTCATTTAAAAATTCCCAGGGTCCTCCCCCCCCAAAAAAAAAAAAAAAAAAAAAAAAAAAAATTTTTAAAAATATTTTTTTTCCCCCCCCCCCCGAAAAATTTTTTTTTTTTTCCCCCCCCCCCCCCCCCCCCCCCCCCCCCCCCCCCCCCCCCCCCCCCCCCCCCCCCCCCCCCCCCCCCCCCCCCCCCCCCCCCCCCCCCCCCCCCCTCTAAACTTCAAGAATGTCATTGAGGATGATCCCTATTGGGGTAGTAGTCAAAGGTCAAGGTCACATGACCGTGGTCAATTGCTCTTCATCAGTATAAAATTCATAGTAGAGGCATAGAGCTATAATCCCTATGTTTTAAGATTAGTTTTAGTTCAGGTACATTACCTCTGTAAAACTAGAGCATTTAGACCTACAACCTCAACTTCATAGGATGGTCTTATAGAGGATAATCCCTAAAGTTTGGGGTTGACCAAGGTCACAGTGACTAGGGTCAATTTCTCATTTCCGGGATAGCTAGAGTTCCATTTTGTCATGCACTGCATCTCAAATGGGGAGTCCCCCCCCCCCCCCCCCCCCCCCCCCCCCCAACTTGTCCACAGGTATGGTCTTATTAAGATGATCCCAATTGGGTTCATAAGTGCAAAGTTCAAGGTCTCAGTGCTGGTCTTTCTCCCCGACTAGTTCCTTTTGCCACAGCCCTTAAACATATTATTTGGCAACAGCTGATAACCCTGTTTTTGGGTTCAACAGTGACAGTCAAGTGATACGAATTGTCAATTTCCTTACATAAATGAGTTCCTTAAAACCTCCCTCAAACTTCATAGGATGATCTTATTGAGCGATGATCCCAATTGTTTTTGGGGTCAGTAGTTCAAAGGTCAAGGTCACGTGACCGTTGGTCAATTTCTCGTTAAATTTGGGGTCACTAACTCAAAGGTCAAGGTCATAAGGGGGGAGACAAGTTTTTTTGTGAAAAACAATCTCTAGTTTTATTCAGGTTTACCTCTGTAAAACTGCATGTGATACATCACAAAGTGGAGGGTAATCAAAGTGTTGACCAAACAACAGGTATTTCTCTTTGGATGCTTTCCATTTTGTCATGCACTGCATCTCAAAAGTCAACTTGTCCACAGTAGGTCCTAGAGAAATTTTCATAAGTGCATTCAACCGTAGACATTAAACATATTATTTGGCACACTGAAACCCTTTTCAACAGTGACAGTCTGATCGAAATTACTACAAAATGATCCTTAAAATCACTCAGAAAGACTTTTCTATGAAAAGGGGCAATCCTACTCCCCCCCGGCCCCCGTCTGCGTCACACCTTGGTTAAGTTTTTCATACCACCCCACTTTATCTCGAAGTATTAGAGGTATGGCTTTGAAACTTACCATACTTGTTTACCATCATAACCTCCATCTACAGACAAGAGTACATAACTCTGTCAAGGTTTTTGACAGAATTATGGCCCTTTTTAGCTCGACTTTTCTATGAAAAGGGGAGCTATCCTACTCGCCCCGGCGTTGGCGTCACACCTTGGTTAAGTTTTTCGTACCACCCCACTTTATTTCAGAAGTATTAGAGGTATGGCTTTGAAACTTACCATACTTGTTTACCATCATAACCTCCATCTACAGACAAGAGTACATAACTCTGTCAAGGTTTTTGACAGAATTATGGCCCTTTTTTTACTTAGAAAGTGTATTGAGCTTGGTTAAGTTTTTCGTACCACCTCACTTTATTTCAAAACCATTGGAGGTATTGCTTTGAAACTAACCATACTTGTTTACCATCACAACCTTCATCAACAGACAAGAGGACATAACTCTGTCAAGGTTTTTGACAGAATTATGCCCCTTTTTGACTTAGAAAATACATTGAATATGGGTAAAATCCACTTATTGCCTTAACCCTTTGAGATATTGCTTTGAAACTTTTAATGCTATTTCACATCATTACCCCCATCTGTACGCAAGAGAAGGTAACTCTGTCAGGGATTTGTTTTAAAAATTAAGGCCTTTTATCGACTTAGAATCTTGGTTAAGTTTTTCATACCAGTCCACTTTTTGACTGAACTGTTAGAGATATTAATTTGAAAGTTGGATTACTTGTTTACCATCATGATTCCCAAACATGGGCAGGAGAAGGTAATTCTGTCAAGGATTTTATTTGAATTATGGCCCTTTTTGACTTAGAAACTCAGTTAAAATTTTCATTCTTGTCCACTTGTTAACTTAACCATTTGAGATATTACTTTGAAAGTTGGAGTACTTAATGTACCATCGTAAGACCTATCTGTAAGCAAAAGAAGATAACTCTGTGAAAAATTTTCTTGATTTGTACTTAGAAATTCCTAGTTAAAGTCTTGTGTGCCCTTAACTGTCAAAGTTTTGTTTTATTGGCAAGCACTAAAAAAGTCGAGCACGCTGTCCTACTGACAGCTCTTGTTGTTTCTTCTGTTAAAGGGTAGTCGACCATCTCTTGTTAAGCGTCTATGATACCATGATGATGGTATCATACAAACTAAAACACACAAAAATGCAACAGGTCGATCCGAAATCAGACAATAAAACAGTCAAAATTAGACATATCCCATACCAGAAGCGTATTTTGTAAACAACTTGTCTTGCATTTCGAAGCCGATTTGAGAGGCTTTGAAATGTTTATTTTTGTAGTAATTTGATCATACACATTTTAATTGCGTCATAGAAGACGCTCTTTGCTATTTCTGTTGCGTCATTGACAAAATGAGTGCGTCAAAAACGCAGAAAACGCTCTCGCGGAAACACTGGTCTTAGGGTGTCGTATTTTCTCTCGTCTGCTTTTTAAATGCTTCATTACATAACAAGTTACCACATAAAATCTGTGTGCTTTGATTCAGTGACAGCTTGGCTCAAAGGGAAAATTCCACTATTTTTTATTTCCATCCATTATAGAATGTTAAGATTAGATGATGATAGAATATCTGTTGAAGTTGAAATCAGCAAGTGAATTAGCTTTTTCTCTAAAGTATGCTGTAACAAATAAAGGACAAAACTCAGTTAATTTTCTCCAGAATACTGAAATGTGTTCTGATACATTAATGTTGCACCTTGTATTTATCATGATAACAGATTAAAGTCCCAGGATCGCATTGGTTTTAATGATATAGAAAAATAAACTAACTGATAGGATAATGATAGAATCATGTTCTATTCACTTTGAAACAAATTGTTGACATAATTTGATAATGTCTTTCTTTCGTATTCAAGTAATTTTTAATGAATTTAAAAGAGTTTCCAGAAAGCCTTTCTTATTTTTTGCAATATCATTGAAACATTTTTGCACTATATTTCAAACATGCACATTGATTTAAAAACAAAGGAATGATTTTGGTATGAATAAAGATTATTTCCACCAGTAAAACATCTTAAATCTTGGTAAAATAAGAGCTACCAGTAACTGTGATCATGGGACTTTAATCCAATTATGTTGGCAATTTTTTATTCTCACAAAAAAATAAAACAACTTGATATACATGTATATATATAAAGGTTTAGTGCAATTGTGAGTGAAAATAGGATATCTATATATTTTGTATTTCTTTTTAGACACTCATTATATGCCCTAAATCCATATATATTATTTTCCTTTTAGACGCACATGCCCTAAATCCACATGTTTTACGTTAAAAAAATGGCTGGTTTTAAGGGAGTGCCTGTAATTCACATAAAAGGACATCATAACAGATATCTATTATATCTAGAAAATAACACATGTAAAGAAGAAAACTTTTGATTATTTTAAATATAATGATATCATATTTTAACTCATCTCCTCTATCAGTTTGACATTATTGCACCTTATTTTTTTTATCAAGACGACATGTCAATAACATATTCATTCAAGCAGATAAGGTATTCTTTAAAGATCCACATATAAATAACACATTGTTCAAACAAGACAACATCACCATTAAAGATAATTATAACTTTAATACTAGACTATAATAACAACCTCCTCTTACAGGAAAAAAAAATACAATAGCATTTCCTTGTACACTCCGTAAGACATTCCGTACAATTCAAGAGATTCCACACATATATGTCGGGCAGGTCATGATCTGCACTGCAGCCTAAAAGGCAAAATCACATAATACAGGAAGAGCAGCGGTCTAGGATTGAGTTAAGTACCTTTAAAGCTAACAGGTTTTGGTTTGTAAGGTAACCGCTGTGGGCAAAACCAAAGTGAATTAAGCCACATGTATAATACATTTGATGACCTCCCGAAAAAACCTCAGTGCGCTATAAACATCCTGTTGTGGTTACTTTAAAAGTCCGTTTGTTGAGGTCAGGCAAACATCAAACAGGTACTTTTAACAGTTGTTACCTTGTGGCTTAAATTAGCTAATCAAACAAGGAAACAAGATCTTTCAAGATAGAAAACAAAAACCTGAGGAATAAGCTAGAAAATGGTTTAATAGTGAAAGGTAATTATAATTGTTCTAGAACAGATGTATCTGTTTATTGGTTCATTATGATCTTATTAACTTTCATCATACACAAAATACATTTTTGTACTGTTTGAAATACCTGTACAGGCAAATAACAGTGATTCACACAGACTTCTATTTAATAGAAAAAAATTAACAAACAAAAAAACAACAAAAAAACATCACCCCTTAATACTAACAGCCTCGACCTCCAGGCTAAACTGAAGATGATAATTATATGCACTAAAAACATTAGCCAGATTTCTTTTAGGCGTCCCCTTTTAACATGGTTAACATGGTTAAACCATGTTTTATATTTTTCGCATTATAAAGAAAACAATTTTGTATTAACAACCTGCCAATAAATACAAGATCCTCATAAGAATGATAATAAAATGAAAGGTACTCAGATTAAAGGCTGTTTAGGGCCTGTAGCGAACTGAATGGTATTAAATATTGTGTTGAAATTGACCCTGAAATGAATTTTGAAATATGTTTGTCTGGCGTAAGCATGTTTTTGCCTACTGGTGGAGTCTCGGGGAAATTCCAGATGAACAAAACTAGTTTCTGCTGAGATTAATTAAAGCCGAGAATGTAAAGTGTGAAACTCAAAAAATTACAGCATTTCAAAGAGAATTAATGAAGGAATTTCATGAATTCAGACTGATTATTGGTGTCGGAAGCCTCCAGAAATTAATGGTTGCCTGAAATAATTTAATGGCTACCAGGGGAGAGTCACTTATAAATCATTGCCCTTGTGACTTTTTGTGTGAAATGGCATCAAGTGGAATACTTTGATCATTAAATTTTACAGACCCATTAAACTTCTATGGCTTATAAAATAAGAGTTTTGGAAAAGAAAGATGAGCCATTTACAAGCAAACAGAAGTGAAAAAAAAGGTTATGCACTGGTGACAGACACTTTCCACACCATAATTTCTCTAGGGTGTCTTGTTCTATGTGAGGCTGTACTTTTTACGTGATATGTGAAGATGGTAGACATTGCCAACTGCAGTTTAAGATGTAATAACACTTGTTTTCTTTTTACAATTAACACAGTTTTGCCTGGAAAGCACTTAGTTTGGTAAAGCAGACAATAAAGGTATCATAAAGGTCTGGGTTTGCACAATTTTCTGAAAGGGTATTTTAAAGCTACATTTCTCACTTAGTTCAAATATCTCTATTTTACTGTGTTCCATTAATGTTCGATCATGAACTTAATCCTTAGGATTCTGAGCAAAGTGCATTTGTTTCATAATACGTGTGAGTTATGTCTGTATTGCATTTCACCCATTATATCTTTATTCCTCTATTAAATAAGACTTAACTTAAAGTTGAGAAAGCAGGCCTCGGAAATTTCTCCTGTCCACTCCTGATGTCGGGTGAATAAAAATTTACTGATTTTGCCACATTATAATGTATATATTCATAATTGCATGTTAAAAAACTACGTTATTTTAGAGACAAGCTCAATAGTGGCAAAAAAGACAAGTGGCTCTGAAAATTGTTTCCGAGTCATAATATGTGTTCATACTATTCCACTGAAATGCCACTGACTGAATCGAAGTTATTAAATCTTCTGAAACTTGATACATGTAGAAAATTGGTAGAAGTTGGACCCAGAATATTTGGTTGAAAGATTTTAGTAACTTGTAGTGTACAATGTACAATGTGACTTACATAAAGTAAACCATTACTCCGCTGGGGGCAAGTGTAGATCATTACCAGCCTGTACATCATTTTTCTATTCAGTTGGTGACTTTTCTTCAGCTACATCCCTTTGAAAAGTAGATACCATTTCCAATCGTCTTGTTAACTACAGTTTGTTTAGGATAATGTGGCAGTGACAAATTTGATATATGTGTACACAAAAGTTTACAGCCAATTAGATTGTGCATGCAAGAAAGGGTTTAGACCTCACATTTTCCAATGAATTGACACAGTTATAATAGTCTCTTTCACTGCGTCACTGTCACATTATCTTAAATGAATTGTACTGGGATATAATGTTTCTCCCAATTGTGGAAATATAGAAATTTCTGCTGAATCACAAAGCAGACAAATGTGCCAAACTCCCTTATTTCCCAAGAATCCTTCTGTCATTAACGATTTAGGTAATTGGCATCAATATCCCGGATACTGATCTGTCCTTTATCTTAAATTAATAGACACAATTCACTCATCAAATACAGAACGTCCATTCAGCTATAAGCAACTCCAATCAAACATATATATGTACATGTATGAATAATGTGTTTGTATTAATAGTTCAATAGTTATTGCATCTTTTTTTCTTTTGAGAAAAGAAGCTGAATAACAATAGGACAAAGTAGTAATTTTTTTCAATGATACCCAGAGGTCATTTAAATCCTTTAGTACCATTGTTAGTAGATATATTTGTGCTTCAGAACTTTGGGAATACAAACAGTCAAAAATGTTTTACCAGATGTGGTATAATTTACATACTATTGTCCAATTTTTGAGCACTGAGCCGTGAATGTACTTTCAGCTTATTGTAAGCCAAAGCGGTAAAAACAAAGGAAAACATAAAGATCATAGCTCAAGGGTCAGATTGAGACTATAGCCTGTCAAGGTTTTAACTGCAAGTCTACAAAATATTGATGGGACATAGTGAGTATAGACAATAGAAAGACTGCAGATATACGAACGTCAATTCTGTTCTAAGCTGGTCACAAACATTGTATACTAAGATATAAGTCTTTCAAACATTATTTTGTTGTATATTTTATAGGTCCAGTGGTTTGAACAACAGCAGCTCTTGTCAAGAAAGAAGAGAGACTTTGTTCAAGTGCACGTAGATACAGCTGAACTTCTGAAATCCAGAATAGCGTAGTTCATTGAAATATATCTTTTGAAAGTAAACAGGCTTATCTCCATTTCAATGACGATTTGTATAGCAAAATGTGGTATCTATGTTAAAGTATTATAATTTCCAGTGTGTCTCTGACTTGTCCGTGGGGAAAAAACGATAACAACAATACAAGGAAGATTTTTGAACGCCAGTGATGATTTGCACAAATAGTAGATTAATAGTCAATGATTTAATATGAAAGAAATGCACAGATACTGTCTTCCTGGTTGGAGCTAGTATACATAATATATATTAATAGATTTATGTTTCATGATTTTGATTGGACACTTGCTACATTAGTGGTTTGACCCTTTACACTTAAATGAATTTATTTAAAAGATATATTTTTGATTTTGAAAGAAATGCTAATATGATTATGTAATTACTCTATATTATATAGTTGAAATTAAATTTATGAGAAACCGTATTTTGTTTATAATAACTGCATTTACTCATCAAATAAGAACTGTATTCTAGCTATAAGGAAAGCCAATGGCAAACGGATATATGTACATGTATGTAATGTGTTTCTATTACATGCCTCAATATATTATCTTTTTTGTCTTTTGAGAAAGGAAGTTTTGATCAAAATCTATCGGAAGATTTGTATTTGAAGTGTTTGACTGAAACCATAAGTCAGTGTTAAATCCTTTACTATCATTGTTGGTTTTTAATTTCCTGCTTAGAACTTTGGGAACTGACATATTTGTCAACAAAGTAGTGGGGTCATTACTGTCAACTTGTGTAAATTTCCCGCGAAAATACTATTGTCCAATTTTTCTGAACAATTAGCGGAAATCATGTTGAAATACATTTAAACACACAATAAAAACAAAGTAATAACATTTTCAAACCGATCACTAGCTATATCGGGATGATTGTTACTCTTGCCAAGGCAAGTAATTTGTACTGATTGTATAGTATTTACCCTTTGTTTGAGGGGAGGCTCAATGCAGGGAAATCATAGGCTATATTCCAAGCAAGACACATAGAAAATATGTCGGGAGTTCTAATCTGATGTAAGCTCCGACTTCACAAAGATCGATACTAGGGTATTAAGCAAATCAATTTGCATCTTTTAACTATGTTGAAATTACGGATACTTTGGCAACAATGACAGCCATGTCAAGATATATAGACAGACTTTGTCCAAGCTGCAAATTAATATAATTTTTCAAAGACAATAGCTTATTGTATAAAAACCATTAGAAGTTATTAGTTTTGATTCCTTTTCCATTATTTTTGTGTTATACGCGACATGAGCTATAATATAGGCGATAAATGCAAAGGCCCAATTTCCTGCTGTAATGCCTATTTTTCGTGTGCGAAAAAAACCCCTTTTAAGGCCCAAAATACAACGAACATTTTTGCGCGACCAATGTAAACTAAAATTATTCCCCAATAGTCAAGGCCAAGATTTGCAAAATGTCAACGGCTTCATTCTGTCTGATCTATTTCTAAAATAAACGAAAAAAACATGCAAAATCCATCGGCTTTTCCTTGCTTGCCAGTATGTGACTGTATTATATTATTTCTACCTTAATTTACTCAATACAAGGTCATGTTCCATTTGGAAGACAGTGTTACAGTGGATAATAGAAATTAGGGAAAACAGCTTGGTTTACCTAAATTATTCAAGAGGTATAAATTAATGTACCAGTAAGGCTGCATATGGTAGTTCTAAAATCAGTTATTCTAATAAATCAATGTTACATATTTTGTAGAATGGCGGAGGTCTCAATCACACAGATATGAACGTTAAGGGGGCATGGGCTAAAGGTGTTACAGGCAAAGATGTTGTCGTCACCATCCTTGATGACGGGATAGAAAGAACTCATGATGATCTGAAAGACAATTACGTAAGAACTGTTTACTATGTTATCCGTCTTGTTTCCCCGTCACCACCCCCCTCCACCAAAAAAAAAAATGGGAAAGATATGGTATTGGCTTATGTTTTTTTTGCTTGTCTATGTTCATATAAAGACCTAGATTTTGCAGAAAAGAAATCAACATAATGGCTTCCATATCCTTTGAACACCTGTAACGTAATAATAACATTTTCAAACCGTGCCTGGTATAGGACTGGTTTGGCCTTCCATAGGAAGTGACATTGTACCGATGGAATAGTTTTCTCTGTATGAATTTGAAGGCTATGCCGACGGCTCCTGACTGTTGAAAACTCAGACGTCCGAGGCTAAATGCTGACACTTTTAGACGACCTTGAAAATGACCTTGGACATTTTCCCATCTTTGAAAATTTTCATTTTACCAACGTTCGCGTACAGGCCCCTGTGGGATAGTGTTCTAAACGTTTGCATCTTTTTTTCACAGACATAAAGCAGACATTCGTACTCAAACACTAGGTAATATATAGACATCTTATACAACGCTGCAAATTGACCATCCTTTTGCAAAAAAAAAATATTAAAAAAAAAAAAAGCGCAGGTTAGCAGGCATATTTTGACCCCTTTCCATTACTTGTGTAGGTGGGCCAATGGTAAATTTTACTTTCATGTTACAGCTCAATCTATTTGCTGCCGTATACAACATGCCTAGTAAACCGAAAGTAGCCAAAACGTGATGTACAGTGTTTATAATAACGCATGCATGTCTGTCGAGTGTGTAAACAAAAATTATGCCGGTGTCCAAAGGTTATACAAGGAAAATTCTGTTTTTATGCCAAAGTCTCATGTTTGTCCCATTTTCAACCACTGACACACTCTAATTGCTAAAATGCAGGTGAAATTAACATGCAAAATCCATGGGCTCTTACTGACTTCCATATATCCTGTGAACACCTGTAACGTTATAATTATTTCTGCCTTAACGTTTGGCCTTCCATACAAGTGACAGTGTTCCATTTGGAAGACAGTTTTGTCTGTGGATGAATTTAAAGGCTAGGCCAACAGCTCCTGACTGTTGAAAACTCAAATTGTTCAAGGCAAATGCTGAAACTTTTAGATGACCTTGAAAATGGCCTTGGACACTATGTTACCAGCTTTAAAACAGTTATTCTATTAAACCAATGTTACAGAGGCTTTGTGGGATAGTGTTGGAGCGTCTGCAAATATTTTTCACAGACATAAAGCAGACATGTCGTACTCAAACGTAGGTATATGACATCTTATCGAGCATCCTTGAATTGACTCCCGGATAGCAAAAAAAAAAAAAAAAAAAAAAAAGAAGTCCATGCGCAGGTTAGCAGGCTGGATGACACCTACGTAAGACCTGTTTGTAGGTGGGCCAATGGTTTACCTTCATGTTACAGCTCAATCTATTTCCTGACCAAAAAAAAACGGTAAACGATATGGTATGGCAAATGTTTGCTTGTACAGTGTTTATATAAAGGCCTGCATGTCTGTCGAGGTGTAACAAAATATGCCGGTGTCCAAAGGATATAAATTGATATCTATATCCCTGGTGTTACCTGAAAGGCTTTAATTTAATTGAAAAAAATAATTCTGCTTACCCTTAGGAACACTTGTAATTGATTGATAAAATTTATTGATAATTGACATAGATAATTATGCATTGTTGATTTAAAACTTTTATTAATGAGTGATCAGTCACGTTTCTTATAGGGTCGATAGGTTTTAATTGTTAGAATTTTTAAACAATGGATAAAGGATTAAACTGGTTGAACATGAACCTAATAACCGGTTTGTATAAAAACAAATCCAATATTTACAACTATTCTTGTTTTATTTCGGAAGCACTGTACACTCACCCAAAATGAAAACTTTACCAACTTTTCTATCTAAATATTTCGCAAAATATTAAATTAACATATTTCACACGAACTCTTTAAAACAAGACACTTAACAAAGACAACAATTGGCCTAAAAGTTAAAGTCATTTATCATGCATGAAAGGGAGATAACTTATATACCGAAAACAGACATTTTGTCAAAAATAAAAAAAAGTTTTCCAGACAAAATATTCCCTTTTTGCTGTCATCTGAGAGAAACTGATGTCAAGACAAGAAAACTCAACAGTGTTTTATGATAACAATGCAAAAGCAAGAGTTGAGACTCCAAAGGTTCATATAATTAC
The DNA here is from genome assembly GCA_022818135.1 of Saxidomus purpurata. Lineage (NCBI taxonomy): Eukaryota > Metazoa > Mollusca > Bivalvia > Venerida > Veneridae > Saxidomus > Saxidomus purpurata. The sequence continues at coordinate 34,485,070 of JAFMSR010000018.1, forward strand.
CTCCCTTTGAATTGAATATATAGTTGAATTTATGGTGCTCATGTGATGATTTTTAAAAGTTGATGAATGTACATTTACTCACTCATCAACTGATACAGTTTAATATTCTTTCAACCAATTCCACCTCCAGCATTGTGAGATACTGGTGTTTCTTTCGTGTGTTTAGTAAATCCCATTATAAACCCCGCAAAGTTTTCATGTTTGGTCAGTGTAGATTGCATTCAACCAGTTGAATCATCTATAAAGTTATTACCCTTGACAGTGTGTTACAAGTAAAGTAATAAAACACATGCAAAAATAATTATCATAATGAAGTGTTAGTCTCGTGGGGTTTGGGGCAAGGGGGGAGGGGGGAGGGGGAGGGTTTCATTCTCAGCAATGTCATAGTAGTAGCTTCCTTAGGCAAGACAATTGCCTCTCTCTCTTTGATGTTGATTCCATCTGCAGTGAGTCTCAAGAGTGATTTATCTAAACTGTAAGACCATTTTCACAATGGAGAATAAATAAATTGATGTATAAAAACGTCTGTGATTGTAAAGAGACCAACCTTTGCGTGACAGGGTTGCATCTTTCCTAATGTTGTCTAAGAAAATGATGCTTAGACAGAATTCGAGACAAAAAATTACGACAAAAATTGTGATGCATTCAGTTCCCTTGCTGTGCAAATTACAGTCAGGTACCTTCTTAGACTGAAGATCACACTGTGTGTAAAAGGTCAGCGCTTGGTAAAAAACAGTGCACTATTCAGTTGCAATGAAAATAGCAGGGAATAAAGGTGACCCATCAGCAAAGATCGCCTTCATATGTTACCACAAAGTGGTGTTAGATCATATGTATCAACTGTCAATCAACAGTTACAAGCCAGTACTGGAGTGTAGACATTTTTCTGAATTTTTTGGGATGCATGAAGTGGAAATTATGTCTGTGAATTCATGGTTAACATGATTGTATCATACATCTACATGGACTGTTTTTTTTTGTGTGTATCCTCACAATTCTGCAACCCCCACCCACCACTTTCCCCACCCACCAATTTCCCCACCCACTACTTTCCCTACCAACCACTTTGTCTCTGCAGATTTAAATACCTTCAAATTATTTTCAATCTAGTTTGTTTCTCTGTAAAGGTCTTAACTGATGTTTTTGTACCAACAGTAGAATAAATGCAGAGATTTTTTAATGATTTAGCTTTGAATATAATTTATATCTTAAAGATAACACTGTCAAATAAAATGTTAGGCGTTTACAAAGTATTTGAAGCTATGATTAGGTTTTCTTTAATATAAAAGATCTGGGTCTCGTACTCTGTATCAGAAGGTGTATTATAATGAAAGAACTATCTAGATAAGGGTGTAAGATACACAAGTATTTACTCATCTACCCTATAGTATTTATCAAAGTTATTTTGGGAATACTTCTATCACATGAAAGAAATGTTGAGGGAGGGTGATCTGTATTGATGGGAAGAGTTTGTAGTCTTTTATGTAAAAATTTCATAAAGATTTCATAGTTGATATAAAAGAGAAATAATGATAAGAAATACTGAGTTTATTGTGGTTACGTCAGAAATACAGAACAGAACAGAACAGAACACAAGTTATTTTAAGACTTCTCATCTGCATATATGTTTTAACAATGGTTGTAGATCAAAATGTGGCAGTTACACATACAACAAGAGTTGTGGGGCCATCGTGCGGTAGTGGTATCAGGCTGTAGGTCCGGGGGATCAGTAAGGGTCCTTTCCACCAATACCATGGCGGTAGTGTCCTTCCGCAAGACACATCGTATCCACAAGGCCACTCAGCCCACTCTCTCCATGATTGATTCTATCAGGAGCGAGACTTGAGAAATAATAAATTTATTGTATAAACTTCTTGTGCAATCCAGAATAATTGGATTATTATAAATTATAAAAAGACTGAATTATATATAGCAGTCAATAATGAAAAAGTAAATTACTGAACATGCATGTGTTCTTGCACAAATTTTTTTGCGTTTATAATTATGTTGTTATTATCTGTGCATTCCTGATGTATTCTGTAGTGACTTTAATGGCTCTTTCATTGAAAAATAACAGTGACATGCCAGAAAATTAGACATAATTGTCATGAACATGTAGAGGTAAAGAAAAGATAAGAGAAAGGGAGATTAAGTAGATAAGGTGTTCTTTACCTTCATGTTTATAAGAGGTTACAAGTAAAAGCCCTGTCGGAGGTCAAAAAGGGGCCCTTTTATAATTGACTCTCGGGGTACTGGTCTTTCTGAGCAGGTTGGCTTGTTACAATAGGCATTGATTTGTGGTTTGCTTGATTGCAGAATGTTGATTCCTCTCACCTTAAATTTACATCAAACTTAAACGGCAGTCAGGAAAAAAATACAGTTCTTTAAAATTAATTGACCTGATTCCATGGTTGGTTTGGTGGTTTATGGTCATAGACTTGAAATCACTGAGCCTCTTTTTGATTTTGGTTTGAGCCCCACTTTATCAAGAAAGTTGGCAATTTCTTATCGTTGATGGCTGTCCTTCCCAAAAACGATGGTTAAATAAACCTTTCACTTGTTTATATCTGAAATATTGCTGACACTTAGCCGTGCTAAGCATTCCATATATACTTAAACATGCTTAAAGCATCTTATCATAAACAAAGGTAAATTGTTCGAAAGTAATTTCTTCAACTATAAAAGGAAAATGTTTAGTTTTTGTCGTGAAATTTTCTTTCCTTGTTTGTGTCTAACCAGTGTTATTTTGTTCTGCGTTCATTATAATATGGCTGGCTAGTCTTTTTAAAGCATTAGCTTTATTTTGCGTTAATAATTGACATTATTAATGGTGCACAGTGGACTTTTAATGCAGGGCAAACATTACTGTAAAATGTCAAAACATTTCATTTTCTGCTATTTATTATAGCAGAGATAAATATTTATTATCAAGCATTATAAAATACAATATAATATCAAATAATCTGATAAGAATATATGAATAACAGAGAATATTAGATCTTTACTATATAGGACTAAAACCAGCATAATTTTCAAATTTTCCTCATGTTCAAAGCCTTAAAGTAGCACTGCATTGCTAAGAGTTAAAGACCCCTGATCACCAAAGTTTTTTAGTCTACTCATACAAAGAATTATGAATAATGATAGAACTGTGTTCTGTGTACTCTAAAGCAATACTGACAAAATTTTGCCTTTTTTTGGTATTTTTGTTGCTTATTCATTGAAAGAGGTTCTTATTTCTTCCAACATAATTGAAAAAAGTGCTGCTCAGTATTTATACAATGTAACATATGTTCAGTTGATTTGAAAAGCAATGATACTTACAGAATGTTTTGTTTACAAATAACAGTCAAATTCAGTGGTGAAACTTCATTCTTGAAAAAGCAGTGCTACAATTAATTTATTGCATCCAGAGTGATAATGAAACAGCTCATTTGTCTGACTGATACTGCTTATAAAGCATCTCTCTGTGACAGATTAACTGCATCCTTACAACATCTCTTATGATGGACACGATGCTGTTAGCATTTTGTGACCATATAAATAAGACTGAAAAAAAAACACTTTCTATCAAAATGCAAAGTAAATCTTTTCTATCACAACCAGTAATCTGAGGTAAGAGGTGTTGTAAATTTTCTATGAAAATGGTAATAAAAAAGATATTACAATGACAAATGCCTGTCTACTTGACTAGAAGTTAGCTCCCTTTGACAAAAAATGTTTCAAGCAACCATTTTGAGATTTGCTATTCAAGTCACAATTTTGAGATTTACTATTCAAGCCACCATTTTGAGGTTTGCTATTCAAGCCACCATTTTGAGATTTTCTATTCAAGCCACCATTTTGAGATTTTCTATTCAAGCCACCATTTTGAGATTTGCTATTCAAGCCACCATTTTGAGATTTGCTATTCAAGCCACCTTTGAATTTCCTATCCAACCCCCCCCATTTTAACTATTCAAGCCACCAATTTGAAATTTGCTATTCAAGTCACCATTTTGAAATTTGCTATTCAAGCCACCATTTTGAGATACCATTTTGAGATTTGCTACAAACATTTTGAGGATCAAGCCACCAACTTTGAGTATTCACATTTTTTTCTATCCAAGCTAGCATTTAGAATGTCTTTTACTATTTTTTTACTAATTAAGTTAAATAATGTATCCACTGGCTTTATATAACTGAAAGCAGAGAAAGTCACATTTCTTTATACATATAAATGTGGTTTACTGTACAGAAATAGAATATAGGTAATTTCCAAATTTTACATATTGCTTAAGGGATATATTTTATCTGTTTTGATAAGTTTTAAGTGTATCACAATCTTTCATAATCTTGAATGACAAAACTGTTGATAAAATTCGTACCAATATTTATTCAAATAAACAAGTTATAGTTAAAAAACATTGTATTGTTTGTTAACTTAGTTGAAATGAAAGCTTGTAAAGCAAGCTAGCTAGATATAAATTCAAAAAAAAGTTAACTGTTTTAGATTAGTACCAAAGCTAGTTTGCATATACCATAATATTTTTTTTTTCATTCCTGCTGGAGTTGTTGCCCCTTGATTGACAGTTTTGATGTTAGATATTTTTTTCTTGTTCAATAGATTTGGAGTTATGGCCCTTTGTTTTTTCTTCCAAAAACTTTTCAGGCTTTTTGAGATTGTAAGTTTAACGTTGTAGGTTTTCAATCACCTTTGTTTTCTGGTTGAATAATTACTAGCAAACAGGATTATGGCCATAAAAAAAGCTTAGATTGTATACCACAAACAGTGCTTTGTTAACATGTATTCTAACGCTAGCAAATCTCTAGTAGGCACGTAACCAAGTCAAGTGGAGAAATATTTAAACCAGTGCCTGTCACATCTTCCTTCTTCATTTTGTGTTCCGCCTTCCTGTCATACTTCAATAAGAACAAAATAAACAAACATTTATGTTTTGCAGTGAAGTATTTAGATGGAAAGATCAAAAGCAGATGTTTTGTTTTTGTAGTTGTAAAGATTAATGTTTGACTATGGCATTATATGTTTCTCTGAAATGAAGTGCATATTTATCTCAAACATGGTTTTTGTCCAGTTGAGCCCATATGCACGAAAGCCAACAAGTAAGGGTTAATACAAGTGTTTATGAACATGTTTGGCACATTAACTGTTTTTCTTTCATTTCTTTTTTTAAAATCAAGTGAAATTGCTTTCCACCCATTTGAATACCATTTATTCATAAGAAGTTCGGGAAAAACAGTACAATCTTGTAGGTGTTACCTTTTATCTGAGCCTTCATCGTTTTTTTGGGGGGTGTTTCAATTCAGTTTTTGTGTCTCAATTCATTTTAAAATGTTACTTATTTATTTGAAAGCTAGAAATGTTGCAATTTTTAGTTTGTTATCTATTTCTTTGATGTCAGACAGTTTTACAGTCTTTTTATTACGTGTTGATAAAAAAAAGCCTGACATTTTCTAAGAAACTTTTATGTCTCTTTGAATCTGTCAATAATACAGAGAGAGTAAATTTTTTGTGGTAAAGACTTTTGATACAGAGGAAAGAAACATCACCATCTGAATCATTTTCAGGATAATTGGTCAGGCGCTTCAGGTGACAAATATAACACTGTTAAGTGTCATTGTTCAACATGAACAGGAAATAGTTAAAGAAAAAACATCACTTGTGAAACACTTGTTCTTCAAACCCTCTTACATGTTTTGGCCTGTAATTATTTTTTACGATTCCTCTGTTAAGTGCTGAGTAAAGGAATTTTTTATTTTATTGTTTGTGTTAAACAAAGTTGTAAAGCCGAAATGCAAGTTTGAATCTGTTTATACTAATTTATTTAAACTCCATTGTGAAGAATTTAGCGTGTAGCTTATTGAGTCACTCTCGGGTCTGCTTTCTGGAAAAACCAGTACTGGTGTCATAATTATGAGAAGGAACGATCGTGACCCCAGTGGGGCTCAAACCCACAACCTCCGGGATCAGCAGCAGACAACTAAACCTCTACACCACAGCTCCCCTTTAAATTTAAACTCACTATCTCAAAATTTCAGGGAGTTTTTTTTGTGTGTGAGTTTTTAGCTTACAGTATAAAATGCTACATTAGACTAGTCTTTAATATTGAAATAATAAAGTTAGATTTTAATCACATGAGGACGTTTTTCCTTTACTCAATCCAGATTTATTTTTTTAGTTTTATGGGAATGCAAGCAAAAATCTTTTAACATTTTTTCTTGGTTTTCACAGCAGCTACTGGTCTCAATAGATGTAAGTCTTCTTTAGACTGAATACTGATTCCGAAGTATTTTCTTCCCTTGCATTTTGACACATTTAGGTCCTTGCTACAGTTGTGAAATATTTCAAAGAAATTACAGATGACAGCTGTTGCGATGGGAAAATGTTTTTATTTAAGCCAAGAGTCCTTACAAAATTTCCTCATCATATTTTTATCACTGTCAGAGGAGCAGTAAGTTTAATTGCTCTTTTTCATTCTGCTACTGCAGAGCAGGAAAGGTACAGATAGAAATAGTCTTCATCCATCAGTCATTTCGTTCATCTGTAACATTTTGTGTCAGCTCTTTATCTCCTAAAACATGTAAAACCCTTGAAGGATGTTCATTTCATCAAGACCACATGCAGAACCCATGCAAAAGCACACTTAATGGACATTAGTTTTTGTGTCCTCTTCATATCACTAGTAAAGATTTTCACGAAACTTTGGTCAAATGTTCATCTGATAAGAAAATGTGCAGAACCCATATTCTTACTCCTGCAAACCCCAAGGTCAAGGTCATACTTTGGGAACATTTGTTTTTGCTCCACAATTCTTTAACCCCTTAAAAGATTGTCATAACACTGAAATGAAATGCTCAACTCATTTAGACGACAAAATTGTAGCAAAATTAGTTTGTTGTCAGCTAGAAATTGTACAAAAGTTGTTTATTACTGCATTAGGTATTATGTAACATTAATTATGTAAATATCAACTGAGTTTTGATATAATTTCAGGATCCTTATGCAAGTTTGGATGTGAATGGGCATGACCCAGATCCCATGCCAAGATATGACTACACTAATGAAAACAGGTATTTTAAAAACTGATGCTATTAAAACTAAATGTAATAATATAAAGATTAAAATATCTTTATTTTTAACTGCACACATTAATGAAACAGGTATGTTTATCAATACTATGAAAACATTCCGTATCAGTTTGTCTGTCTGTCTCCTTTGCCGTGTTTGCCCTTCTCAAATCCCTTACAGGATTTAAACCAAACTTGGCATGTTGGTAGGAACCATCAGGCTGAGTATGAAATCTTGTTGTGCATATAAGTTTTGCGGTCACTATGTCAAAGGTCAAGGCAAAAATGTTGTTTCAGAAAATATTGTCCAAGCTTTATTGCGATTTTGATGAGACTTTGCAGGAAGCAGCAGTGTTGTGTCTAGTTTGGCATATTATAATTTATTTCAACTGATACTTTCATCATGTTAGTTAATGGTTAGTTGATTCCAACGACATACAAATTTCAAATTGATTGTGTTAAAGGTAAATTAACGGACAGAAAACAGCATGTTTGCATGAATAATAATTGTTCAATGCACTCTCACTGACAGGTGGAAATTGAAACATTTACATGTAAATGAAGAAATGGTGACAGGTATTTCAATATAAATGTCAAACCGTATGTTCTGCAATATTAAGTAGATAATAAAAATTCTATCATAATTTCAATAAGGGTAAGATTTATGCAGCAGTCTTGTTTTGCAAATTGCATGATCATTGTGCAAATGTCATCGTGAATAAGTGTTTATTTCTGTTACGTGTTCCTTTCCCTATTAAGCTTGTCTTTGACTCTTCTCTGCTAGCGGCGATAGAATAATATGCTTTTCCGACGTTATTCGAAATGATCAGTTTGCACATTGGATCCGCGAAGCTTTGACATGATTTGCATTGTTTTCCATTTGGGCAAAGTGTCTCCCAGATTCTGAACTCTGAACTGAATTCTGGGTATTACCCGGAACTCGTTAAACTTTGTCAGAATTTTCAAGCCCTTTGGGGCTTTTCATAAATTGCATACAATGTCAATATTTGGTTATCTTTGAATGTGATTGATTATGGTTTAAAAACTTGCAATTCATACCATACAAGGGAAATATCCAAAATTTTCATCTGACAATTGTCAGTTATGTTATATTTTAATATGTTGTTTTTGCTAAACTACATGTGATTTGTTCTGTAATTTTGTATATCATTCTCTATAGCGCACACAACCTGTTTCATTGTATTTTATAGGCATGGTACCAGATGTGCCGGGGAGGTATCAGCGAAAGCTAACAATACAAAATGTGTTGTGGGAGTGGCTTACAACTCGAAAATTGGAGGTAATTACATTTCAAGTGATATGACATTGTCATTAAAACAGAACATGGTGAATTGAACCATGATTGAGTGACAGGCTATTGTTTTGCAGCTGTTGCAGAACCTATTTCATTGATGATTGAGGTATTCAAAGATAGACAGGAAAAATTCGGATTGAATTATGAATTACTGTTTACAATAAGACCTGTGTAGAGTCATAGGTATAAGATGTGTTGATAGAACAAGATTTTCCTGGTGGTAGGACCCCCGTCCCCCACTCTACTAAAAAACTAAGTAAAACATGTGTAAACAATACAGTCCAACCTCCCGGAATGACACCTCAACCTCCCTAGAAAGACACATATTTTCTTTCCCGTTTCTTCAGTTATCCAGAACAACACCTCTCTATATCAAACACATTATGTGTTCCAAAGGGTATTCACTCCTGAGAGGTAAAGTATTTACTACGTGAAGTTTTTTTGGTCATTGGTACAAGCCCTGCTACTGACCCCACACTTTTTATGGGAAAGTTTTGTAGTTTCTTATGGAAGATTGTAGCATCGTAATTTTCCTTCCTGGCAACTGTGATTAGGTAAATTTTCTGACGTTGTATAACTGAAATTTTCCTGTGAAAAGGGTAAAAACCTGAAAGAAAGAAGTCCAAATCAAGGCGACCATTCACATAGCATGACCTGTAACCTGCTGGTAGCTAGTTATTCTGTAATGTAGATCATGATCAGTCTGTACATCTATGCAGTGTGATCATGATAGGTCCTGTTTGCTATTTAGTCAAAACTTTTCAGTGAAAACTTAATTTGAATAATAAATTGTATTGTCAAAAAGTACAGACAGATATATATCAGACATGGTGCAAGGCAAGGATTTAACTGTAATTATAGATTTGCTTTTTGCTGTTCTCTTTTACATGCTCATATCTTTTTATATAATTACGTACAAATAATATTGTTTATCATTAAGTGTGTGTGGAACAATTCACTGGCCAGTGACAGTATTGAAATTTACAAGGGAATTAAAATGTAAAATATACTGGTTATTTCCATTATGTGTGAATTATGAGCCAATGAAAATAAACCGTCAGTTTATTGATAAAAAGAGATATAATCATACCAAATAAAGCAAAGCACAGCTTTGTAATTAAGTGTTGGTTGCCAGAGGCAACTTTGTTTTGTATCTAAATGGTTATGGAAAACAATTCACAAGATTTTTCATATCAGATAAATAATGTTACAAGAGTGTTTCCTTATGTAAGGACGTGTTGGCTCATTATATTGTTTTTTCATAAGGTCAGTGCCTCAAGGGAAAGCTTGTACTTTTAAATGGACAGTGCGTTATATGACAACTTGTTTTACATTTTACATAATGTTGAAGTCCAGAAATTACATGTACAGGATGTCATGAAAATATTGTATTCTACCTAATGATGCCTGTGTGTTTTGTTTCTCTCTATTTTTACCTAATGATGCAAACATAGTTAAAAGCATGGCTTGGTTATAACTATAAAGCCATTTTGACAAAGGTGACCAGAAAGTATGACCTTGACATTCAAACTATAAAATATGTTTACTTTTGATGCTAAATGTCCACTTGTTAGAGCATAGTTATGTCTTTTGCCGTGCTAGTTTTAGACTATGAAAAGACTTAGGGAGCCAGGCAAACATGATAAATTGATTCTGAACTACAGTTTTTGAGTCTGACAGAACAGTGCAAATAGTGACATTCAATATATCAGATATGAAGTGTTGGTTGGTTACTGCTGCTTCTGTTACACTGGTACTGATGTTCATTTCCCCTGTAGAATATGAAAACAAAAATGAAAATTGAAAATTGAAAACCAACTAGAAAAATTTGTCAGTGATTCAGTAGTGTGATGTATTAGCAATTATTTTGCTTTATTTGCTTCATCAGACAGCAAATGTAAAACAAATATTAAGTATCATTGATATTTAGCTGTGTACACAAAATGTGTGTATTTATTGTCCCTTGTTGATTTTTTTCTCGGGACTCTACAGTTCCTCTCTACAGGGAGAATTAATACATTCAGAATTCACTCATTATGAACATTTGAATGTGGATATGACTTTTTGAAGAAAAGTATGACTGTTAAAATCTGAAGATACATGTAGTTAGACAATATCACTATGTTATTACACACAGCAGAAAACTACGAAAATCTTGGGTACATCTTAGCACAATAGGGAAAAGGTGATGAAACTTATCTCTGAAACCAATCTAAATTATATGGATTTTGATCGTTAAAAACTGAAATTTCTAGTTTTGATTGGCCAGTGCTGAAATCTCAGGTTTTGATTGGTCAGTGCTGAAATCCCTGGTTTTGATTGGTTAGTACTGTATTCTCTAGCTTTTGATTGGTCAGTGCAGAACTCTTTGGCTCTTGATTGGTCAGTGCTGTAATCTCTGGCTTTTGATTGGTCAGTGCTGTGATCTCTGGCTTTTGATTGGTCAGTGCTGTAATCTCTGGCTTTTGATTGGTCAGTGCTTTTGAGTGCTCTGGCTCTTGAAAGTAAAAGTATTCAGTCAGGAAAATATATTAAAGATCTGTGAGGGAAAAGGATTACTTGATAAGCACTTATGCATGTGACATCGTAATTTTAATCTATGTTTCAGGTGTCCGTATGTTGGATGGGGATGTTTATGATGCAGTAGAGGCGAAATCGCTGAGTCACAATCGGAGTCATATTGATATCTACTCTGCAAGCTGGGGACCAGATGATGATGGTAGAGTTGTAGATGGACCAGGACTACTAGCGAAGAAAGCATTCATCGATGGAGTTAGATTGGTATGATTTTCTTGATTTTCTAACAAAATAACTTTAAGACCTGCTGCTTCGAAACGGTCAGTCTATTGTCTGTTTGTCTGACGAGGTTTCATTCAATAGCATAGAATTGTCTTGCCACTGAATTAAGAATTTACTGTTGTAATTACCGTGTCAATTTGCTGTTAGAACAGTAAAAAAGTTAAATAGGTAAAATGTGATTATTTTTGTAAACTTACTTCATAGAATTAAATTTAAAGACAAGATATCTTGATATCCGAATGACATTAATGTTATGAAGTTTATTTTCCTTCAAAATGGCTATGTTGCCTTTTTTGTTCAGGAAACACACTAAATGCCTGGAAATATCAATATATACTTATTTATTCCTGCTATTTGCATAATTATAAAACCTTACAAAATAGCTTAAGAATGATTTTGTACTATGTTTCACAGTATTCCTTGCAAATAAAGCTATAACTTGGAGTATTATGTTTTGATCACAACTTTGGTAATATTAAATTTTATGTTTCTAAGGGAATGAGCTAGTGCTTAAATGTCTTTCGTATAACTGAGAAGTGTCATGTCACTTGAAACGAAGACTGGACAAATGATATTCAAGCATTTCTCATTGTCTGTATAGATTTTATCTCAGTTGTATTAAAAATGAGTCTTGTATACTGCTGAAATACATTATGGCTAGGGTATGAAAGTGTAGGTTGGAGATACTTAAAGCTTCAATGTTACACTGCTTTGATTTGTACATACATATACATTTTATTCTAGATGCAATTGAAGTTCAAAGTTCCATCAAAATTATTTTTAGAATAAAAAATAAAACTTTCTAATTGAATGACGTGAAACTAATGTAAGAGTATACAGAAATAAAAGAAAATACGATTAATTCACATTAAGCAGTCCATATGTATACATGAGTCAATTTTCAACACTGTTCACCTTGTTGCATAAAATTATATATAACAACACTGAACATGAAAATTACATTAAATTCATAAACATAAAATTTTACTCATCTGATACCATCAAATGACACGCCTTATTTACATATTAAAGGTAAAAAGCTGCCGAAAGATCTATCAGTTAGATTTATATGACCTTAGGCCATGGGCATCTACTCTACCTCAGTAGCTAGTCTGAGCCAAATCTGCTTCTATAATATAACTGTACACATGTCTTTCAGATTTCAGATAGCAGCCAGTAGTAGTTGAACTGTAGGACAATCTATTTCAGTCAAATATTAGGGGATTATTTAAAAAATTTAAAATAGTGTACAGTGTCCTAGTTAAAATGACACTTTTACTCTGTTTGTGACAAGAAGTCATGTTTTTTTATCAGTGTAGATTGTGATTGGCCTGTATACCCATACAGTTTGATTATAATCTGCCATTTTATTTGGCTTATCAGTAAGTAAATTCTAACTAAGAACCAGTTTGAAAAATAATTCCACTGTCCAAGTTGGTGATTAGACAAGTTCATTTTATGAATTTAGCAAGTTTGCAGTTAATAAAATCAAGCTGAATTAAAATTATGAACATTTGTTACTGTGATGTTTCAAGTGTACGCACATTTTAGGGAAGAGGTAGCAAGGGTTCAATATTTGTGTGGGCGTCAGGGAATGGCGGGAACCAGAAAGATAGTTGTAACTGTGACGGTTACACAAATAGCATATACACCCTGTCAATCAGTAGTATCTCCCAGCACGGCAAGAAGCCCTGGTATCTAGAAGAGTGCTCGTCGACGCTTGCCACCACCTACAGTAGCGGAACATACAGCGAGAAACAGATCGTAAGTCGTGTAGCAGAAGGTGTTACTTTGTTGCGTATGCTTGTTGGCTTACTTAGTAACTGGCAAAACAGATATCATAAGCGTTAATGTATCTCTCTGAAAATGATTCTAAAATGATAAGAAAAAATTATTTGAGGTTTGAAAGCTTCAGTTTAACTTAAGATCTTTGAAAGAAGATTTCCTTGAATTCGTTCTTGTTTGGCAACGTACATTTGTAATACAGTTTTACCTGACTTCTGATTTGCCATTATCTAAGCGAGCCCACATTTTTTTGTTGTCATAAATATTGTTCTGCATCATGAATTGTCTATACACGTTTAATATCCAACAGGGTCGGAATGGAAAAGGTGCAATATTTGTTTGGGCAAGCGGCAATGGTGGTCGGCAATCTGATAGCTGTAGTTGTGATGGTTATACAAATAGCATTTACACGCTGAGCATAAGTGGCGTCTCTCAGCATATTACTAAACCATTTTACCTTGAAGAGTGCGCGTCAACTCTCGCCACCACATTTTCGAGTGGTAGCGGTTCAGAAAAGAAGATCGTAAGTTTGAAATCCTGCACCAAGGGCAGGTTGTGGGTCTCACAGTTGTTGCTGCTATAACTCTCCTCTTTTAACTTTGTTTTTGCTGTTTTATAATCTCTATACTGTGTAACAGTCTCACAATATTTGCCTAACCATTTTCATCACTTTCCTAACACAAGAAATATGTTTCACCCAATATATCGTAAGTTATATATCGCTGCTGTATCGACTCTGCCGAGCACACGATGCTAAAGGAAGAATGTTGTGACCTCTTGTTGTCTGATGTATATATTTATTATGTTCTGTACCCCTTAACTTGTATGTAATGCTTTGGACCCCCTGCCCCTCCCCTGTGCCCCCCTGCGCCTCCCCTCAGGCAGTCACTTTAGAGAATATTTCTACAGGAATATTTTCTGGTTATATACCCTGCTTTACTAAATGTTTACCAGTGCTTAAAGAAAAAGAGATTAAAAAAACTGTTGAAATGACAACTTCTGACAGACCATTTGATTCAGTGTCACCAGACTTCGTTTTGCCTTTCTCAGGCCTTTCTAACTAGCCTCTGCCAAAGGTGTTAAATTGTGTAGCTGAAGTGCTAAGTATGATAAGCAGAGCTAAAAACAGACAGATTCATGAATAACTTTTCATTCAATGCTTGTTGAGATCAAACCTTGACTGTCTTGACTATAAGTCTCTGCAAATATGGATAAGTTTATTCAGCAATATTGCACAGACACTGGTAAATCTTCAAAGAGGTTTAACTCCTGGAGGCAACTGATGAATTACTAGAATTATCAAACAAACTGTTTACCATCATTGCTTTTCTCGTATCTGTCTCCCTGAAAAATATGACTGCCAATTCCGAAAATACAGAAAAAGCCTTTTTTCGATGAAAAATTAATTCTCCTGTATTGCTAAAAATAGATAGAAAAAAATCCCTAAAATATCAACAACAGTTTATAGTTTGTCCCCAAACTTGAGATTAGTGTTATACTCATCTTCACAGGTCAAAGGCTCAGGTGAGCGATTTTTGAACTTCAAGACTTTCTTGTTAAAAAATGGTCAAAATTGGAATTGTGATCTGAAATGAAGTTGTTAATGTTAGTATGATTCCTAAATAATGAGAAGAGTGGATGGTAATTTAGAAAGAATATCATTTGCTAAAAATAGATAAAAAGAATATCAATTCTTTCTAAGCATTTTTCGTTGCTGTGAGACCAAAAAACCCACTGTAGCTTAAATCTTAAAGTTTTGCCTGATATAATCAGACTTGATATTGGCTGTAGCAAGTAGTGTACATGTATGTACAATTCATATGAATTATTTATGCTGTTATTCATAGTTCTTGGCATAGTATGTATATAAACAGAATTGACAATTATTTTCTAAAATGTCAAAATTTGGGTAAAGTATTAATAGTTGGACATGAAATTAATCAGTGTTAACATGTTACTCTAGTCAGTAGTAACATTTTCCTGGGTAGAGCCAGAGGTGGGGTGAGGGAGGGGCTTGGCTCGTGTTGCCATGTATATTTACATTTTGATGTATTACCCAGAAACGGTTTTTTGCTCTATGTAAAATAAATATAATCAGAATCCTCCAGAATTTTTCTACTTCACTCTTGTAACATTATAAAACCTATATAGATAAACAAAGTTGAAGTTTGGTAAAAATGTAGAACTGTTATAGAATGGTTTAATGTTAGTGTTCATAGACAGTGTGTAGAAGTGTTTGGTAGCTCTGATCTTAATTGAACCATTTTAATATTTCTGTAGCAGAGTGACAACAGATTTTTTTTTTAATTTTAAGACAGAAAATTTTTATAGCCTGAAAATGCAAGTCATTGACTATGTCTTCTTAAAAGTTAGGTTGACATTTTAACTTCTTGGGGTAGAGTGATAAATAGGTGAAATGATCTGAAGTAACTACTTCCTTTATATACACTTCTGTTTGGTAGGGGGCATAAAGCAGAAATAAGTCTAGAGATTAAAAAACTTGCTCTATAAAAATATTTCTTCTGTTTCTTTCTGCAGTTTACTGGGTGGTTTGGTTTAAGTTTCTCTTTCTGTCACAAACATCCTTATCTCCTGTTTGACTTTTACAGAGGTGTCCAGCAGGGATAGGCACTCCTAGGGTTGTTGTATTTACTGAATGTAAATAAAACTATGCTTTTCTCTTGAAAGGGTATCTGTTTATCATACTGGTTTGTGTGAAAGCTTTGTTTTAAGAAATATTGATGGGTTAAAATATGCTTTTTTTATGAATAAGGAAGTAGGTTAGACTATTGACTAGTGTGGTTTTGTTTTTTGACCTGACTTTGTGTGGTTTTGGTATGAAGAGGATTTCATATTGTAAAATTACTTTTTGTAACAGTTAAATATATAATTAGAACAAAGATGGCAAATTAGTTAGGCAGATTATTATTTGGTTTCAAAACTAATATAAGAAGGGACTTTGAATATTTATATTCTATAAAACACAGATAGAAAGAGTACATAGTAACTTTACAATAGTTTGGATTTTTGCAGTGCACAGTTGAGATTTGAGGGTAATTGGTGAGGTATTTGGTTTGTTGAAGTGTGTGTGTCATTACAGGAAACTTGAAATGTAGACTTTAAGATTAACATAAATTTTGTTATTTCAGAATGCAAACTTTTTTTAAACACCCAAAAGATATTTTAATAAGGTGATATCTTGCTTTCATATTCTGCAAATACAATGAACTATTACATACTGTCATACTGGTAATAATATCTATGTTTGTAAATGTTCTTACTCTGTTACCTTGCTTTCTGCGTAACAACAGTCAGACAGGTATAATTCATCCTTGAAAAGCATATTATATTCAGAAAATCCTTGCTGTCATTATAAAAAAAGCTTACTATAGCCTTTCTCTCTTATACAGAATGGCTAAGCATTGCCAAGAAAGCTTTTAAAACTTTCAAGTGTGAAATGAAATATGTATGGATCTGAACAAGACTGGCTCTGGAACTAGCCATTGTCAAATTTGGCCCCAAAAAAAGTAAAATTGGCATTGGCTAGACCTAGTATATTGAGTGCAAGCCAAACAGAGCAAATGTGGAAATAGGGTTCACAGTGTGAGTTCATGTTAGTACATTTGTCAAAAGATAAAGGTATTTACATATAGGTATAATAAAGTGAATAAATGGTTTATTGCCACAAAGGTATAATCCATTAAATTGTTTTTATGTTGGAAATATTTAAGATGTCATAATATATAATGGTAGAATTCAGTTGAAAATGTTAATTTGGTAGATAAAATAGACAGTTAAGTGCTGAATATTTGACAGACTTGAAATTAAACTGCTTATGATGAAGTCTCTCATTCAGAGTTAATAAATGCAAGAATTCTAACATTGAGGAATGTTTATTATGTTTATATGAACTGGTTTGCATAATCAAACAACGAACATATACAATGTAAATATATTTATTCAAATTGATTATTACAGAACTGTTTCTATGCCAAAAAAACAACATTAACACCCTTTCTGAACAAATACATATTTTACATGGCCTGCACATGATTAACTGTATTAGAATTAACATAGATTTAGTATACATGTACACATTTTTATCATGTATTTCAGTGGTATAACATACATTAACAAGCGTAAGTTATTAAGAGAATAATTATTATACGTGTGGACAAATAAAATGTGAATACCTGAGAGGGCTACGTCACTGGTTGACTATGTTACTGGTACATGTATGCAGCTGAGTAAATGCATGCATGCTGAAACATGTTCTCCTAGTATTTTTGATACCTTCCATTTACAGTTAAACCTGAATTATCTGGCACCTTAGGGATGACTAAATCCTGGGCGATTAAAGAAGTGGTTAAATCAATGTTTTCCTTACAGATTTGCGTGGAATAATTTTTTCGGTAAAACTAAGTGTCAGATAAAACAGAATTTACTGTCTCAAAAACTGTCAGACCCAGTTATGCAAAAACAACACTCGGATACCAGAAGTTTGCATTTGTGTCTACATTGGATTGAAGTTAAAAATCAAAATTATTTTCTCCCATCTGTTACAGACATGTACTTCAGAGTACTGATACACCTGAACTTTATGTCACACTTGGCTAATGTTGAATGTCTGCACCTTCACTTTACCAGTCAGATATGGTTATGCTAGAAATTATCAAATATAGCAAAAATATACTGTACAGTGAAGTTCCGGTAATATGACCACCATTCAGACCGGCATAAAATGGTCTTAATATCGAAATGGTCTTTTTATCGAGACCTTTTTACTATAAAATGGACCATTTGGTTCCGAGATGTTTGGTTTAATAGCAAGGGCATTCTTAATAGCGGGTAGTCTTAATAGCGGAACTTTGCTGTTATTGAAATTTTGTTTACAGTGTAAGATTTTGGAAACACGTCTTAGCAGCTTTAAGTTCATCTAAATGTACTACTGAACAAAGTCAACCTGTGAGCAATAATCACTTTTGTTTATTGTCAAAGCTGGTCTTTGTTCATAGGTTTTGCCTGCAGTTTGAATAGCTTACTTTCAGAAAGATATCAGAACAAATAAAAAACATTTAGCTAAAAAGATGTAAAATTGCAAGTGCTGACAGTAGATAATTATAATCGATCGGTGCTTTGTATCTTCTTGAACATTTTTGTTGACAAAGTTATTTTTAGAACAAACGAAATTCTGTTTTGTTTTGCGGACATGAAATGTACACTAGCCGCAAAAGTATTTAATAAGCAGATCTTAAATCTTAGGTTAAGCATTTAGCAGTTTAATGTAGATTTTTTTCTTGAATTGGTTTTGATAACTCGACCTTTACCCTGGTAAAAAATGATTCTGCTTTTGCCACTTTGTAGTCTGATCATGATCTGCACTGTTCGCTATTTAATCAGTAAATTTGCAATAGGCATCTCTTCGAACAGTTAATGGTACGGTCTTGATTGGAAAATAGAAAAGTTTGCTCAGAAAGTTAGCGGGGTAAAGGTTAAAGTTGTTGCCAATAGTAACTGAGTTGAAGTTTTTACATGTGACAGTTGGCCACAGGCTAGACTAACTGAAAAGAGACACGATAAGTGAAATGACACATGATGTTTTTATTTTCCCAGGTTACAGTAGATCTTCATAACAAGTGCACGGAAACCCATACAGGGACATCAGCGTCGGCACCTCTTGCGGCCGGCATTGTGGCACTTATACTAGAAGTCAAGTAAGTTCTTGCGCTGTCAGAATATCTAAAGGTTTGCAAATGTATTTGTGTTCCTTGATCCTATTTTAGATGGAGCTTTAAATTGGTAATAAAAGACATTTATTATGTACTTAAAAAGCTCACATACAGTAATATGAAGGTAAATATTTAATTAAAGTCGAATGATTTCTCTAATTACATATCTTTATTATAGAACTGTCTAGGGAAAATGATACTTGATGACAATTTTCTTGCTGCCTTATGATATCTATATCATCCTTGATATTGATTTCTGGTTTGTCTTAATTTAATTCCTCTCCAGAAGCAATATTGCTTTCAGTTTTATTAGTTGGAACATAAAGTATATCTGATTCATTGAAACTGAAAATGTAAGATTGTAGAGCTTTTTAGGCATATTGGTGATTTAGGGCCTCATATTTGCTAATTATTGCCAAATGTGCCCATTTTTGCAGGGGTGGAGGAGGGTAAAAGTCAGCCCTGGGGGCTTAAAACGTGTCCTAATCATGAATCTTGATATATCATTTAATGACTCGTTAAATGTTTCTTAGGCCTTTTTATCATCTGTTTCTTTAGATGGGGCTTTAGTGTGTTTTATGACATGTACATGTCTGTTTTTCAGTCCATCACTGACATGGAGGGATGTCCAGTATATCACACTGATGACTTCAAGGCCTTTACCTGATGGTCAGTGGGTCACTAATGGAGTTGGCAGGCAAGGTAAATTACTTACTATGGTTCCTGGTTTGATCCCAGTGCCCAAGTAGCTTAGCAAGACACAATAATTTCTACATTGTCTCTCGACTTTGTGGTTGATTCCATCTTGAATGAGTCTCTAGAGCGATTAATCTAATTTCAATTGTAAATTTTTCGCAGTCGAGAGATGATAAAGCCGCAGGCTTTGGATGAGCTGTTTATACAGATGAGTGGTCTTGATTCCATAATCAGTCGTCAGTCATCCTTCATTGACATTTC
This sequence comes from Saxidomus purpurata, assembly GCA_022818135.1. Taxonomy (NCBI): domain Eukaryota; kingdom Metazoa; phylum Mollusca; class Bivalvia; order Venerida; family Veneridae; genus Saxidomus; species Saxidomus purpurata. The sequence continues at coordinate 34,504,723 of JAFMSR010000018.1, forward strand.
ACTCTTTCTCTCAAACTACACATTACATTTTTGTTTACTAAAATTGTTCTGTAGCATCCCTGTGTTGACCCCTTTCCAAAACACAGGAAATATTGCTAGTCCACAGCACCCAGGGGTGACTGTAACATGTGACCATGGATACCAATACAAATATATAGCATTTTATGTATATATGTCATATGTGACTACAGCATAATATTATGTGAATAAAGTGGCACTGTATGTGTGTATTTGTTGTGTTCCAGTGAGTTTAAGGTATGGCTATGGACTAATGGATGCTACTGCTATGGTGGAACTAGCTGAGAAATGGACCAATGTACCAAAACAACATATGTGTGAAGTACAGTCAGCAATGGTTAGCATAAAGAAGGACAAAATGTAAGAATTCATTCAATGTTTTGCTACATGTGGAGTAAACATATCGCTTGAAAGCCATAATATATATATATATATACTCAGTTGCAAAAGAAAGTGTGCCATTTTTATTTTTAAATATTTCTATTTTGATAAAACATATCGGTCTCAAATTTCGATCACTACCTGTATATACCATTTGCTATCAATTGAATGTGCTATCAATGCAAATGAAATTGAGCATAAATTGCTCTAAATTTTGATGCCAAACATTTAAATATTTATACCCCCAAAACGAAGTTTTGGGGGGTATATAGGAGTCACCCGGTGGTTGGTCGGTCGGTCGGTCGGTTGGTCGGTCGGTCGGTCGGTCGGTCGGTCGGTCGGTCGGGCGGTCTGTTGCATTTTCCTTGTCCGGAGCATAACTTGAAAACTACTAGTTGGAATTCAATACAACTTCATACAATGGTCAGCACATTGAGAGGAAGTGCAGTGCACAAGAACTATAACTCCATCTTGACTAATTACAGAGTTATTGCCCTTTGTTACTTTTTCCTTGTCCGGAGCATAACTTGAAAACTACTAGTTGGAATTCAATACAACTTCATACAATGGTCAAGCACATTGAGAGGAAGTGCAGTGCACAAGAACCATAACTCCATCTTGACTAATTACAGAGTTATTGCCCTTTGTTACTTTTCCTTGTCCGGAGCATAACTTGAAATCTACTATTTGGAATTCAATACAACTTCATACAATGATCAAGCACACTCAGAGGAAGTGCAGTGTACAAGAACTATAACTCTATCTTGAGTATTTACTGAGTTATTGCCCTTTGTTAGTTTTCCTTGTCCGAAGCATAACTTGAAAACTACTGGTTGGAATTCAATACAACTTCATACAATGGTCAGCACATTGAGAGGAAGTGCAGTGCACAAGAACTATAACTCTATCTTGACTAATTACAGAGTTATTGCCCTTTTGTTACTTTTCCTTGTCCGGAGCATAACTTGAAAACTACTAGTTGGAATTCAATACAACTTCATACAATGATCAAGCACACTCAGAGGAAGTGCAGTGTACAAGAACTATAACTCTATCTTGAGTATTTACTGAGTTATTGCCCTTTGTTAGTTTTCCTTGTCCGAAGCATAACTTGAAAACTACTAGTTGGAATTCAGTACAACCTCATACAATGGTCAAGTACATTTAGAGGAAGTGCAGTGCACAGGAACCATAACTCCATCTTGACTCATTACAGAGTTATTACCCTTTGTTACTTTTCCTTGTCCGGAGCATAACTTGAAAACTTCTGGTTGGAATTCAATACAACTTCATACAATGGTCAAGCACAGTGAGAGGGAGTGCAGTGCACAGGAACCATAACTATCTTGACTAATTACAGGGTTATTGCCCTTTGTTACTTTTCCCTGTCTGGAGCATTTTTCGAAAACTACAAGTTGGAATTCAATACAACTTCATACAATGGTCAAGCACAATGAGAGGAACTGCTAAGAACAATATCTCTTTTTAGTTTGTTTGCAAGGTATTATGTTACTACGAACTTCTTCAGTTTATAAAGCAATCCTTTTGGGGGTATTAATCACATTTAGTGATAGCTCTAGTTTTGTTAGAAATAATACATAGAATTAACAAAAACATTCTTTTGCAACATAATATATATACAGTAAACTCTGTATATAATGACACCGGATATAGCGAAATTCCAGATTTAAGGAACAATTTTTTTCTGCCCGAGATTTTTTTCTTTCTTTATTGTATATAAAAATGATAAATGGATACAACAAACTCCCGATATAAGGAACAAATTTAAATGGTCCCAAGGGGTTGGATATAAACGGAGTTTACTGTATATCCCCTTATCAGGTCAGACTTACATTCTAAAGCATCTCTGATGTAACATCCATTTTGATTGGTTGCATCTTTATATTTTGCAACTATAAAAAGAAACTCTCTGCATTTTTTGACATCTGTGCACAGATTGAAGCATTTTTGAGAATCATTTACTTTGAAAATAAGTCAGAGAAAGATTGCAATTAGCATTTCTAGTGCGTTATAAGCAATATAATATCAAATAAAAATTATGTGATTAGAAACTTGTGCTTTCCTGTGCTAGTCTCTCACCCAAGTATTTGTCCATGAACTGAGTAATTTTACAAAAGTTCAAAGGAATAAACTTGTCATTAGTAGCATATTTAATTTTTGTTGATATGGGTTTTTAGTGTAAGTTGTGAACAGGTAAGGCATGTGCTTTTTCTCTGCCACTAAAGAGCACAATGTCCAGTACTAAACAGATCTGTGTCTCTAAACATACTCCATGGGGAAGTTATCAATAGAAAATGCTAGCAGATGCTAAAAAAATCAAAGTTTTGAGATGAGTAATTTGACTAGGATATTTTAGAACTGTTTGAAAGAGTAGACTGTATGTACTGTGGTAGTCTGTTGTGGAGGTTAACTGAAACCTGTTGTAGACAGCCAGTCTAGAGACTCATCAAAAGTGTCCACTTAAAGTAGATGCCTGCATAATACAAGTGTGTATTATGTACAAAATGATTCATTAGGATACATCAATAACGACTGTGTAAGGCAGGTGGTTGTTACTGTAAAACCAATTAATTTTCATGCCAATGCTTTTTAGCTCACCTGGCACAAAGTGCCAGAGTGAGCTATTAGGATCGCATTCTGTCCGGCGTCAGTCCGTCCGTCCGTCCATCTGTCCGTCCACCATTTCCTTCAAACGACATCTCCTCTGAAACCACTGGGCCAATGTTGATGAGACTTTGCAGGGATGTTCCTTGCATGAAGCTCTATTAAAGTTGTTCAAAGAATTCCATTCCATGCAGAACTCTGGTTGCTATGGCAACAAATAGGAAAAACTTTAAAAATCTTCTTCTCTGAAACCACAAGGCCTAGAGCTTAGATATTTGGCATGTAGCATTGGCTAGTAGACCTCTACCAAGATTGTTCAAATTATGACCCCGGGTCAAAATTGATCCCACCCACGCGGTGGGCACTTAGTTTTTGCATAGGCATATATAGGAAAAACTTTAAAAATCTTCTTCTCTGAAACCACAAGGCCTAGAGCTAAGATATTTGGCATGTAGCATTGTCTAGTGAACCTCAACCAAGATTGTTCAAATTATGACCCCCGGGTCAAAATTGACCCCGCACATGGGGTCACTTAGTTTTGCATAGGAATATATAGGAAAAACTTTAAAAAGCTTCTTCTCTGAAACCAAAAGGCCTAGAGCTAAGATATTTAGCATGTAGCATTTGCTAGTGGACCTCTACCAAGAGTGTTCAAATTATCAGCCCCAGATCAAAATTGACCCCGCACAGGGGGTCACTTAGTTTTACATAGGCTTATGTAGGAAAAACTTTAAAAATCTTCTTCTCTGAAACCACAAGGCCTAGAGCTTAGATATTTGGCATGTAGCATTGGCTAGTGAACCTCTTCGAAGATTGTTCAAATTATGACCCTCGGTTCAAAATTGACCCCGCACCGGGGGTCACTTAGTTTTACTAGGCTTATATAGTAAAAACTTAAAAATTTTCTTTCTTTGAAACCACAAGGCCTAGAGCTTATATATTTGGCATGTAGCATTGGCTAGTGGACCTTACCAAGATTGTTCAAATTATGACCCTGGGTCAAAATTGACCCCGCACCAGGGTCACTTAGTTTTACATAGGCTTATATAGGGAAAACTTTAAAAATCTTTTTCTCTGAAACCACAAAGCCTAGAGCTTAGATATTTGGCATGTAGCATTGCCTAGTAGACCTCTTCAAAGTTTGTTCAAATTATGCCCCTGGGGTCAAAATTGACCCCGCACCGGGGGGGAGGGGATCATTTGTTTTACAAAGGCGTATAAAGGAAAACTTATTTGGTATATAACATTATCTAGTGATCTTCCACCAGGCAAGTGGACTTGTACCAAGGTGAGCGATATAGGGCCATCTTGGCCCTCTTGTTTAAAACTGGCATCGGTAAATATAACAAAAATAAATTACTTGCAAAAATTAGTTAGTTTACAGTAATTGATGTGACCAATGACACAGATTCAACTATGTATAATAATGAATTACAGCCATATGCCAGACGCAGGGTATGAGGAGATGTTAGATACGGATGCTTGCGCCGGCACTGGCCTGGCTATCAACTTCTTAGAGCATGTACAAGCCAAGATTAGTATAAAGAGTAAACGGCGAGGTGACCTTGTCATTCATTTAACCTCACCGTCAGGTACAAAATCAACCATCCTCCCTCAGAGGCCCAATGACAGTGACAGGTTAGTGTTTTGAAATATTTTCTCATCAGTATGTAAAAAATGATTTAACCCTTACTGTGCTCATTTTCTAAAGCATATGTGTTTATTATTACATGTATATAGTGAGTGGTCCTCCTGTAGGATTATCATACAACAAGTGGTCCTCAACTTGGTCCTCAACGAGGATTATCATACAATGAGTGGTCCTCAACTAGGAATATCATGCAATGAGTGGTCCTCAACTAGGATTATCATGCAATGAGTGGTCCTCAACTAGGATTATCATGCAATGAGTGGTCCTCAACTAGGATTATCATGCAATGAGTGGTCTCCTACTAAGATTATCATACAATGAGTGGCCCTCAACTAGGATTATCATACAATGAGTGGTCCCCTACTAAGATTATCATACAATGAGTGGCCCTCAACTAGGAATATCTTGCAATGAGTGGTCCCCTACTAAGATTATCATACAATGAGTGGTCCTCAACTAGGATTATCATACAATGAGTGGTCCTCAATGAGGAATATCATTTAATGAGTGGTCCCCTACTAAGATTATCATACAACGAGTGATCCTCAACTAGGATTATCATACAATGAGTGGTCCTCAACTAGGATTATCATACAATGAGTGGTCCTCAACTAGGAATATCATGCAATGAGTGGTCCCCTACTAAGATTATCATACAATGAGTGGTCCTCAAATAGGATTATCATACAATGAGTGATCCTCAACTAGGATTATCATGCAATGAGTGGTCCTCAAGTAGGATTATCATACAATGAGTGGTCCTCAAGTAGGATTATCATACAATGAGTGGTCCTCAACGAGGAATATTATACAATGAGCAGCCCTCAAGTAGGATTATCATACAATGAGTGGTCCTCATGTAGGATTATCATACAATGAGTGGTCCTCAAGTAGGATTATCATACAATGAGTGGTCCTCAAGTAGGATTATCATACAATGAGTGGTCCTCAAGTAGGATCATCATACAATGAGTGGTCCTCAAGTAGGATTATCATACAATGAGTGGTCCTCAACGAGGAATATTATACAATGAGCAGCCCTCAAGTAGGATTATCATACAATGAGTGGTCCTCATGTAGGATTATCATACAATGAGTGGTCCTCAAGTAGGATTATCATACAATGAGTGGTCCTCAAGTAGGATTATCATACAATGAGTGGTCCTCAAGTAGGATCATCATACAATGAGTGGTCCTCAACGAGGAATATCATACAATGAGCAGCCCTCAAGTAGGATTATCATAAAATGAGTGGTCCTCAAGTAGGATCATCATACAATGAGTGGTCCTCAAGTAGGATCATCATACAATGAGTGGTCCTCAACGAGGAATATCATACAATGAGCAGCCCTCAAGTAGGATTATCATAAAATGAGTGGTCCTCAAGTAGGATCATCATACAATGAGTGGTCCTCAAGTAGGATCATCATACAATGAGTGGTCCTCAACGAGGAATATCATACAATGAGCAGCCCTCAAGTAGGATTATCATAAAATGAGTGGTCCTCAAGTAGGATCATCATACAATGAGTGGTCCTCAACGAGGAATATCATACAATGAGTGGTCCTCAACGAGGAATATCATACAATGAGTGGTCCTCAAGTAGGGTTATTATACAATGAGTGGTCCTCAAGTAGGATTATCATACAATGAGTGGTCCTCAAGTAGGATCATCATACAATGAGTGGTCCTCAAGTAGGATCATCATACAATGAGTGGTCATGAACTAGGATTATCATACAATGAGTGGTCCTCAAGTAGGATTATTATGCAATGAGTGGTCCCCTACTAAGATTATCATACAATGAGTGGTCCTCAAGTAGGATTATCATACAATTAGTGGTCCTCAAGTAGGATTATCATACAATGAGTGGTCCTCAAGTAGGATCATCATACAGTGAGTGGTCCTCAACTAGAAATATCAGACAATGAGTGGTCCTCAAGTAGGATTATCATACAATTAGTGGTCCTCAAGTAGGATTATCATACAACTAGTGGTCATGAACTAGGATTATCATACAATGAATGGTTCTCAACTGTGGTAAAAAGAAAAAAATTAAATTGATGCAATGATGTGGCAGAATTAACAGCAGTTAAACAAGAAATGTGCACTGTTTTGTATCATGTATTTATCCTTATTATAAAGTATATGCTTACTTTGGAACATACTTATATATTATCCTATTGACAGAGTGAAAGGTTTCAACAGCTGGCAGTTTCTGTCTGTTCACTTCTGGGGTGAGAATCCGGTTGGTCGCTGGAAGCTGCAAATAGAGATAAAGAAAAACAGTCGAGGATACATTGGTGGTAGTAGCTACTCAGGTATGTTAGATTTGTGCAGGTGTGCAAAATACTAAGATAAGTAATCATGTGTTTGCAAGGTTTGAAGATTGTGTTCATAACAGGTTCTACTTGTGTATACACAATTAACTTCTTGTGTATGCAAGATTTACATTTATAGCAGTTGCTATTTGTGTATTTAAGCTTTGTGTTTATGTTCATGACAGTTCATAACAGGTTCTACTTCTATATGCGAGATTTATGGTTACCGGTAAATTAATGACAATTTGTAACAATTGCTACTTGGGTATGCAAGATTTTAGGATACCTTCATAGAAGGTGGTTTGCATACAAGATTTGAGGATTCATCTATAGAAGCAGCTGTACAGCTATGTAAGATCTGCAGATATATTCATGGTATATAAAATTTGAGTGATGACGGTAGTTAACCGGCTAAGCAGTAAATACTTCAGCCTTAATTATTACTTGTCAAGCAAAATTTGAGGATACATTGATGGTCATAACTTTTTAAGTACGCTAGAGTTAGCAATAGCTACTCCAGGCCATAAGACTGAAGGATATATATATATTGTGAAAGGTACTCCGGAATGCAAGGTTTGGTGGTATATTTGTGGTAGATGCCTCAAGCTATATGTTTTTTATAATGACCAGTTCTTTAATGAATATTTTGGATATTTTTCCAATGAAATGAACAAGTATTAGAAGATGATGATGTGATAGGTTTATGGAAAAGTAATGATAAAAGTTTACATGTATAGCACACAAATGGCTGACCAGCATGTTTTATTCAGAGATTTGTACCTGTTTCATTTAGGTGTACAGTCCACCAATGACCTAATTGATTGGAGTTTGATCCTGTATGGTACAGAGGAGAATCCAATCAACTTGGTGAACCCGACACGTCCATCTGAGCCGACAAAGCCTTCGTCTACGCAAGGGGTAAGTTCACTGATTTTTTATTGCACATCAATCTACCAGAATTTCCCAGCCAAGCAGATTTCCCGTTTAACTGTACTTCAACTGTACTTAATAAGTTTATTTTATACTGTCCACATGTCCTTTTCCTGCGATTCATTGTTTCAAGTTTATTTAATGAATATTTTGCTGTCCTGAATGGTACATTAAAGAAAATATGTGCCATTCTGGTGCATAAGTATAAATTTAGATTCAATAAAAAATGTGAAATGATCTTTATTTTGTCATATTTAGGGGTCATTGCAAAAACCATTCAAGGTAACTTTTTAAGATAAAGTTTTAAATTCGATCCTCATTACATTTTATTTAAAACACAAATTTAAAATGCTGTCATCTGGAATTAGTTGCTGACCTTCATTGATTCATTGATTGATTCATTGATTGATTCATTGATTGATTGATTCATTCATTCATTGATTCATTCATTCATTGATTCATTCATTGATTGATTCATTGATTGATTCATTCATTCATTATTTTCAAATCAGCAAATATCTAGCCTTTTGCAATACTGTAACAATAAACATGATTTATATGGTATATAAAATCACTGAAGTCTTGAACTGATTGAGGACCATGGGTTCAAACCCAATCACCTGCATGACCCTTTAGAAATTTGGCAGTTGAAGGATAGGAGTCCAGTACTAAAGAATGATGTTCATGTAAACTTCCCACCTGTTTATGACGGAAATACTTTTTCAAGGCTTGTTGACTATCACGGATCCCTTAGCCCCGCCTTCTCAGTTCAGTATGCGCCTGTAAAGACGTTTACTTAATCTTTATTTCCTTGAATATTTTGTTATATCTTTACACTTTTCAGAATGGGCATTAAACCCACCAAAAAAATAAACACAATCGTAACTTTTATATATTTTTAGGCAGAAAGTCAGAAAAATAAAATAAAATACTTTAGTTTTGATGCTTGTCTGTTTGCTTGCAATGATGTACTGAAAAAAGAAAAGAAAGTTTCGCTCACAAATTAAAAGAAATTTTGCAAAAAGACCATGAACAATGAATTTGGAGGTTTTTAGGAACAGTTTTACCACTTTATTTCTGCAGGAACCATTGGATGACATTGACATGGACAATACATTCTTGGATAATATATACAATATTCTTATTCCCAAACTGTCTGGCAGACCAAAGAAATAGATAGCTCCCTTTCTTATGTTGTAGCTAAAACCAAAGACATAATTATACATTTATAATTTTGCTTATTTTTAATAATAAAAGAAAAAGGAAAAAAAAAATTGAACAAAAACAAAACTGAGAATCAGCCTTGCTGAGGTAGTCTCAAACAGTATCACTTACCCAGTAGTCAGTATTATGAAATCATAAAAATTATGCTAGTAAAGTGTGTAATACTAAATAGTAATGTGTAACTTGTTACTTCAGGGTAATCTGGTAATAAAAGATTTACAAACTATGTGTGTTACTTATTATAAGATACTGTAAGATGGTCATATTCTCAATATGAATAGGTACCTGTTAAAAAGTACCAAGGAAACCCTTCCAAAACCACTGGTTGAATTAAAAAGTTAAAATTTGAATAAAAAGTCCATCTACAGTGAAGGTGTTTTTGAAGACATGTGTTTTCCAAGGATAACCAGGTAACAAGGGGAAAATTCTGTTACGCTAACATGACCTGCATGAACCCCTAACCTATTCCTCAACCTTGGCCCCTAAATAGCTAGCACTAGAGCACAGTATCTAGGGCTAAAGGAGCTGTCAATCTATATTCTTCTTCAATTGGACTTTGATTAGTGCTTAAGCTTGTCTTCCATCTTTCAATTTTGGACAGAACCATTGACGAATCAATATGGGTCTAGACTTGAAACTTACTGGCTGAATTCCGAAACGTGCAGATCATGATTAGATATGCACAGATGTGTAAACTGATCATGATCTGCACTTGTCAAAAAGGCAAAATCATTTGCTGCCAACAGGGTGAGAGGCTTCAAAGTTCTGTGTGAGGCTAGATTAGTTACAAATTTTTGTGTTCTATCGTTTAAGATTTCATAAATGGAGAAAAAGTTTGTTGTGTTGTCAGTTATTCCTTAAAGGCAGTTTGAAAGATTTTCTCTTAATGTAGATTAAGTTTAAACCAAAAAAGGTTTCTTGTAAATTTTTAATTTACAGTTGTAACAAGAAGTTTTACAGAATATGTTTTATTCTAAGGGTAACATTCAAAAATGATTTAAAGGATAAAGTATCTGCAAGCCTGGGACTGTTTTACCAACTTTGTGCAAGTTTTCCACAAGTTTACGATTGCTTTATTTACTTGCGCTGAGTTTGTTTTAAATGTGTTTTCTTTGTTATTCTGTTTTAGGCATGTCACAGTCAGTGTTTGAAAGGATGTTCTGGACCGGGTGCCGATCAGTGTAATGCCTGTAAAAACTACCAGATTGATGACACTGGGTAAGAGTCTGTCCCTAGGAATGTCACATGGTTAAAGTAATTATAGCAGTGATGAGAAGAATTGTGTCATACTTGTGTCACTTGCAGGTGTCACATGATGGCAGGTGTCACATTTTTGTTAGATGAGAGGCGTAACTTTGATGTACTAGATTTGTACCATGGAAACCATTAGAACCCATTGCTCCTATTCCATTGCTACCACATTGAAAGGGGTATTATGGAATATAGCATGACAACTGAATGTGGTTAACTAATGAAAAAGTTATATAATCACTTATTACTTATGTCTTTTGTAAAGAGTTTCAAGCTGTATGTCACCTGTTGAAGATGAAAACTTGTTCTAACATGGCTTGACATATTTGTTGGGTAAAATAAGAAGGACATCATGCAATATAAATTCCGCAATAAATAATATTTAGATAAGCTCACTGGTATGTATAAGGTTAACAAAAGTTTTTCTTGTTATAACATCTGCAGAATCCTGAGGGATGGTTGGTGCCTGTTGAGTTTTCTTAAGGAACATCTCCCTTTTAAGGTGTTCCATTTTAGAAAGGTTTTCCCAAATAGGAACATCTCCTTTCTTAGGTTTTCTTAGGAACAGGGGCAGGGAAGGGGCGTTTATTAGAGGTGGGTCTTCTCAAACTTTTAAAATGTTTTTCATATTTTTCAGAATGTGTATGGAATCCTGCCCGAATGAGTATTATGCAGATGTGTACAAGTGTAAACACTGCGTTGACACGTGTGAGACATGCACATATGTGTCAGCCAAGCAGATCATGTGTCTCAAGTGTAAGCCTGGATTTCTGCTGGTGGAAGGCACAGGGACATGCGAAACCAAATGTGATAAAGGATACTACAAAGGTTGGATTATTTTGAATGTTCTTTTAAAAAAATTGACAATCATATTTTGATACCGTAATGAAATAACTTGTATTCACTCTGTCCAACAGTTAAATATAGATATTGGTGTGATTAGATAGTTTGTAAAGTTCCTTGTCCTTTTCTTGTCTTGTACTTGTTGATCAAATACGGTACACCAGTCAGTTCACCAGTGGCTCAGCCCTTTGTTGATTCTGGAATCATTTTTTTTTCTACATGTATTCATTAGTATGTAAAGTCCAATTTTGATCTTATGTGAAATGTTTTGTTTGACACTTGGTGTTGTGATAATAATGGTGTATGTTTTAAAACCATTAATGTTTGTTTTGTGTTTGATAAATAGCATTTGCTTTAACCAACTAGTCAGAAAGGAATAGATTAGATGTCGGCAAATTAGTTATAAAGGGCTGAAATGCATTGGATTGATTATGTATGTTATTAAGAGTTGCAATAAGAATTAATTTGAGTGTTGCAGGTCAGAATTTAGTAGAAGTCCTACCAGCTGCTTCGTCTCCAATCGATCACATTGACTGTTTACACATTACATAATTATGTATTTCTGATTAACTTGTGATATTTGAAGAGTTAATACATTTGCATGTCATTATTTACCTGTCATATACCACAGATGTTGATGTTTTGCGATTTCTTTATTTATTGCATTATGCTGCTAAGGTTTTGTCAGTGTCACAGTATTTGTATTACAAGTAACACCAAGTCCTGTTTTACGGCCGTTTTTAAATTCATAAGAAGAAAAAATGTCAGGGGAGGTAACAAATTTTGTTTTCCCCATGTAATAACCCAGTCCTGATTTTCTGGCATGTACCTGAAATAAACATAATCTTGTGTTAGACATGGTATTGGAAGCCAACTCTTTGTGGGTTCTGAACATGCATCTTTCTTGTCTCATTTCTTTAACTTCTTGTTTAACTGAATATTTCTGTGATAGCCTCCAGCTTTTATACAAATGGTCTCTCTCTGTCTATATGGCAGTCAGTTAAAAAGTGCTTGATATTTTGAGAACTTACAAACAGGTATTTCTTCATTGAGTCTTGGTATTTAACCCTGCAGGTAGCAAACCTTTATGACCAGTGCAGATCATGATCAGACTGCACATCCACATAGTCTGACAATAATTTTCACTTTTTGCTACTCTGTCAGTCATTTTACACTAAGCACCTCTTTAAAGGGGCACTCCCTACATCTAGCAGATTATATTCTCGAAACATAGATTATGTGTTCAATTAACGTACTAAAATGATAAATAAATACAATTTCAAAGAAGAACCTATGGTGAAAAATGTGTCTTTTTACCACAATTAATCAAAATAGAGGCTTTCTGCAATAAATCGCATCCACCCATTAATTGTACAACAACAACTCTACATAGATTATTGAATGGTTTACGGTACGGCAGCATATTTCAAACTGCAGATTTTGTCGATAATGACTGGGAATATATAGCTGAAACTTTTAGGTTAAGTTATAATACTTCCAAAGATTCTATTATTTATGTTTTGGAGGTTATTTAGTTTGACATCAGTTATAGGGTATGTCCCTTTAAACAATTAATGGTACGGTCCAAATTTAAAGATAGACCAGTCCATTAAAAAAATTCAGTGGGGTAAGGATTAAGAAAGCATGCACTGTCATTACTTTACTAACTCTTCCATTACATATCTCTGAAGTATTTTCTTGCTGCCCCAGTTGTTCTATAATCTCCAGAATAAAGCTGAATGATATTCAATTTAAGAAAACGATGTTCTTTAATTAACAATAGAATTGTCAGTGCAAAGAACGAACACATAATAAAGTAATAGACTGAAAAAGCCTGTTAACTGAGTTGTTGGTAACTGGAGGGTTAAACCAGTTTATAACGTGCCAACCTCCTGAACTTGAACCTGATACTAGAACCAACTTGTGGTAGTTGCGACCAGTAGGCGAGCAGCCTATGTACATTTGTATTATAAAAATGTAGACAGTTTTATTCTCTGTTCTTTCTGATTGTTTCATTTCCACATTTGAAATTCTTTTTTAAAAGTTTAATATTGTAATGGTGTTCAAAATGACTTTTATCATGACATAATTTTTTCTATTTTTAGATGAGAACTCCCACCATTGTCGTGTGTGTAGTGGGGTGTGTGCGGAGTGTATAGAAAACAAGAATAAATGTACAGCGTGTAGAAGTGGACAGGTGCTAGAGAAAAATACATGTGTACCAGAGAAGGAGCCATGTCCTGCAGGTAAAGGATTTCACTTTACAGACCCGCCTCTGTGGTCAACTGGTTAAGGTCACAGACCTGACAGCACTAAACCTGTCAATGATAAAGGGCTACGGGTTGGATCCCCTCTACCAACATGACACTATTTGAGAAATTTGGCAATCTGTTACTGAGTCACAGGGTTACAGGTTCGATCCCCTCTTCCAACATGACTCTATTTGAGAAATTTGGCAATCTGTTACTGAGTCACAGTGTTACGGGTTTGATCCCCTCTACCAACATGACTCTATTTGAGAAATTTGGCAATCTGTTACTGAGTCACAGTGTTACGGGTTTGATCCCCTCTACCAACATGACTCTATTTGAGAAATTTGGCAATCTGTTACTGAGTCACAGGGTTACGGGTTTGATCCCCTCTACCAACATGACTCTATTTGAAAAATTTGGCAGTCTGTTACTGAGTCACAGTGTTAGGGGTTGGATCCCCTCTACCAACATGACTCTATTTGAGAAATTTGGCAGTCTGTTACTGAGTAACAGGGTTAGGGGTTGGATCCCCTCTACCAACATGACACTATTTGAGAAATTTGGCAGTCTGTTACTGAGTCACAGTGTTACGGGTTTGATCCCCTCTACCAACATGACACTATTTGAGAAATTTGGCAGTCTGTTACTGAGTCACAGTGTTAGGGGTTGGATCCCCTCTTCCAACATGACACTATTTGAGAAATTTGGCAGTCTGTTACTGAGTCACAGTGTTAGGGGTTGGATCCCCTCTACCAACATGACTCTATTTGAGAAATTTGGCAATCTGTTACTGTGTCACAGTGTTAGGGGTTGGATCCCCTCTACCAACATGACTCCTTATTTGAGAAATTTGGCAATCTGTTACTGAGTCACAGTGTTACGGGTTTGATCCCCTCTACCAACATGACACTATTTGAGAAATTTGGCAGTCTGTTACTGAGTCACAGTGTTAGGGGTTGGATCCCCTCTACCAACATGACTCCTTATTTGAGAAATTTGGCAATCTGTTACTGAGTCACAGTGTTACGGGTTTGATCCCCTCTACCAACATGACTCTATTTGAGAAATTTGGCAGTCTGTTACTGAGTCACAGTGTTAGGGGTTGGATCCCCTCTACCAACATGACTCTATTTGAGAAATTTGGCAGTCTGTTACTGAGTCACAGTGTTAGGGGTTTGATCCCCTCTTCCAACATGACACTATTTGAGAAATTTGGCAGTCTGTTACTGAGTCACAGTGTTACAGGTTCGATCCCCTCTTCCAACATGACACTATTTGAGAAATTTGGCAATCTGTTACTGAGTCACAGTGTTAGGGGTTGGATCCCCTCTACCAACATGACACTATTTGAGAAATTTGGCAGTCTGTTACTGAGTCACAGTGTTACAGGTTCGATCCCCTCTACCAACATGACACTATTTGAAAAATTTGGCAGTCTGTTACTGAGTCACAGTGTTACAGGTTCGATCCCCTCTACCAACATGACTCTATTTGAGAAATTTGGCAGTCTGTTACTGAGTCACAGTGTTAGGGGTTCGATCCCCTCTACCAACATGACACTATTTGAGAAATTTGGCAATCTGTTACTGAGTCACAGTGTTACAGGTTCGATCCCCTCTACCAACATGACACTATTTGAGAAATTTGGCAGTCTGTTACTGAGTCACAGTGTTACGGGTTCGATCCCCTCTACCAACATGACACTATTTGAGAAATTTGGCAATCTGTTACTGAGTCACAGTGTTAGGGGTTCGATCCCCTCTACCAACATGACACTATTTGAGAAATTTGGCAGTCTGTTACTGAGTCACAGTGTTAGGGGTTTGATCCCCTCTACCAACATGACACTATTTGAGAAATTTGGCAGTCTGTTACTGAGTCACAGTGTTACAGGTTCGATCCCCTCTACCAACATGACACTATTTGAGAAATTTGGCAGTCTGTTACTGAGTCACAGTGTTACAGGTTCGATCCCCTCTACCAACATGACACTATTTGAGAAATTTGGCAGTCTGTTACTGAGTCACAGTGTTAGGGGTTGGATCCCCTCTACCAACATGACACTATTTGAGAAATTTGGCAGTCTGTTACTGAGTCACAGTGTTAGGGGTTGGATCCCCTCTACCAACATGACACTATTTGAGAAATTTGGCAGTCTGTTACTGAGTCACAGTGTTACGGGTTTGATCCCCTCTTCCAACATGACACTATTTGAGAAATTTGGCAGTCTGTTACTGAGTCACAGTGTTAGGGGTTCGATCCCCTCTACCAACATGACTCTATTTGAGAAATTTGGCAGTCTGTTACTGAGTCACAGTGTTACGGGTTTGATCCCCTCTTCCAACATGACTCTATTTGAGAAATTTGGCAGTCTGTTACTGAGTCACAGGGTTACGGGTTTGATCCCCTCTACCAACATGACTCTATTTGAAAAATTTGGCAGTCTGTTACTGAGTCACAGTGTTACGGGTTTGATCCCCTCTTCCAACATGACACTATTTGAGAAATTTGGCAGTCTGTTACTGAGTCACAGTGTTAGGGGTTGGATCCCCTCTACCAACATGACACTATTTGAGAAATTTGGCAGTCTGTTACTGAGTCACAGTGTTAGGGGTTTGATCCCCTCTACCAACATGACTCTATTTGAGAAATTTGGCAATCTGTTACTGAGTCACAGTGTTAGGGGTTGGATCCCCTCTACCAACATGACACTATTTGAGAAATTTGGCAGTCTGTTACTGAGTCACAGTGTTAGGGGTTGGATCCCCTCTACCAACATGACTCTATTTGAGAAATTTGGCAGTCTGTTACTGAGTCACAGTGTTACGGGTTCGATCCCCTCTACCAACATGACACTATTTGAGAAATTTGGCAGTCTGTTACTGAGTCACAGTGTTAGGGGTTCGATCCCCTCTTCCAACATGACTCTATTTGAGAAATTTGGCAGTCTGTTACTGAGTCACAGTGTTAGGGTTGGATCCCCTCTACCAACATGACACTATTTGAGAAATTTGGCAGTCTGTTACTGAGTCACAGTGTTACGGGTTTGATCCCCTCTACCAACATGACACTATTTGAGAAATTTGGCAGTCTGTTACTGAGTCACAGTGTTACGGGTTTGATCCCCTCTTCCAACATGACACTATTTGAGAAATTTGGCAGTCTGTTACTGAGTCACAGTGTTAGGGGTTGGATCCCCTCTACCAACATGACACTATTTGAGAAATTTGGCAGTCTGTTACTGAGTCACAGTGTTAGGGGTTTGATCCCCTCTACCAACATGACTCTATTTGAGAAATTTGGCAGTCTGTTACTGAGTCACAGTGTTACGGGTTCGATCCCCTCTACCAACATGACACTATTTGAGAAATTTGGCAGTCTGTTACTGAGTCACAGTGTTAGGGGTTCGATCCCCTCTTCCAACATGACTCTATTTGAGAAATTTGGCAGTCTGTTACTGAGTCACAGTGTTAGGGGTTGGATCCCCTCTACCAACATGACACTATTTGAGAAATTTGGCAGTCTGTTACTGAGTCACAGTGTTACGGGTTTGATCCCCTCTACCAACATGACTCTATTTGAGAAATTTGGCAGTCTGTTACTGAGTCACAGTGTTACGGGTTCGATCCCCTCTACCAACATGACTCTATTTGAGAAATTTGGCAGTCTGTTACTGAGTCACAGTGTTAGGGGTTGGATCCCCTCTACCAACATGACACTATTTGAGAAATTTGGCAGTCTGTTACTGAGTCACAGTGTTACGGGGTTGGATCCCCTCTACCAACATGACACTATTTGAGAAATTTGGCAGTCTGTTACTGAGTCACAGTGTTACAGGTTCGATCCCCTCTACCAACATGACACTATTTGAGAAATTTGGCAGTCTGTTACTGAGTCACAGTGTTAGGGGTTGGATCCCCTCTACCAACATGACACTATTTGAGAAATTTGGCAGTCTGTTACTGAGTCACAGTGTTAGGGGTTGGATCCCCTCTACCAACATGACACTATTTGAGAAATTTGGCAGTCTGTTACTGAGTCACAGTGTTACGGGTTCGATCCCCTCTTCCAACATGACTCTATTTGAGAAATTTGGCAGTCTGTTACTGAGTCACAGTGTTACGGGTTCGATCCCCTCTTCCAACATGACACTATTTGAGAAATTTGGCAATCTGTTACTGAGTCACAGTGTTACGGGTTTGATCCCCTCTACCAACATGACTCTATTTGAGAAATTTGGCAGTCTGTTACTGAGTCACAGTGTTAGGGGTTGGATCCCCTCTACCAACATGACACTATTTGAGAAATTTGGCAGTCTGTTACTGAGTCACAGTGTTACGGGTTTGATCCCCTCTTCCAACATGACACTATTTGAGAAATTTGGCAGTCTGTTACTGAGTCACAGTGTTACGGGTTTGATCCCCTCTTCCAACATGACACTATTTGAGAAATTTGGCAGTCTGTTACTGAGTCACAGTGTTAGGGGTTCGATCCCCTCTTCCAACATGACACTATTTGAGAAATTTGGCAGTCTGTTACTGAGTCACAGTGTTAGGGGTTGGATCCCCTCTACCAACATGACTCTATTTGAGAAATTTGGCAGTCTGTTACTGAGTCACAGTGTTACGGGTTGGATCCCCTCTACCAACATGACTCCTTATTTGAGAAATTTGGCAGTCTGTTACTGAGTCACAGTGTTAGGGGTTGGATCCCCTCTTCCAACATGACACTATTTGAGAAATTTGGCAATCTGTTACTGACGATTGTAGTCAAGTAATGCTCTTCTCAGGAACAAGTTTAGCAAAACTACCTGCCCGTAGATAACTTAAATGCTGTTAAAATGCGTGTAAAACTGCAAGGAAAACAACAACTGATTGTACAGAGAGATTTATGCAAAATTAATGTTTTATTTCTTAGGATTGAATTAATGTACTGTAAAAAAAAAAGTGGTCGCGGATTCTAAATTACTAAATCCCGCATGACTTCCTTCTCAGGTCAAGTTCATTGACTGGTTTCAGCTGATTTACATCATACTTTAAATTTGTAAACACATTCATTAGAAACTTTAGAAAATGTTCTGTGTAAGTTCCATGCGAAGTTCAGGAATTTGTATCTGCTGAATTTAAGTAATACATGTAACTGTATTTGAAATTTTTCTTTCTACAGGTTCCTTTCAGTCCACCGGGGGTTGCAAATCTTGCCCCCAGGGGTGTTTCAGTTGTTCCAGTGATACTAACTGTACTTGTTGTAATAAAGGGAGGTAAGTCAAAGTGTAAAATTGTCTATCTTGTTAAACTATGATGAATTCATTGTTGATTGCATAGTTTAAGCTACAATTAGGTTATCTTAATTAGAATAATGTCATTAAACATTGGAGATAAACATTGCCTTTATGGCTTTCAAGTTTTTCATGTAAAATGTCAGTTTTGAAAATAAAGCTTTCACGATTTTATCTTGTGTATGTTAAAACGTTACTCATTAAAGTTAATGATTAACATTTTGTATGATAGCTGACTGCTTTACAACTTTTATGCAGAATAATTTGGAACTAGATTTTACCATAATAAAACACTTTTTACAATGAGTTACCTTGTTTACTTAGGTTGCACTTGGATTAAATGAAACCTACCTCCATGGTAGAGTTGTTCATGTCACTGACAAAAAAGCATTAAATTTCTCGATGACTGTTGGCATTTTTTTGACTGAGTACTCACCCTTCAGAGGGAAGATGTTTAGTTAAACTGCCTGTTGAAACAGACATTAAGCCTGATTGATAACAATGAATTAAACCCTTTTCTTGTCACTTTTTTTGTCAAAATTTGAATGTTTGAATAAACTTTTAATATCTCTATCAAGTAATGAAACTGTCTTGAAACTAAATATAGAATGAATGACATTCATGCTGTGTAGAACCACAAAGCAGATTGCATGCATGTTGCTAAATACAGTAAAACCTGTTTAAAAGACTGCCTTAGAATAAAGACCGACCTGGGAATAAAGACAAACAGGGATAAAACATTGAGCTATTCATCTATTGTGGCAACACCTGCAAATAAAGACAACTTGTCAACAAAGACCACAATATCTTCTTCCAGTCAGTGGTCTTTGTTCACAAGTTTTACTGTATATGGAAATTTATGGTCATAGCTTTATACGTATGGTAGAATATGTTGCAGAAATTTAACAGTGAGGTAATAGAAAGTTGAACTTCCTAACCGCAGGGTTCAAGACCTGTTTATGCTGGCCAGTTGCCTAAACCCTATTCCAATTATCATAGCCAATGAAGTTTAAGGAGCACTTCTGGTATAGGGGTCCCCAAAACATAATATCATCCTGCATGGGTGCTGCTGCCCCCACATCCTTCTTATACTATTTGGGGCTGCTTTCCCTAAACCCACAAAAAGTCCTAGTCAGTGTTTATTATTATTTTCATTAATTTCCATAATTTTGAAGGCACACTCCCTTAAAATTTTCTTATTTTGACTGAGAACAACCATTTGCACACCATCTGTTGTCATAGACATATAGAAATCTCTACCACATTGTCTTTTGTTTTAGAAGAAAATTTGCTGTTTGGCACCTTTAGTCTGGCTTTAACTGCTCAGCTAAGTGATAAAATGATTAAATGTAAAATGTATTGTATTTCACAGCTAAATGTATTGTATTTTATAGCTAAATGTATTGTATTTTACAGCTACTTACAGAATGGGAGTTGTGTCAATCGTTGTGATAGTGGTTTTCAACCATTGCATGTAAACTACAGCTCAAAGTTTGTGTTCCAGCAGTGCCAGCAGTGTGGAAATGGTTAGTCGTTATTTCACTACAGTTTGTACATGATAGGGATATACATAATTTATGGAACTGTGCAGATTTTTTAGCCTGTGTCCATGGTAACCTCCATTACACAGCCCCTGCCTCCAGCTGCAAACACCGATGTATCTTATGTAGGGGTCGAGAAATATTGAAGCCTCGATCCATCCATGCTGGCCAATCATCCCCGATTCCACTCTGTTTGACCATTTTTGAATTAACATAAATCAAGCAGTGATCTATTTTTAGCTGCTGTTGTGATGCATGCAGCTGCCAGTTGCTTGAGACATGGTAAAATGTTTGAGATATACATTGTATGTAAAAGGGGCTGTATATTAATAACTTGACTTGGTAGGGTTTGTTTTGGACAAATTTGTTGATACCTTTTAAGCACAGGTACATGTCTTTGATACAAACTTTATGCCTTGTCAGAGTTACAAACAATAAACTATTATATTCTTAATTGTAGAGTGATATAGAAATAGAATATGTCTGTTAGATAGTGTGTACAAAGACCCTTATGCCAACCCTGACACTGCTAAATCTCTGAAATGGACTGTATTGGCTGAAAAGCGAAATGTGCAGATCATGATCAGATAGCATAAAATGTACATACAGGCTTATTATGACCTGCATTGTTTACAAAGGCAGAATCGGCCGCTCATCCCAGAGGTTGTGGTTTCGAGCCCCACTGGGGTCACAACCATACTTCCTCATATGACACCAGTACTGGTTTTTCCAGGAAGCGGACTCATGAGTGACTCTATAAGCTACAAGCTTTCTTCACAATCAAGCCAAAATAAATTAGTATAAACTATAAAGGCAGAATCGCATGCAACCAGCAGGGTACAGGTGATTTAAAGTGTTACTTCATTGTTCTTCGGTAAAATGTTGAATATAAATTCCTATTTCAGAGTGTAATGTGTGCCCAGATGGATTTAAGTATATTAAGGGTGTGTGTATTCAACAGAATAATTGTCCAGATGGAACATACTTCCAGTGGAACTCTATGGTAACTTTTTACTTAATCTTGTCAATATTGCATTTAACAGTTTATGGGGTTTTTATGAGTCTCAGTGATTTAGTTGTTACAACAATGTTTGATAACCTAGAGGACCAAATCTCAATCCTTCGTCATGCCAGTTGGCATGGCAACAGATTTCACATTGTGCTTCTGTCAGTCAAGCTGTAAATGGGTACCAGTAAAAAATATTTGCTAGCATGCTGTCTGTATGTCAGTACGTCTGTCTGTCTTTGTATCTTGTCTGGTCAAGTGTGGTCTGTCCTGTCCTGATCTGTCTGTGTTAACATAGACCATGTCCCTACGGTCGTCAAAGTGACTTGAGGGAACTTCACAATCAAGTTCGGTGTAAACTAAACTGCACTACCCTAACGTATGTTGGGCTGTTTTTCTAGCTCGGATCATCACATCAGATACTGCATTAAACAAAAATGCAACCTGTTGAACATAACTGTACGCTTGTTGTTGTTGTTTAATGCACATTCAAACCTTGGTCATTTTTAACAGGCAGACAGTTTACCCAACAATTGTTCAGGGTAGACCCAGTTAATGACTACACTCCAATCCTCCTTAAGACACTACCAACTTTCTCAAATAAAGAGTCATAGTCGGTAGCAGGGTGCGAACCCATAGCGCTCAATCTATTAGAGGTTACAGTGATCTCAACTCTAACCACTCCACCACTCAACCACTCTACACATTGGCATAAAAATGTTAGCTGGAAGCAGACCGTTAGTCAGCAGTATTAGCTAAAGGCTAGCTAGAAGACCATAGACCTATCATTATAATGGAGCAAAAAGAAAGGAGATTTCATGAAGTGAGAAGCAGGTTTAAATTATTTTTCAACTATTCTATTCTATTGTATTTTACTAATTTCTTTTCTTTCAGTCATGCAGGTCATGCAATACAAGTTGCCGCGCATGTATCGGACCAAGTAACACAGATTGTTTGTCATGTTACCCACCTTCTGGATACAATAATTTGTTACGTCAATGTATGAGATGTTGTGCGGAGAATGAGGCGAGCTCAAAATACAAGGACTGCTGTCATTGTATTGAAGATGGTAAGTTTACATGTTTTGTATGTTATCATATGTATGGTTGTCCAGAGAGCTGTCAGCGTGGTAAAGAATGGTAGAGTATGCCTATCTATTTGGTGTCTTGTATTAAAGGATAGGATTCAATTGGTAAATGTGTTCATGCTGAAGGTGCCTCATTGGTCAGATAATTATGCCTGAAGATGTGACATTGGTCAGTTATGTTTGAAGGTGCCTCATTGGTCATATAATTATGTGTGAAGATGCCTCATTGGTCAGATATGTCTGAAGATGCCTCATTGGTCAGATATGTCTGAAGATGCCTCATTGGTCAGATATGTTTGAAGATGTGTCATTGGTGAGATCCGAAGATGCCTCATTGGTCAGATAATTATGTCTGAAGATGCCTCATTGGTCAGATATGTCTGAAGATGTCACATTTGTTAGACATGTTTTTACGTTAAAATAGAAGTGGCACTTTATTAAACAAATTATTTTTCCTTTACTTGTCAGATGAATATGCCCCCTTACCCTTCGTTATCAACCAGGAGAAGGCAAAGGGATATAGATTTGTTGTCACTCGTAAGTGTCTTTTCATTTGCCGCACTAACAAGCTTTGCTTAATAGTTCTAGTGTCGGAATGGAACTCAAAATAAACTCGGCATTACAAATCACACACAAAAAAATAAACTTCTGTATTTCATTTTCTTATTTTTCAGGTAAATGTGAGATCAAGTCACCCCCACCCACTCAGGCAGAACAGTTGTACAGTGTGGCCACAATCATTATAGTTCTTTTAGTCATTGTTATACTAGCATTAGCTATTTTTGCAGTAGTTGCTATAGTATTAGGCTGTCGTAAACGAAAGGATCACCCCGATGTTAAATATAAACAATTACTTAGTAATGAGAATGAATTTGAGAATGACACTGAAGAGGCATGATATTGACCAAATTTAGGTGGCTCAACTTGTTTATATTGGTCCAAAGATATGACAGAAATTCTCCGTCAGACAGCAAATCAGGGATTTTTGTTGACTGAACAGGTCCCAAAAGGACTGAAAAGGTCTCTTGCTTATAAAGCTAAGGAAAACTATTGTTGTCATGGCAGTAAATTTGCTATGTATAGACTTTTCAAGAAAACGTAGGTTTCTGCATTTTTTCTAGCATAAAATGTCACGGAACCCAAAGATTGTAGAAATTTACTCTGTTGTTTATATTATACTTAGGAATCAAAAGATTTTGGGGAAAAGATTGTTAAAATGATTTGCAAATTTGACATATACAAGCCAAAAGTATTGACAAAAGTTTATGAAACTTTTGCCCCAATCACAAAATTCTGACATTTGATTGGCTGAAAGGGACTGCAGGTGTTGGAACTAGCCAATCACATGTTAGGAATTCGAGAAAGATTCGTAGTTTTAGGTCATGCAATAGAATTAACATAGTAAGGATAGAAATCAGACTGCCAGGTTTTTAAAGAGGTAATTAATGCGTGCTCTCAAGTGCTTGTTGCTCAATCATATAGAAATATATTTAGTAAGGTAACAGTGTTTTTATTGAAGAGGTACATAATACATTTAGGTTTGACCATAATTATTGTGATAAAAAAATTGCAGATTTTGTGCTGAAGTAAACTTTAGAAGTTATAATTTCCAGGTTTTATTATGTGTATGAAAGGGTATTAATTGAAAATATAAAGTAGTATTCTTTCTGTTATGCAAGCTATATCGTATCATATATTAGGATTTTACCGTTGGTACCGGTTTCCCATATGACCAACGCCCCCAGAAGAGGTTAGTTATTTTAGGTTTTGGAGGATAGTGCAAGATACAGAAAGCGTCCCAATACCAGAGACACCCCTGGTTCTTTATTATGCCAGGTGTATAGCACCTATACATGGGACCTCAGTTTAAGTCTCATCCGAAAGACTGTTAGTAATTTTAGTTGGTCAGTCCCGGGAATCGAACCCACAACCCCGAGATTACAAGTCTCGTGCTCTACCTATTGAGCTGGTTATAACCAGGCTGACAAGCTATATAAGTAGTTCCTCTTAAGGTATTAAATTAATACATCTTCATTTAAATTGTGCATGCAAAAACATTCATAGGCTAATATCTCTTTTATTATGTTTGGGAAGTCTCTTAACCTATACCTTGAGGTAACATCTTTTTAAATCTATAGACAATATGCAAAAAAACAAAACTACAAAGAAGTCAGCAAGGACTGTTATCTATTTAAAAAAAACTCTTTAAAAAATGTGTGGGGTTTACATACTTTATAAGCTGAATAAACAAGATTTAAAACAATATTTATAGAATCAACATAATAATACATAAAATAAGATTTTTTTTTTACTTTGATTTTTTTACTAAGATTGCAGTGAAGGTCTGTCAGTACCTTAATATAGAATTCTGTTTATTATTATAAGTGTTATATAACTCCTGGAATATTAGCTAGCAAGTGTCATTGTTGCACTTCACGTGTACATGTATTTGTAAGTTTATCTGACAAAACAAATGAAACTAACAAATAGAATAAATCATATGTACATTTTGTAGTTGCATCAGTACCTGTTTCAACTTCAGGTTTTAGGAAATATATAATATTATTGCAAAATGAATCATGCATATCTGGTACTTATTTGTAGTTTGTATAGAAACCTGTGTACGAGGTACAGGATCTTTGTTTTGTGATTTAAGGTACACTGTAGTTTGTAAATGTTAGAATAAGTACATCATGTACATGTAACACGCATCTGTATTTTTGCTGCTATTTGTAATTTGCTACACAGAAATGATAATTTCGAGAGCTGTAAAATCAAAATTCTGCAACAATGTACATGTCTGATAACATTTTATTGACCATTAAATCTTCATAGAGCGCCTGATGTTATATGATAATTAAAGTACAAGATTCTTCGATAGTACGTATTAATGGTACAATATTGAAAAACTGATTTGTCCTATGTCTACAAAGTTCTATTTTATATTATGTTGAAAATTTTGCAAATGTCCAGCAAATGTCTTTTCATTGTATATTTTTCATGTGTTATGTTAAAGTAATATGAAGCAATAAAATTTAATATACTTCAAGAAAGAACATGTATTTTGTAAGGGCTAGTGTAATGCGTGTTTGAAGCGATGTACAAAATAATTTTCTAAAATATGAAAACAAAACAATGATTTATACTCTTCTAAGTGAACAAAGACGCAGCATCTTTTCCTAATGGCTTTTTTCATTGAGGATTGGTGCTATGTCATATGATATTTGTTTGTCTTTAATATTTGTTTTACTAGCTCAGCTGATCTGAAAAGTTTACTGTGGATACTGTAAGAGGGACCAGCCATCTTCCACCTATTGTTCCTACCTTTCTTCTGGCTTAAAATTCTAAATGTAAACTGCTTGTTAATGGCTTTACTATTACCTTGAAGGCAGAAAGTTCTACAGTAACGGCTTTCCTAATCAGTGTAGATCATGATCATGTATATCGTTCTGTTCAGTTCAACTTGATCTGCACTGATGGTATTAAGTCAGTACATCTATATTTCCAGTGATCATCTCTTATATCAAGTTAAGATTCTGTTCAAAGTTGAAATCGGGCATTCGTATAAGTATAACAGAGTAAATTTTAAATTATGTTATGTGAATGGCTTACAAGATTTTAATCACAGTTTGCCTATAGTACACTTGCGTTAACCTTTCTCTCTTTTATTCAGATGGTTTCAGTTTCAGAGTATGAAAGAGCTTGAAATTGCCAAAACATCTAACTCATGTTTTCCTCTGAACTACTTTGCTGGCTTGTTCTCAGATTTGATTTATGATTTTTTGTACAATGATCTCATGCTGTTTGGTTGAAATAGTGCCACAGGGTCTCCAGAGCACATTATTGCCACTAGATTCTTTTGGCACTTTTTGCAGTGTGACGAAAATGAATGACAATGCTCTGGTGAGCAGTTAAAATTTTTAGGTCTTCTTAAGTCTTGTTTTTATTTAACCACACTGATAGAGGCATGCTGTCTTAAACCAATCTACTTATAGATCAACTTATGGTGGACAGTTCTATTTTTCTCTGTTTGTAAAATTCATGGTATACACATAATATTATTTTAAGCTTAGAAATTATTTCCTGAAGAAATCAGTTTGTCTGTATGAGATTTGAAAGCAAAATCTAGAATTCATTATTCATGAACAAAAAATTCATTTCTTAAAAATAGTACAAAAAGCAAGTTTTTTCTATTTAATGCAATTATTAGATATGAGAAATTGCCCCCATACAATCCCCCACTGGTACCTATCACATACACTAATCTAAATCCTTTCTACTACATCATCCTATTTGATCTTTATACAGTCATGTAATTTATAGAATATTTTGCTTCTTACCAGACATATTCTTTTTGACGTCTGTACAAGATCCAGGTTGTATCATGTTGTATAACGACGTTATTGTGCTGTATATACTTCGTTATTGTTTTTCTGTATATATTGTTATCGTTTCATTATTATGATGTTTTTCTGTCCGAATTCATTTTTTGTTAAATACAATGTATGAGAATTGAATGTTTGTGAAACTGAACTGTTCATATGTTAATTTACATTATATATATATGTGACTCTGTAAAACCCATGATGATTGCACTTTAAATTTGTTCATTTACTGATGGCATAATGAAAGATATACTGTACTGGTATCAAGTTTAAAACAATGTTGATTTTTTCCTTTCAGTTGTTTTTCAACAATAAAGTCTTGTCTAAAAACGTGTCTTAGTTTTTTTGTGATACTATTGGGAAAATATTACGCTATATTTGTAATTTGTAGTTTCAATCTTAAAAGTAACTTTAAGAATGTATTTTGTACAGTTAGGTTGATTTTGCCTAACTTTAAGAATGTATTTTGTACAGTTAGGTTAATTTTGCCTAACTTTAAGAATGTATTTTGTACAGTTAGGTTGATTTTGCCTAACTTTGAGAATGTATTTTGTACAGTTAGGTTAATTTTGCCTAACTTTAAGAATGTATTTTGTACAGTTAGGTTGATTTTGCCTAACTTTAAGAATGTATTTTGTACAGTTAGGTTAATTTTGCCCGTGAGACATCTTTCGTACAAGCAGTTGTAACACCAAGAGTCCCAGAGTGATTTTTAGGCTTTAACACCGGTTTATAATGCTTGAGTCACAATGGTAAAATGAGGCTGGTTATTAGTCAGAAGTATGTCATCAGAAATATCAAATATTGAATATCAATATTGTAGCATATTTCATCCCATTTATAGCATAGTTTTGAATGGATTCAGTCACTTATGTTTTTTATTAAAATATTTTTAATATTAGAACATAAGTACATGGTGATGGGGATGGAGAGAGAATGTGCAAAAATTGAAACAAATTTATGATTGTAGAATGAAAAATGTTAAAAGAGGACAGATGGCTTGTATTTCTAAGATGTAAATGAATTGTTTATCAGTAAATTTTTCAGAAATCCATCCGTATTTTGATCTTTGATATACATGTATACAGTCATGAAGAATAGATGTAAAGAGTCATATAGGGGCTTGGCCAGAGTTTTTGTATAGATGGTCCTAACAATGAGAATGGATGATAGATTAACAAAGAACAATGAATATGAGTGATTGATTCACAAAGACCAATTAAAACGAGTGATTGATTTACAATAGCAATTTTCCTTTCATATTTTTTAACTTTTTTATTTATAAAACATCTAGTGAAAATATTGAATGATCATTTGTGATCTATGATAACAATGCTGTGATTTTATTGTAGTATGAACAAACTGCATCTGGCAAATATACTGTCACATTGCGGCGCATATTCCACGTTGCATGTTTTAATTCTTTATTATTTAAGGTAGCAGTAAACTGCACTAATTAAACTAACTCATTTAGGGAAGAAAGCTTGTTGTATACTTTAGACCTAATAAATTGACTAATTAAATTTCTGACACAGATTGTTGATGGGGGAGGGGGGTATGAATCACTTCTAGTGATGACTGTGGTTGTTGCTGTATCTTGATATTAACTTGATTGGGAGCTATTACATAAATGGCATGCTTTTCGGAAGTAGATCTATTTACAGAGAAAAATATTTTGTATGGTTTGCGTTTTGATTATTTCAATCTTTAGGTTAATACATTTTGTTGTTATGTTTGTATACATTGAACTTGCCTGTACTGTGTGCACTTGAGTTATTATATTGACAGAAAAAAATATTCAGGAGTCAAAATTGTGTGTGTTTGATGAACGTTCTTTTTTCCCGTACAGTCAAACTTGTCCATGCGACCACGTGTATTAAGCGACCTTTGTCTTAAGCGACCGCTTTTGAATCCCCCTGAGCGTTTTCACACTGTTTTGCTATTGCATTAAGTGACTTTTGTCTAACGCGACCAGCGACCAGTGATTAGCGACCCATAATCGGTCTTTTGTTCGTATTAGGCGACCATTTATGTGCAAACAGATCATTTCTATGGAAACTGACTGCTTTAAAGTTGCATTTAACGTCCCAATTAGACACGGAGGTGTCAAATCTCATAAGGATCATCGTCCATCCTTATGTTCGCAGGTGGTATTTATCGACTTAAGGTACTTTTTTCCTATTTTTGAAAAATTTCCACGTGACATAAGTACGATATTTATGGGAAATGGTTGCTGTCTCCGGTGATGCTTTCTATTAAGAGACCATTTTATTAAGCGACCGGTTTTGGCCTTTCCCTTGGGCGGTCTCTTAATACAAGTTTGAATGTATCACTTTTTTACAAAAAAAAAAAAATTCAGTGTAAAATTAATGTGACCTCGTTGAGGCTTCATACATTGTACATGTATATATATGTCAGCTCGCTGTAAGTTCTATTTTTATACATGTGACACATCTGAAAGCTTTACATTTAAATGTTTCTACATGTATGTGACATCACTTAAAAGCTGTACATGAATGTGACAGTTCTAAGAAAAAGCATGTGTGTGACATTATCTTTTTGTAAGATTAATATACATGTATGTTTGCAATCAACTGTTACAATGTGTAGCATGTACAGTACAGAGAAGAAATACAAAATTTCATTACAAATCTTACCTTTGAATATTATTAAATGTACATAATTTATTTATATTTATAAGGAGCTTGGTATGCATATACTTAGCAAATTCATTAGCTACAGTTTCAACCATTGTGGGCTTTTTTCGCTTGTTGCTTCTTGCTACAGTTTCACCTGTGGGCTTCGCTCACTTCTTGCTATAGTTTCACCTGGCTTTTTGCATTAAGCTCAGCAAATTCCTAAGCTTCAGGGGCTCTTTCATAATAAGCTGAGCTTTTTCTCAAACTACAGGCACTGTTCTACATAAGGTTAGCAAATTTATTAACCATAGTTTCAACCATTGCAATCCCTTTCACAATTATGCTTAGCAAATTCATAAACTATCGGGGGACATAAAGCATACTACAGTTCTAGCCTTTAGCAGCTCTTTTACGTAAGTGTAAAAATTGAAAAAAATCAAACTAATTGCTTTTAAATATCAATTCTGACATACATTTATAGAGTAGTTCTCTTTGCCATAAGCCATCATTTAAGAGCAAAGCTCATTTTGGTAGTTTGTCACTTATATGAGGCATGATTGTGTGGATTGTTTGGTCTTCTCTGATGTGAAGATTTTTATTTGTGATTTTTTGCTTAAAAATAAAATTGCAAATCATTGAAGTAGATATACATTTACTATTTTGTGTAGTATTACACAGAGAAAAGATTTTTTCTTTTTTTGTATTCACTTTGTTCTTTGATACATGCAAAATAAATGATGTTTATTTCTTTAACATATTTCTTCTTGTATAAATGCCTTTGAAAGTCCAAAAATATAGTCTGTTTGGATAGTAAACATGAAACTACATGCTTTAACACTAGTTGAGAAAGTCACTCCACTACCCGTGTTGGTCTTACATCGATAGGGTGGCCAAAACTTTGTCTCGTGACCAGAATGATGCCCAGATCTCGTAGGAGTCCGAAACTTTGACTTGATTTGATCTGAATGACGCCAAGATATAGTTGGTGACCAAAAGTTTTTCTTGATCATAATGACGCCATGATATCGTAGATCAGCAAATTTTTGTCTTGATCAGAGTAACGCCCATACATGGTAGGTGACCAAATCTTTGCCTTGATAAGAATGACCCCCAGATATCGAAGGTGGCCAAAATTGACGCCCTGATATCGTAGGTGGGCAAAACTTTTGATTTAATCAGAATGAGGCCCTGATAACGTAGATGGAAAATCTTTCTTTTACTCAGAATAACGCCAAGATATCGTAGGTGGCCAAATCTTTTACTTGATCAGAATGACGCCATGATATCCGACGAAATGTTACCAAGACTAACGCCCTTATATCGTAGGTGACCAATTTTTTACTTTAATAAGAATGACGCCCTGGATATTGAAGGTGGCCATAACTTTTTGACCAGAATGACGCCAAGATATGGTAAGTTGCCAAAACTTTGTCTTCATCAGAATGATGCCCATATACCATAGATCGGCCCAAATCTTTGGCCTTGACTCAGAGTAAAGCCAATATATCGTATGTCACCAAACCTTGGCTTTGATCAGAATGACGCCCTGATATTGAGGGTGGCCAAAAGATTTTTTTGACCAGAATGACGTCAATGTATCGTAAGGTTGGTAAATCTTTGTCTTGGTCAGAATGATGCCAAGATATCTTAGGTTGCCAAACCTTAGTCTTGGTTAGAATAACGCCTAGATAGCTACTAGGCAAACTTGCTCTTGATCGGAATGACGCCCATATATCGTAGATGGCCAAACTTTGATCTTGATAAGAATGACGCCCAGATTATGAACTTGCCCAAAACTTGATTTTTAACCAGAATGGCGCCGGACTGTTATCGTAGCCATTAAATTGTCTTGGCCGAGCCCAGACATCTTAGGTTGCCATACCTTAGTCTTGTTAGTAACGCCTAGATGGCCACAAACTTCAGTGCTCTTGAAAGATGCCCAAATATCATCGGCTTTGATCTTGATCCGAATTACGGCCAGACCTGCCCAAAACTTGACTTGATAGAATTCCGGAATTTTCTCGCACCATCTTAAAGTGCTCGCCGAGCCCGACATTTTGATATTTGACATGACCCACTTCTATGAAAGGTGTCAAAATTCCGGTTTTTCGCCGATTACGGCCGACCGGTTGACTTTTTCCGGAATTTTCTCGCACCATCTTAAAGTGCTCGCCGAGCCCGACATTTTGATATATGACATGACCCATTTCTATAACTTTTCCCGATTTTTTCTTGCGCCATCTTAAAGTGCTCGCCGAGCCCGACATTTTGATATATGACATGACCCACTTCTATGAAAGGTGTGAAAAACGCCGATTACGGCCGACCGGTTGACTTTTACCGATTTTTTCTGGCGCCATCTTAAAGTGCTCGCCGAGCCTGATATTTTGATATATGACAAGTCAACCGGTCGGCCGTAATCAGCGTTTGTAAGTCTGTTGTTCGTACAAACAATAATAAGTCTGTTTAGATGAATGGGTCGGCTGTTAGCAACTAGTGCATTTAAAAAAGTACATTTGCAACGAGTTCTATGATTTGAAAATGCCCCAGTCCCGCTTAGTTTGTTTACCGGCGATTGTTGCACGATGGTAACCAAAACGTCAGACTTTCTTGACAAACTGGAAGGGTTGGCGAGAAATGTAATTGTTTCTAGTGTTCCAGAGGGCGTTGATTGTATTGTATTTGATGGAATGGCTATTGTCCAAATGTTACAACCTTCATCATGTAGAAAACTCACTTATGGCTGCATACTTTTCGAGATACATACTGTCATGCAGTAAGGGTATTCCAAATGTGCACAATGTGTTTGATAGGTATATGTCCAATAGTCTCAAGACACAAACTCGTCAAAAACGAGGAGACTCCCTTCGCAAAGCTCCATTTACTATTCAACCCAACATGCAGACTGGTGATTGGAAAAGATTATTGACAAATAGCAAACGCAAAGGTCAGCTGACAAAACTCTACACAGAATACGTTGTACCTTGCTTTGCATGCCCATGAAATACTTGTAAATAATCTAGTTTTTTTGTTGCTGGTGGTATGGGTCGGAATGCTTTAAGGTTTACGGGTTTACCAGTATGTAGCATTTGTTGAGACCCTTCATTCAGACCAAGAGGAAGCAGATTGTAGAATGATTTTTCATGTTGCACACGCGTCTGCTTTGGGTGCAAATACCATTGTAGTTGTTAGTCCTGACATCTTGCACACCGTTTTAGCCAGCTTGGTGTTGAAAACATATATTTCAAAACCGGTCGTAAAGGGATGCATTCTGATCGCACCAGGTACATACCAGCTCACTCTGTAGTAAAAGCTATCCAGCCAGAAGTGGCAAGCATATTGTTACTGGTGTTTTGTATCACAGGGTGCGATACATGTTCTTCTTTATATGACAATGGCAAAATCGTGTTTTCAAGTCATGACCAATTCAGCCAGTCAGTTGCATGATCTAGCAGAGCTTGGAAATAAGCCTTTACTAATACTTCAGACAAAGGCTGCGGCTGTAGTCTTCGTTGGTCTGCTGTATGGTTAAAGAAATTGCAAGTCGCTGAATGCATTGCGAACAAGTCTTGTGCTAGCAAAAACAAAAGTTAAACCTAGAAAATTGCCCCCAACAAATGACACTTTTATGCTGCATTTGCTGCGTTGTTTAAACAAGCTCCTGGTATGGAGACAAGCTGTAGCTCCAACAACATTACCTGATCCATGATACTTTGGATACACTGTTGATGTCCAATCAGGTCTTTATATGCCCCCAGATGATGACCCAGGCTGCAGCTGCCCCTGGAGTATTGAGTTGGTTTGTGCATGCATCAATTCCTGTGAAGATGAATGCATTTGCTCTTCTAATGAACAGCCTTGCACCGAGGCATGTGATTGCAAGGGTTTGTGGCAGACAAAAGTACATGCCAAAATTTGTTTACTGTTCTTGCAAATATAGAATCAGATGATGAAAAAAGTTGAACTGCTTAAATTTATTTGGGTTATGCTTTAAAACAATATTAACAAATTGTCAAAAGAAAAATGTTTGGTACAAAATTTGTGTTAATAACTTGCATGCATCCGTGACATTCACTGTTGGCCCTCTGAGCGGAAAGCCACCCTACTATAAGTCGCGTGAGTAACTAATTGTACATATTGTGTACAGCTGTATCGTTGTACAGACGTTTGATAGCATTATTCCATACGTGTTTTATCCGTAGTTCACATGTGTTATTTGTAATGTCGTTTGGGGCAGAAACAAACGAAACAAAACGGCTGAAACACGCAAGTTTTAGTGGTTTTCGCATCTTGCGATACTGCTGTCAGCGTAAACATTATTATTGATCGAAGCTTAATGCTGATCATTTAACAGTTTATTATGTAAAATGGTGAACATAACTATTTCTTTTAATGCCTAACTATAAAAAGGAGATAATTTCTTAACACTCAAAAATCTAAAAAGTAAATACAAATGGTAAATTTAGTTCAATAAATTGTTTATTCATACTTGTTAGTGAAGCGGAAGATGATACGATCTGAATTCTTTCAAATATTTGATTATTTTACTGATAAACAGTAGTACACAGATATTTACAGAGCTAAAATATACACAAATCTACACTCGTATTCAAAAATAAGAAAATAAACTGAAAAAAGTAGGTCCAGTTAATCAAGACAAAGAAAATTTCAAAATTAATTAAAAGCTGAATAATTTGAAATACTGAAAAAGGTAGACATTCAAGTATTTACAGAATGCACAAATATATTATAGAGGATGACATCCATTTCAAAGCTGTTACCAACAATATACATATAGTAACAAACGGTACCGATGAAAGTCGATTCTATGTAGGGAAACAAATGCGCTGCTTGACAAAGCAAGATAACTAAAGTTTCCAAAATAGAGTCATTGCAAAATGAACTCCCTTTAAATGAAGACCTTGTTGTCTTTCACAACATTTCGGTTCAAAGAAATTCTCTTCTTAATTGTGTTTAGAAACAATTCTTGTTGCTTTGGCCAGAGTTTGAACTAGCTTCTTGGCTATAGCCTGTGTTCCCCTGATGGAATAAGTGCCAAATCAAGATGTAATACTGTCTTTTCCTACTTTGTCATTGTGTTCAATAACTGCCACACTGCCTTAGCCAATTAAAATCTTTTAAACCGGGGACTTTACTTGTAGTTCCGCTTTCTATAGAGAACTCTTCTTACTACATCAACATGTTGAACTCTTACAACATCATGTAATTTCTCAAGAAATTGATTAGATTGTTATACTATTTTCGTCTTCCACTCAACTGCCACTTTAGGTACATTTTGTATGTGGTTCATGCATTCCGTATTAGTGTTTGTCCAAAGTTCATTCTTGACATCTATGCAGTGTTTGGCAATCGTCTACAACACATACTTGAATTCTACGAAATATAGAAGATCACCCTGCAGAGTCTGTTTAAGTATATTATTTCTTTCGTCGAAGGTGACGCTATCATTTGCAATAGCAACGCTACTTGCCCCAATAATGTTGTTTTCTATTTTATATCTACCATGCACACGTTTTGGTTTCTTATCAGTCATGTTTCGTAGCACAACTTTTTGCCTCTGGAACGTCTGGTTAAGTGAATTGGTCATGGCTTTTTCGTCATATGCTCCCAAAAGCATTTAAATCTGAGAAAAAAAGAAAAAGCTGAAGTAGGGTTTTGTTTTACTATCCCAATGTAGCATCAATGGTCAAAACACTATAGGTGACTTTCCATTTTCTTTGTACACAAGCAATGCCCTATAGCGCTTACCAAGCAGAACTGTAAGCACTCGAATTTTGTTTAAAATAAATGATTTAATATCGGCAACTGTTCTTCGGAACAACTAAATATCAGTGGCTGACCGTCGTCTGCGGAGTGAATGATTTCATGAACAAATGGATGAATATTGAGTTTGTTTTTTTATCACATTCAGTACATCATCTGCAGCATTTTTAGACTTAGGTTCAGAGCTATATACCTTTTCCTTGCAGTGCTTGTATTGCCATAGATATCTTGGACAGAGACTGGAATCATATCATTTAATTTAGTCAATTTGTTTATCGTGCACGGAATGATCTTTCTCACTTGTATCAATTTCCCTGTGAAGACTAAAATTCGACATTTCCTTTATACAAGAACTCCTTTCTTCATATATAGGATAATCAGATGTTTTAAAGTACTACCGGTATTCAACTTGATTTGTAGTTGACTGATGATGATGGTGATGACAATGATGATGATGGCGATGATAATGAAGATGATGTGGAAGAGGAAGATGATGACGACGACGACGACGATGATACTACTACTACAATGTAATAATAATAATGATAATAATAATGCATGTATCAATAACTAACGAAAAAAGTGAATGCATACAAAATGTATGAACCTTGAATAAAAGGAAAGGTGTCCAACATACTTAATGTAGACACGTTAAAATATTATGACAGTTTATTGTGATTTAGTCATATACTTTGTGAGAGATATGTTCTGCATGGTCATAAAATGTTGGAAAATGTTTGTTTGTGCAAATAAAATGCATAATTTACCTTTGAATCTCAAAACTTATGTCTACATTGCCAATCTAAAACGACTTAAAATATATACATCTAGAAAAAAGTTAAGCACCCCCCGAAAGTTATATAGTGACTTTAAAAAATTGTATCATGAAATCACCTTCAAATAAACGAAGGAAAAAATGCTGTAAATCATAACAGCAACCCTCTGCACGAACTGCATAAGTTTTGCACTGCGAGTGTAGGCAGACTGTCTTAAAAATCCGAGGTTCACGGGGCTGAATAGTCAGGGTCAGGGTGGTCACCCAGGCACAGTGAAGGTTAACTCTGCTACTGAAGAGGAAGTACGAATGTACCTGGATCAATTGCATTTTTACTCTAATTCGCCACCTTTAATCTTCCTATGACCTCTGCAGTCCATACTTAAAAGTGTTTTTGATTTCGGATAAACGGCACCCGTGTGATTGTTCAACAATATGACCCGAAAAGCCCAACATATTTACGTTTTGCCGCCTTTTCGTTTGCCAGAGGGTTGCTGTTATGGATTACTTCTTCTCCCTAGCTCAACTTGACGGTGTTTTCATGATAAAGCTTCGTTAGATGTCATCTAAAATCATTTCAGGGGGGGCTTAACTTTTTTCTTTGTGTATATTTAATATTCTATATACACGCCTTTTTTTGCGTTTGATAGTCGTCAATAAAGTCAACAGACTAAAACCATAAAAATAAACGCATGTACACTTTATGGCGAACAGTAATAGCAGTGTGCATGCATTCAAAATAATATCCTTTTACATAGACATATCGTTATACTTAAAGGAATTTTAAAGCTTAAACAAAAAACAGAATACTTGATAGATTTTGACAAATAGCTTACCACATTACATTTGTCTCCATTACATTAACACATCACATCATCACATACCATAGTATTTTACAACTACCACTTACATCTACCGATCCTTGTTAACCATACATCTGCAATAATTCTGATTGTGCGATTGTGATAAAACATATTTTTTTTCCCGAACTTGATAAAAAAAACATTGATATGTCGCTATATAAGCAATGATGCCTGAAACTGAAACATGCACAACACGGTGGAGAGGACGACGTGTTCATATTAATTCAAGGTAGCGAAAGAAGCGGAAACAAGCATGTGCAATGCAAAAAAATGGAAACTAGAACTATCATTTAGTTACCAGTATGGGACAAAGGTGAGACTTTGTGCCAGACTTCTTACAGACCAACATTATTTATTTGATACTGATTGGCTGAAAGAAAGGAGATGTATAAAACAAATTCTCCTAAAATTAATTGCAGAATGATAGAACATGGGTAATATGGGGAGAAAAATATTTGCATGCAATGTACCAGCGAAATATATTTTTTTAGCTCACCTGAGCACAACGTGCGCAATGTGAGTTTTATGGTTGTCCGCCGACGGCGTGCGTCGTCCGTTGTACGTCATCATCAATTTGCTTCAATCGACATCTCCTCCTTAACCGCTTGATAGAAAATGGTGCAACTTGGCTGTTATGTACCAAAGTTATTCAAAGTATTCCATTCCAGGCAGAACTCTGGTTGCTATGGCAACAAATAGGCAAAACTTCAAAAATCTTCTTATCATAAGCCACATGGCCCGGAGCTTAGATATTTGTCAAGAAGCAATTTCTAATGGACCTCTACCAAGTTTGTTCAAATCATGTGCCTTGGATAAAAATTGACCACTCCTTTAGGGTCCCTTTCCTGTATATAGAGTAATAGAAAAAAACACTTCCAGTGAGTTCCTATAACAACCAACGACTTACCTAGTAACCACTGACTTCGATAGCAACCATCAACTTGGACGACTGACCAGCGACTTCATTAGCAACGTCCCTTGCAGCCAGTGATTTTCTAGGCAACCTATGACTTCCTTAGCAACCAGTGTCTTCCCCTAGCATTCAGTGACTTCCATATCAACCAGACTTTTCAAAGGAACATGTAACTTCCTTAGCAACCACTAACTTTCTTAGCAACATCGCAGTCTCCTAGCAACCAGTAAATTCCCCTAGCAACCAGGTACTTCCTTAGTAACCTTTATCATCATTTTACCACCATTTTCCTTAGCAACCATTTACGTCCTTAGCAACCAGCAATAGTTGACTTTTTTCGCAATCACTCACTGATTTTCCTAGCGACCAGATGAAATGCTTATAGTCTGTTTCGGTAAGCACTTTCTCAACAGC
This sequence comes from Saxidomus purpurata, assembly GCA_022818135.1. Taxonomy (NCBI): domain Eukaryota; kingdom Metazoa; phylum Mollusca; class Bivalvia; order Venerida; family Veneridae; genus Saxidomus; species Saxidomus purpurata. The sequence continues at coordinate 34,542,906 of JAFMSR010000018.1, forward strand.
TTGAAATACGAGATTAACACATTTCGGACTTGTATACATAAATGCGGCACTCTGTATAATGCTGTTGATATGTGTTAAGACTCTCCCTTTTAATATTCCTTGACCGGTCAAGTTATTCGTATTGCCACTAAAAAACTTTCCTTAGACGTTATGTTATAAAAACGTGAAATTATGAAAAAATTATACTGTTGTTTAAGAACGGTGTTTATACAAAATGAACATTTTGCTTTCAGAATATGTATATAATATGTATACATAGTGTATATAATGAAGTTCTTTGCAAATTTGGTATGTGCATCATGTATATATTTTGTTTTAATGTGTTCATCTGTTAATATAAACTGTCTATGATTTTTCAATCTGGGAGGAATAAAAAAACATAGCATTGTATATACAATATTTTTATGTGCACGGACGCACAAACGTACAATAAGCCTGATTATATACATGTACTTAACCGTCTATTTTTTCCCAGATTTTAAAGTAAAATACAGTTATACTCGTGTATCATGCAGATAGGATATATAAATGACATATTTGACTTTATAACGATATTCAAAGCATTATATACTAAACAAAAGTTCAGCGCGTTTTATGTCATCGGACAAGTTGATTAATTTAGTTCATATTTTATTTACGTCTCAAGATACATGTTACAGTATAACAGAAACAAACATTTCATTCAATGTAAAATCAAGTTTAACATTATTAACAACAGATCCGTAATATATACACATTGTTTATAAAGACATGAAAAAACGTAATATTTATACTCTCATAGCCCCCGGCTATTAATTAAAACCAGAACATGGCGAAATTAAATATTATGGAGCTTATAAACTATACAATTTACAATCCCTTTCCGATAATATAGCAAATTTACCACACCTGGGTGAACAGGAAAACGAGTTGAACTTATTCGGCCGTTAAGTCTTCAATTGAAACCAGTTTTTCGTACATGGTCGTAAAGAGGCAACGGTCTACTGCATTCGTTTATAATATTGACCGAACTTCTCACCGAAATATAAGGATTTTTAGCTGAATATCAGGTAAGACGCTTTCTTATTATTTTTTTTCTGTAATCTGTATGACATCTTTAAAATATCTTAACGTTGATATTTGCCACTTTTCGTCAACTGCTTTATAACATACACGTACGTGTAAATTGATTTGTATGACGAGATGTTCTACACATGATTGTTGTCTGCAGAGGGTGGGGCAACGGGTGGGGCAACGGGTGGGGCAAAACATTAAGTAAATTATGACCGTTTGTTGAGACATATTGCCTAGTTCATGTACAAATTTAATTTATGCGATGTGATGTCGCATAATTTGAATACATGATAAATAGTAAGACACAATGTGTATACGTTATGATGACAAATGGTCGCCGTGTGAGGGTGTATACTGTCTCGGGAAATACAATCGTGCTTTGTAACCCCGGGCCCGGGGTGCTTTTGTATTGACTAGTGTACTCGGGATTTTAATGTACCCGAAAATTGCCAGGAAGGATTGCTTCAAAACTACACAGTAAACAAATAAATACAACCACTTCTAGTCATCGGCTGGTAACATTGACCCCAGCATCAAGCTTTTTTAGCCCGATCGGCTTAAATTTATCAATAGAAATTATCTTTTTTGTAAATTTTTGGTAGTTTTTATAGATAACTTCTGAAGTCCTATATATGTTACATGCAACATTTCAGTATGCTAGAAGTCAACATCACCCAACCATAATCAGCCACTTTTCGCCAGAATTCTGGCACTTTTACTTTCACTTTCCATGTACTTTTAATGTAAAATAGCAAAGCCTTTTGAGCAAAAAGGTGTAAGTTTTATTTGGAAAAAGTAGGTATTTATAACGAGGGAACACCTGAACATAATGTAGACAGACTTAAAGCAATTCATTAAACATTTCTTGAATATTTATATAAATCTTAGTTTCTTTTCATAAATTTAAGCCCAATCGGGCAATAAAGCTTGTTGGGCTTCTACCCGATGGGAAATGTTACGCCTGATCATGTTTACAAACTGCGCACAACTTTATGAGCGTGTCGCAGTTTTCAAGTTGACAGTTAAATTCTTGTCGAATGCAAAAACATTGTTTGATGTGTAAACAGGTAAACTACCTTTAAAATAATTATTAATATTTGACGAGCTTGAATGTAATAAATGATATGTTAAGGAGTGAATATGAAGTATAGACTGATTTTGGAAGTGAATATATTGTATACACTGATTTTGGGAGTGAATATATTGTATACACTGTTTGGGAGTGAATGTATTGTATACACTGATTTTGGGAGGGAATACATTATAGCGTATACCTATCATAAATACTGAATCCTGATTGGCCGATAGCGATCACTTTGTCCTCGGTCAATATCACGTTTTAATAGGTCCGAAATGCTGTATATTGACCTCAACATTAGTCTATAGTTGTATAGTATACATTGAATTTGGGAGTGAATATATTGTATACACTGATTTTGAGAGTGAAGCCGCCAATGCGACGACACTCTGCCTTTTGCGACCAGAAAGCCGTGCTGGCAGATTACGAACTGCACTGTTCGTGTATTCAGTCAGAAAATTTTCGTCTTCCAGCACACCCTTAAACAACTAATAGTAAATAGAAAAGCCCGTATTAGAATGCTTAAAAACATAGAGACTAATTTGCCATGCCCTTGGGGATCGGAAATTTACCTTAATGGGCGTGTCGGCATGTTCCCAGTGGCTTGAGACCGTATCGGTACGGTGCTGATATGTCCTGGTTTTGTAAACACGATAACAACACACGAGATATCATATTAAGTAATATTGTAAACTTTTCAAGAAAAATGAATGGAATGGACTCTGTACTCTTAAATTTCATTTAGTCACATTTCGTACAGCAACTGCATCTACCAATGATATTAGGACCAGAGAAGTCTCGGATTGGTCTAAAAGACACGTTTTAGTTTTCAATTTTTGAGAAAAATACAAGCCTGTTTTGTAGTGTATGTGCACCTGGTAAAAAGTGGATTTAAATAATTACAGCAAACGTCATGTAGAGAATTTAATATACCATTCAGAACTTCGCAAGTAAACATTGGTTCTAAATATAGCAGTCATCGGTCCATATGATAGAAATCTTACTGCGCTTTATTTATGGCAATTCGAAAACTTTTTTAAAGTTGGTTTTAACAATTCCCCAGGGCGCAACTCCGCATAATAGTTTACCTATGTTGATGTTACAAAATGTACGGTTAATATAACTACATTACTTTGTAGAACTTGTAACTTTTATTTGTAAATTAAATGTGCTACGAAGTAGTGATATATTTAGGATTGTAAGCATTTTCATTGTGTGTGATTCACATGTTTGGCAAAAACTATTTGTCACGATTCATGTTTTATTCGGTTTTATGAATAAGAGAAATATATCTATTGATTAATCTTGTAAGCTTATTTACCCATACATTCCCTTACCATAAATATTTAAAATCCCGTGTTCTGTTAAGCGTAAATCTCTCTGATGCATGTAATTAAATACACGTTTATTTTGATGGTATTTTGTCGTGCTAGATCATATCAGTGCATTTCGACAACAACATGTATATTAAATCGGATATAGCGCCAAAAATAGATGTGTGTTTCTTGTCTCCCTACCGACCATAACTTTTTACTGCGGACCTCACCACTATTTTTCTGAGAAAATGATCATAAAGACAAATTTTCAGGTAACTATTTCAAACCAAAAAAAAAGAGAGGCAAAATTGAAAAAATAGATAAGACAGACTTGTCAGCCGACCGACATTAAATAGTTTGCCAATGAGACTGGTAACTCGTACATTATTTATTTGGCCTTAGTAAGTACCCAGTGGGCGGACACACACCAGTGCTTTGCGCAACCACACATCCATTAATGTGATTTTGTGTGAATGCTGTAATTAAAGCTTTAAAATATATATAATAAACACGTTAAACTCAAAGGCAAGCTACAGTAACTTGACTCACAAGCAGGTAAAGTACGCAAACTTTTCTGAAGATCTGGCAAAATATAAAAGGTATAGGAACACTTAAAGATTCTGCCAACACCGTTTTAATTCGTCTAAATCTAACCTTCATCTTGCTATAGTTCTAAAAATAGACTGGCCCATCTCTCTGTTTGAAAAGGAGTCCGACTGAAAAGCGAACAGTGCAGATCATGATCAGGCAGTAAAATGAACAGGCTGATCTTGATCTACACCGGTTGCAAAGGCATAGTCACTTGCTACCAACAGGTTCATGATTAACAGTTCCAAACATTCCGTACAATGTTGCTTTTGCTATATAAGTTATGTCAACAATCTAAGCAAAGTTCAAAAACGAATATACATTGTGTCATTGCCTTCCCTAGCCATTGACTGTTACACTGTATCATTTTTTATAACCTACTTTACTACATTTATATATCCTTTGGAGCAGTAAAAAAATCGCAAGTCAAGATCATATTACAGGGGCATGCTTTTTAAGTATTTTACTGTTTTCACACGTGTACACATGTACGAAATCAAATACTGTTTATGTATCAGATGGTATCATAGCGCGACATGAAATGGAAAACATCAGAATGTTTAGGTTTGCTTATCGAATATAATACCGTATTTTGTGAGACCTAACCGTAATGTCACGAACACATAGACTTTTTTTAACAAGTGTATATTTCATTTTTATAGTCAAAACAGGTGTTTGTATAGCTGTGTAGAGAGCATACGTGAGCTTTGGCATACACGTGCACATCTCGTGATCATAGTTACATAGGGTACATAATTAAGGGACTAAAGGAAGGCACCGTGATGTAGGGGCACAGCCAGGAGATCGTGGGTTTGAACTTTCCGACAACGGTATTTTACTGCGACCTCCAAAATCTACTGAGGGTCGTTGTCTCTGATTTTGCGAAATATTGTAACATTCTATACCCATGAACTATTGACCCTGTATACACACCATAAAATTACATCGTTGAAAAGAAATTGTATATATTTAATGATTAAAATTTACATGAGTTGAATTTATTTCCACAGCATTTGACAAACGATTGAAATTAAATAAGAAAATAACAGGCTTGGTAAGTGGTCGACAATTACCAGGCTGATGAAATTGCCCGATCGGGTTTTCAAAAAGTAGCTTTTAACAAAATGCTTTTCTTCACTTATAATGTGATTGATCACACCAAGTAAGTAGAAATATTGTGTCAAATAATATGGTGATGCGAGATAGCGGAAACATTTTGAACGCCCCTCAAATATATACATGTGTGCACTATTTTAGCTGTATACGGTCAACATTTCAACGCAGTACGCATATATTTTGTCAATGTATTACGAACAGATTTAAGAAAAACTTTTAATGTAAATATAATTACATTTTACTACCTTTTGTCAACACAAAAGTTCCTTCTGGGCACATGATAAACAGTCTGAAGTGTTTACTTAATTCGCAACAAAGCGGCCGTATCTTCAATTTTGTTTTGTTATGATAAGTCGACCCATTAAAGCAGCAAATTAGACAAAACCATGGTATAATCCAACGCAAAGTACACAAATTCAATTAGAGAAAATAATATAAAAGATTAAAGGAAAAAGGCACCACGAGCATATAAATAAAGAAGGTTCATGTTGCAGTTTTAGATCGACTATTCGAAGAATAAGACGGGTTAAATATTACAGTCACTTTTGCGTGGCCGTCGGCGTTGAATTTTGGTTAATGTTTTTCATGCACATTAATCTCAGTAACTACTTATGGGATTGATTTAAAACTTCAATATACAAAAAAAATGTAGTCTTAAGTGGTATCAAACAATCAGGTAAAATAACTCCTGACTGAATTATTACAAGTTATGACCCTTGTTGAACTTCGAAGGTTTAATTAAAGTTTTGTATGCCATTTCGATTTGGTGAACGTTTTATGGGCAAGCTATAATCAAGCATTTATCTAAGTTACAATTGCTGAATTGATTGAAACATCTTTAGAATGTTCAGGGGTCTCCAACACTCAAGTTAGATTACTCTTGACTGAATTAAATACAACTTATGAACTTTGTTAACTTAAAAATTTTGGTTAAAGTTTTGCATGCAATATACTATAATACACATATTTCAGTAACCAAACATGTTTTAAAAAATCTGGTAAAGTTTTGTATATGCAAGGTACTATCATGCACATACTTCAGTAACCACTTACAGGATTTACTTGAAACTTACAAATAGAAACGATTAAGTTTACAAAGATTACTTTTGAGTTTTGTATGATTTATAGTTTACTAGTATACTAAGAGAGTCAACATAGTTTTGTTTTGTTATTTATTTACAAAAAGTTTTTTCATTGGCAAGCACTGAGAATAGTCGAACGGACAGCCCTTGTTGCTGTAACCCAATGAATTATAGTATCTGCTATTTTAGATTTCTTAGGGCTGATAAAATCATGGTTAAATTTGTGTGCGCAGCAAGCTTCTACGTTATCGAACCCTACTCGAAATTAATGCAAGAACTATCGTTGATGTTGATGTCACACCTTGGTATTCCGTACCAGCCCGTGTTTCCTGTAGACCTTTGCAGATACATTTGTATTGTTGTGTAACTTGCAATTCTTGCATTGTAACCGTGTCCACTATCTGTAGGCAGGAACACATATCTCTGTCAAGGATTTTGGTTTTGGTGTTTAATCATGTCTCGTTTTCCTTTTGGAAATTACATTTAAGATATATGAGCCAGCAAAATGAAAGCTTTCAATGGGACATTCTTAAAATAAGCATTTTTGGACCCAATTAACTTTGAAGGGTACAATCACTTCAAATGTATGTTTACTTACTTTTTACTTAAAAAAGAAAGGGGCCGTTTCGGATGGACTTGTGGGTGATTTAATCAGTAAACCTGAAATGTTGCTACATATGATCATAAGTTTTCAACCACTCAATCGCCATTTCACAGGCCAGTGACCGCTAACTTGTTTGTTCTATCTTTAAGTAAAATATGTATATTTATATTATATTGGCAGAGTTTTAAAAAAACTAAGCTAAGCGTAAATTTCAACTCCTTCAGGATCAAGGGCCTTACCGAGACGAAAATAACTCTGCCACAGAAATGGAACAATACATAAGAAAATTTGTATAAAGCTTTAACCATTCGACGTTAGTTTGAACATATTTTTATCAAATCTGTTAACGACAAGGTCGACCATTGCTGTGTAACTTTGACCTTAATCAAACGGCATATCAAACCATCTCATTATGGTTGACATATCTTCCGGGTGATTTCGCTACATCTTCACTATCTCTTTGTGGTATACAATTAAACATCTGAACACAATTACGATCTTCTCGGTATGTACATGTAAGGGGTCAAAGTTAGCCAGACAAACCAGTCCAGCACGGTAACCATCACTTAATTAACATTCTAACAAACTTAAGGTCACATATTTACCTATCAATGAGTACATAAATGTAACACTTATGTAAATGACTGGTTATGAGCAACTGGTTCTACCTTAGGTGGTGTCTCGAAACGATTAATAAAAGTTAAGAGGATAGTTCAAACGCATAAATAAGAATTAATCAAATTTACTTGTTGCATGTCATATATGAGAACCTACTAATGTTGAATAGTAATTTAAGATTAGGTTCAACATTTGCATTTTCTGTTGGTGAAATATATACTAGTGCAAATATTACAATGAATATGGAGATCTTGTGTGATCGGTTATAGGTTTTTCATTTAAAATTCAGTTGAATCATCCTTCCCTCTAAGCGTTCCTTTTTTAATCCCCAAAAAAGATGTCACGAAATAGTCAATATTTGAATAGGCTAGCGTTACCGTTTCTCAAATATGAAATTGTGGTTTTTAGCTCGACTATTCGGAGAATATGGAGAGCTATTACAGTCACTTGTGTGCGTCGGCGTCGGCGTCGGCGTCGGCGTCGCCGCGCCCCCCCTTTCTTTGGTTAAAGTTTTGCCCTGCTAAGTACTATCATGCACATATCTCAGTAACCACTTTATGATTTGACTTGAAACTTTGTTCATGTCTTTAGGGGTGTCTGCAATCAAGGCAGATAACTCTTGAAAAAATTTAGTACAAATTATGGCCCTTGTTTGACTTTTGAAAATTTGGTTAAAGTTTTGCCTGCTAGGTACTATCATGCACATATCTCAGTAACCACTTATGATATTGACTTGAAACTTTGTTAATGTCTTTAGGGGTGTCATACAATCAAGGCATATAACTCTTGAAAAAATTTAGTACAAATTATGGCCCTTGTTTGACTTTTTGAAAATTTGGTTAAAGTTTTGCCTGCTAGGTACTATCATGCACATATCTCAGTAACCACTTATAATATTGACTTGAAACTTTGTTCATGTCTTTAGGGGTGTCATACAATCAAGGCAGATAACTCTTGAAAAAATTTAATACAAATTATGGCCCTTGTTTGACTTTGAAAATTTGCCCCGTTAAAGTTTTGCCTGCTAGGTACTATCATGCACATATCTCAGTAACCACTTATAATATTGACTTGAAACTTTTGTTCATGTCTTTAGCGGTGTCTACAATCAATGCAGATAACTCTTGAAAAAATTTAGTACAAATTATGGCCCTTGTTTGACTTTGAAAATTTGGTTTAAGTTTTGCCCGGGCTAGGTACTATCATGCACATATCTCAGTAACCACTTATGATATTGACTTGAAACTTTGTTCATGTCTTTAGGGGTGTCATACAATCAATGCAGATAACTCTTGAAAAAATTTAGTACAATTATGGCCCTTGTTTGACTTTTGAAATTTGGTTAAAGTTTTGCCTGCTAGGTACTATCATGCACATATCTCAGTAACCACTTGTGATATTGACTTGAAACTTCGTTAATGTCTCTAGGGGTTCCCCCCGGTCAAAGTCAGATAACTCTTTGTATAAATTTAGTACTAATTATGGCCCTTGTTTGACTTTGAAAATTTGGTTAAAGTTTTGCCCGCGTTCCCTAGGTACTATCATGCACATATCTCAGTAACCACTTATGATATTGACTTGAAACTGTTTTAATGTCTTAAGAGGTGCCCCCACATCAAAACCGATAACCCCCCCCCCCCCCCCCCCCCCCTCTTGTTTAAATTTAGTGCAATTATGGCCCTTGTTTGACTTTGAAAATTTAGTGCAAAGTTTTCATGCAAGGTCTATCATGCACATATCCTCACCGCTTAACCACTTATGGTAGTTATATCAACCTTGCAATAGTGTTCAGGGTAAATTTTGTATCAAACAATTAATTTACCAAAATTTAAATCTATAGTTATAGATTTTGACTTTTTTTTGTTCCACTTTTCCCATTTTATATTTAATTAATTATAAAAAAAAAAGTTTTGTTTGATTGCAATTTTTTTTTTTTTTTTTTTTTTTATATTATTATTTTTTTTTTTTTTTTTTCCCCCCCCCCCCTCCCCCCCCCCCCAACCCACAATAGTCGAGCGTGCTGTCTTATGGACAGCTCTTGTTAAATGTACCAGTCTGATGAAATAGCTTTCTAAAAAGCTTGTCTTCTAGGAGAATAAGGCGGGCTATTGCGGTCACTATTGCATCGGTTAAAGTTTTGCCCGCAAGCTACTATCGTGGAATACTAGTATCTAATTTACTTTATATTTTTTATAGGATAAATGTAGATACATTTGTTACCACTGATTGAATTTAATCAAAATTATTATCCTTGATGGACGTTGATATTTTCTATAAAAAAGTGTGTGCACTCTTTAATTTGCTAAAATAAGTTTTGCATTAGCATGGACATATTCATCTCAGCTATTGTAAAAAGTTATAGAATTGATTAAGAGTTAAACAGTGTTGTCAGGGAATTAAGGCTATCAAATTCTGAGAATATCTCGGTAGTCTCTAAGGAAATTTATTTGAAACATCAGGAGTATCATGCAATCAAGATTTATAACCATTCAACGTATGGCCCTTACTGGACTTAGACATTGCAATTAAAGTTTTACATGTAGGCTAGAAATTGGTCAGAGTTTTATACACAGCCTTTACACATACGCATTTAATTTCAATCGGAAGTCCTCGGCAGATTCCGTTACCCTACATCAGATGCGAAGCATTCTGCCGAGGTGTTCCGATTGCATTTCATTTATAACTGATGTGATTTATTTAAGACATTATCAGACACTCAAGTTAGATAACTATTGACTGAATTTAATTCAAGTTACGTCCTTTTTCAGGGACATCCAGTATCCAAGTTTGACAACTCTTGACTTAATTTGTTTCAAGTTACAGCCTTTGTTGCACTTAGAAATTTTAGTTTCACTAATAAAGCTGTTTACTTACCCGAGCGTAGTTGTTTACAACTATTGTGATATAAGACGTACGTTGCATAAGATATAATAATTTTGTACTTGACAAACGCGGATTTCAAACTTGTAAAACTATTTTTATATAAAGTTTGAAACTTTTTGTAACATAAGAATATATACATTAAACTTTTTCTTGCAGCCATTATATGAGAATTTAAATCGACTGGAAGTTTAGGACCTTCCGCTTTGGAATAAAATGGCGGTTCAGACGTTCAAAGATGATCGGACACTAGAAGATCGGTTATCGCATATCGAGGCACAAAACAACGCAATTATTGACGCATTACAGAAGAAGCAGAAGAAAAACATCTTTACAGTAAGTTTTACTTTTATCCATGTTGCTGATAGATCACCATGATGTGCTTAGAGGAAGTCACAATCCCAAAGGGAGCGGTGGTGAAGAGGTTAAGGTGTCTGCCGCGGATCCCGGAGGTTGCCGGTTCGAGTTCCACCAGGGTCAAGACCGTACTTCCTCATATGACACTAGTACTGGTTCTTCCAGGAAGCGGACTCGAGAGTGACTCTTCACAATCGAGCTAAAATAAATTAGTATAAACTATAATCTAAAGTGGTCCTAGTGCTTTATAGTTTGTTTTAATAGACGTATTCCGGGATCGACCCCTAACATAGCCATGTCGGTAGTGTCCTTAGGCAAGACACAAATAATTCCATATTGTCTCTCTCTCATCGAGGTTCATTCTATCTGGAACGAGTCTCGAGAGCGATAAATATAAGTTGTACGAAATTGATTCGCAATCAAGAATAAATAAATTAGTATAAATTGAATAAACGTATTGGCTAGCTGCTGTGGCTTGAATGTCATTCAGACTCACTGGTGTACGAAACGCAAAGATTAACGTCTAGGGCTCGCGCTATTTACGGGTATTCCAACCGTAACGACTGATATCAAAGGCATTGCACAGAATAGTCATAGCTAACTAATACAGTTTGTAGTTGTCAAGCGAAAACGCATCTTAAATTTGGTGCATTTCAAAGTGATTTAAAAAGATTTCCAACCTGAAAATATATATTGCAGGATTTACTTTTGAGTGTTTAAAAGGATTGATGTTCAACTTATGTGAAGTCACTTGTAATTCTTTTGTGCAACTTTTATGTATTCATATATTACTCATTTTCCCGCCATTTAATTTCTGTTTCCAAAAGTTACTTACAGCAATAGGGGTTTATAATAGAGTTAAGTATTCAGATGCCCATTTTTTTTCTTAAAATATTTAATGTACATCCTATTTTTAACACTTTAACACTGGGGAAAACAATATTTACAAAATGTACATACATGAAGAAGACCTTTTCGATTTACTAATCGAATTTTGCTTTGCCAGAGAAAACTGACTGGAACTTGCTTTTCTTGGAATTCTTATTCACCTTGAGCACGTGTGTGAACTTCCGGTTTAATTTATTTATAAGCTTTGAACATAGCACTTTGCAAGGAATCTACAAGGACATTCCTCAATACCTATGAACTTCAAAATTGCTAATTATATAACTCTAAGTCAGATGATGACCTATTGATTGGATGTCAAGGTCACATGGACCTTTGTATTTAAAATAAGTTTCAGCTTAATTTTTAATAATTTTTGGACGTGTCCTTAGAGGCTCTGTGAATAATGTACTTTGTTCCGTTATAGTTATCACCGTCTCCCGTTATAGTTATCACCGTCTCCGTTATAGTTATCACCGTCTCCCGTTATAGTGATCACCGTGTCTCCCGTTATAGTTATCCCGTTCCCGTTATGTTATCACCGTGTCCCGTTAATTATGGTCTCCCGTTATAGTTATCACCGTCTCCCGTTATAATTATCACCGTCTCCCGTTATAGTTATCACCGTCTCCCGTTATAGTTATCACCGTCTCCCGTTATAATTATCACCGTCTCCCGTTATAGTTATCACCGTCTCCCGTTATAGTTATCACCGTCTCCCGTTATAGTTATCACCGTCTCTCTAATAAGTTATTGGACAGTATTTTGACTTTTGTTACACAATTTCCGACGCGCTATAAATGCAACCGAAAACTTGTTTTATGAGCACATTTTTTAAAACAACTTCAACTACATTTACAGAACCATATATCATTTTGGACGTTATTTTCTCGTAGAAGAGACTTAAACCTGGGGTGCATCCTCGTCTCCTGTTTTCATGTTTGATTTTTGTACACTTACAATTTTAATGACACATTTAAGGCTGGGCGTAAACCATCAACAAAGGTATTCAGGAAATGTAGAAATGTAGCTTGAGGTAGCAGTTAATTCTTGGCATAAGCTAGAACTGCTTTTCAAGTATAAAACATTTTAGATGATATACATGTAGTTTGTAATTCCGAGCAGCAGGGATTAAACCTGGAACTACCTTGCCACGCAGTACTATTTTGTGTTGGTCGATTTTTTGCGATTTTACCAAAACAAAACCTACAACTTGTTCTGATATAAAACACATGTTTTAGCATATGACATTACCTTATGCACCATACTTCCAGGAGATTAAAATTTGTCAAAAACAGCAATATGCGTATTGTACCCCTCTAGCATGACAAAATAGCAGTGTTATGTGTAAAACTATACGGTAATTTTCCTTCAGTATTTATACAGTATCCAAAAAGCGTGACAAACTGTATAGGTGACGGAAGGTCGGTCAGTGGTCTTATAATATTATAAATAAATACACCAGGTTGTTCAAAATGTGTTTATAAAATCATGCCGCGGTGCACTGTAAAATTCATGATTTCAATTTTCCGTAGTTATTCAAGCGTTGTGTTACGCATTCAATCGAAATGTAAATGGCCATTTCATGAAATTGAGAGACTGCATTAATAACGAGATCAAAAACTGATAATTATAAAGGTTTATTATTTTGTAACGACACCAAAAGTACATTTGGGACATTCTTTAGCAGTTGCGTAAAGTAAAATTATACCTAGCATGATGTGATGTTGGTAAAAATACATCGAAAGACATTGTTTTGATCTTTGACCACTGGATTCTTTACAGTGACATGCGAATGGGTTGATCCAGTGTTGAAAGGTTCAACTTGTCTTTGTTAGGTAAAGTAAACAATGTCATCATTTTCGATTGGGTCAAAATTCACGTTTTAACAGTGGGCGGTTGGGTAGGTTTGGCGGTATGATACATCTTTTATGCAACCTCGGTGATGATGATGGATGACGGACTTACCCGAGGAGTTCCGATTGATATTTTATGTTGTATTTCCCCAAACATTTTGGTATACTAAAGTTACGATGAAAGTGATAAGCTTCTAAGTCGTTATAAAACGTAGAATCTTATCTAAAGCTGTTGAAATGTACATGTCCGAGCCTCTAAATCAGTATACACGCCACTTCTCTTGCGTAGCAAGATATACATAAAATGTTTTTGTAAATGTAAATTTAATTTCATATCCAGCTATAAAATTTTGTTTGCTAAAATGTAACTTGAAAGATAGTTAAAGCGCTTATTTCTAAACTTATCTAGAATTTATCCGTAACATATATCTGTTATACATTGACTATGGAATTTTAGCTCGACTATTCGGAAGTAGACAGACGTTGATATTCCCCTACAGATTGGTTTAGGTTTTGCGTGTCCTGTGATTAATTTGAATCCTCGCTCGTACACGTCGGCAGGGATATACAAAGGCGTTATAGTAACAGTGGATTTCGTGCACGCTTTATTTAAAGACATTTTTGCAAAGTCTAGTGTGAAAGTAGTTGATTGCATCAGTATGATACAAATTATGATTTCTACATTTAGTTGAACTATTTACTACCATGATAAGTTGACTTAAACAATTTGGTTAAATATTTGCGGGCAAGGTACCTTCATTCACACCTATATCAGTTTTGATTGATTTGAAAGAAGGGTAACTCTGGAGATACCGTGATGACACATGAAATTTGACTTAATTCCCCTTGTTTTGTGATACGGTCTGGTCAAAATGTTGGCTGAAACTTTGCTTCAGAGTTCATGGGTATCAAACAAACGAACCAACCAACCACCAACCAACCAACCAACCAATTAACCAACCAAAAACGTTACAGAGTTTGGCCAATATATTTGCTTAGATTTCAACAATTAAGCAGTTCAGCAAATCGAGCGCTCGAACGTTCTAACATATCATAACAACCCTTGTTTGTTTTGATCTTTGAAATTGTTCTATTTTACACAAACGAACTTATCCATTAACACAATGACCCGTGATAAAAACGAATTTGCCATTTCAATTGAAAGGTAATGGCGTATGCTAGACTCCAGGCAATGAATCAGTTCGCCATCAAAATGTCAATTACACTATCTTTATGGTTGATCTATTTCATTATTTACATATGAATCACAAATTGTTACGTATATAAATGGTGGTTCGTACCTCTACCTGCGTTGTTGTTTGTATGTATTTTACATATCACTCAAATGTTGTGTATAATTTGGTACTTACATGATACTGTTTCATATCGGCAAATCTAGACTTTTACCATGTGTATCCGGTCAGTGCATCTGGTCATGTTGGTACGCCATGTGTGTCCGTTTGTGTTCAAACAACACGTTCGTCCTGTCATGTTGGAAAAACTTGTTCGTCCGGTCATTCTGGAACAACATGTTCGTCCGGTCATGTTGGATTATCTAATCGTTTCTGTCATGAGCACGTCGTTGATATCAAACCTGCTTTTACGGAAACACAAACACCATTAGCCTACCACGGTAGGATATTTCCATCTGAACCAAATTTCATAAGAAAGCAACTTTATGTACGTCTTGCACTTAATAGACTTTCTAAATGCAAACTTATCGATGATGCATTTCCGTTAAGTTACAGTGATCTGGTCAGTGTTGGTACGCCATCGGACCAACACCCCCCCCCCCCCCCCCCCCCCGTCGTGTCGGCGTATTGTTGCTTCTTTGGTCAAAGTTTTCTCTAAGCACGTTCGTCCAATATGTAACCACTTATGATTTGACTTAAAACTTTGTTCATGTCTTTAGCGGTGTCATACAGTCGCGATAAGTCTTGAAAAAATTAATAAAAAATTCTGGCCCTTGTTTAACTTTGAACATTTGCTTACGTTTTGCCTGCTAGGTACTATCATGTTGATCTCAGTAACCTCTAATATATTGACTTGAAACTTGTTCATGTCTTTAGGGGTTTCATTCAAGTCGTTCATATCAAACCTGTTTTTATGGCCCTTGTTTGGCTTTTAAAATTTTTTTTAATTTTTTCTTTCTTGATATTTTCTTCCCCCCCCCCCCAGAACCACTTGTGATTGACTTGAAACTTCGTTAAGTCTCTAGGGGTGTCAAACAGTCAAGTCAGTCTTATCTTATAATTTAGTACTAATTTTTCCCTTTTTTTTTTTTTTATTTTTTTTTTTTTTTTTTTCACGGTGACGGATATTTCCATCTGTAACCACTAATGTCTCGACTTGAAAGCAACTTTTTTAATGTCTTAAGGGTGTCACACAGTCAAGACGATAACTCTTGTTTAAATTTAGTACATTATGGCCCTTGTTTGACTTTGAAAATTTGGTAAAGTTTTGCATGCAGGTACGTCTTGCACATATCAAGTAACCACTTATGGTAGTTATATCATACCAATAGCCCCCCCTTTCAGGTAAATTTGTATCAAACACTTATTTAAAAAATTAAATCTATTTTTTTTGTTTTTGGTTTTTTTTTTATGATTCAACTTTCTCGTTTATACTTAATAGTTGCGATTTTGTTTTTGCTTTACACTGATAAAAGTTTTGTTTTATTAGCAAACACCCACAATAGTGAGCGTGCTGTCTTATGGACAGCTCTTGTTATAACAAAACGTCACAAGTAAATTTGAGGACACTTTTCTGGTACAGGGGGCAACGTTCGGGGGTGGTTTTTTCCGGCGTGGGGCAGAAATGCCGACCCGATACGCAAGAAATACATGTTCGTATAGTCTTGTCTAAACAACATGTTCGTCCGGTCATTTTAGAGCAACCTGTTCATCCGGTCATGTTAAAACGACATGAGAAGTTACAAAATAATCCCTATGTAACCCAAGCATCGACGTGTTTTCCATGCAATGTATCCTAAGTCAACTTTAAACACAAAATACGTCGAGTCACCCACCATGAGCTGAAAGTACTGAAGTAACTGGGATCCATTTATGAGATAAAGTTGGCGATTCCTTGCAAAGAAACCCGGGTTCAAGCACGTTTATCAATGGAACGATGTTGAGAATTTATATGTCGCCGTTGAATTCACTTTGGATCTTGTCGAAGGTGTTCGGAATTGAATTATTTTTGAAAACGGGTTTAAGACGTCAATCATGCAAAACCGTTTTGTTTGACGAACATAGATTTTGGAAGAAGAGACCATGCTGAGGCGGTATACTGTCTGTTGATTATACGACAATATTCATGCGGAGAATGACTAAACATCCGGAGAAACCGGTAAAAATAATTGTATTTGAAGTCAAAGATATTAACCTGCATTTTGCATGTTTCAGGGTCTAGAAGATGAAAATGAAGAAAGAGGTAACTGGTCCGGAAGGTTTGATTTCTTCCTTAGTTGCCTTGGTTACGCTGTCGGTTTGGGAAACGTGTGGCGCTTTCCGTATCTCTGCTACAAGAATGGAGGCGGTAAGTGAAAAATGATATGCTTTCGGCTACACTGTTTGAAAGTAACGTATTTAATCGATTTGACACAAAAATATAACTTTTATCCCACCGAATTTCTTAAACAGGATTGCCCATCGTTCAATGTAGACAACATCATGTGTTTAAAGGGATGTCCACAAAATATTTTGACTAAATATTGAACAAACCAGATAATGATAAAAGTTCAAGAATGCGCCCACCTTTTGCATATACATTTGAACTTCAAGTTAGATAGGTTATTTATGTACACCTGTTGTTCTTTTTTACTGTTTTCGTCATTATCACATGTTTATTTTAATGTTCGGAATTACTGAAAATAGCTACAAATCAGTGCCTAAGAAAGTGTTTCAACTGTTTTGCAGGTGCGTTCTTTATCCCCTACGTGATAATGTTGTGTTTTGTGGGAATGCCAATTTTCTTCTTGGAACTGTCCCTTGGTCAGTTCTCAAGCAGTGGTCCTCTGACATGCTGGAAATACGCTCCACTTTTCCAAGGTAAGGAACATCAGCCTAATTTGTAGATTGACTTTATACTGTGTGGAATAATTTAACTTTTCTACAAAGAAATGAACGCTTATATTTTGAATGCACGTAATCCTTAAAACTCTGTTGAATTTCAAACATGGACTTATTCGATTCGTTATTTGATTTGACAGAAAAAAACACCATAAATAAGTTGAATCAAATTCGGTTTCAGGGGACAACTCAAACCTCGTTATTAGAGATAATAACTATTCCGATAATACTGCTTTCGTATTTGAATATGAACATTTACCTCTTATATTTTTATACCATTTATACGTCAACTGTCCGTCTGTCTGCCGACTGAGACATGTCAAAAAGTTTACTAACAGTACTCGTTCTATGTTTTTGTGCAGGTGTCGGCGTCGGTATGGTTCTGGTATCCGCTATGGTTGCCATTTACTACAACATGATTATCGGATGGTCACTGTACTATCTGTTTGCCTCTTTCACCAGTGAGTTACCCTGGGAGAAGTGCGACCCTGAGTGGGCCACTGAAAGTAAGTTTATTTAAAATACACAGTAAATCTTATAAATATGAATTTGTCCGTCTGTCAACGCGGATAGTACATTGTACTATTTATTGTTCAAAGGGTGCTCAGAAAGATATTACACACTGAATAGTGAACAGAACAGATCGTATATAATAACAAACTTTATAATGTCTATTTGCATCACCAATACTTAAAAATGTACCAAAAGCTTCGCAGTATATTTTCCGTTTTGTAATTCAGCTCACACGGTTATAAAGTAGCACCATTTTCAATGCACATTCAAACATGATGGTATACAATATATTTATATATTATACCAGGTATTACTAAAGACTAAAAGTTTTTTTACTGGTATTACTATTATGAAAAGCTGAACTTGCTGTGGTGGCCACCACTATCTAGCAACCAGTACAGATGTATCTTGTATAGTACACCATTCTATGTGGTGTTTTTGATATACATGTACAGTAAACTCTGTATATAGCAAACTCATCGAGACCATATTTTAATTTGTTCCATTATATCAGGAGTATAACAACAACAACAACAACAATAACAATAACTTTATTTTGTGAAGGTTACATACTAAGTGTACAAAAAGTTTCATACTGCTTATTTCCAGTATGGCCTTCATTTTTAACTTTAAAAAAAATGTTATATCCGTATAATGCATTCTCATATAGAATAAAGAAGGGGAGCGGTAGTGTTGAGGCTAAAGTGTCTACCGCTGCGGGTTTTATGCCCATTTGGGTCACGAACGTACAATCTCGTATGACACCAGTACTGGTTTTACATTGCACCAGGAAGCGGACTAGAGAGAGCCTCGATAAGCTTCAAACTTTCTTCACAATCAAGCTAAAACAATTAGTATAAACTAAAAAAAAGAGGGAATAAGATTGGGCCCAGAAAATGTATTCCTTATATCCGAAATTTCGCTATATCCAGAGTCGTCACATACGGAGTTCGCTGTATCACTTCACTAGCTGCTTAATACAGGTGAGACTGTATTTCTGTAAGCATGATATAAGCACTTTGGGTTAAAGAGGGCCTCTGCAGGTACCACGTCTCCGTAACATAAGTTTTTAAGTGTTTTTTCTTGCTTTGTCAGTGTGTTTGGACTACATTGGCAAAGCCAAAGACGCTCAAGAATGCACGGATGCCCTGCTTCGTCCCAACTTCACCAATGGGGCATGTTACAATACTACGACCGGTGCAGTTAAAATGATCTACGATCTCGCACTGGCGAAAGATAACGGAATAGAGAGAAGACTGCCATCAGAGGAGTATTTCGAGTAAGTACGGTGACGAGGAGTATTTCGAGTAAGTACGGTGACGAGGAGTATTTCGAGTAAGTACGGTGACGAGTATTTCGAGTAAGTACGGTGACGAAGTGTATTTCGAGTTAGTACGGTGACGAGTATTTCGAGTTAGTACGGTGACGAGGAGTATTTCGAGTTAGTACGGTGACGAGGAGTATTTCGAGTAGTACGGTGACGAGTATTTCGAGTAGTACGGTGACGAGGAGTATTTCGAGTTAGTACGGTGACGAGGAGTATTTCGATAGTACGGTGACGAGTATTTCGAGTAAGTACGGTGACGAGGTGTATTTCGAGTAAGTACGGTGACGAGAAGTATTTCAAGTAAGTATGGTGACGAGGAGTATTTTAAGTAAGTACGGTGACGAGGAGTATTTCGAGAGACATATGTTTTTATGTAAAAAAAACAACGCTCTAGTTATAAGACAGAGAAAGAGAAAGAGGGAATTTTAACTGTTATTGAATCACTTATATACAATTTATTTCTGTTTAAGAAATTTATTAAACTATACAATATTACATCGTAAATGCTGGTCCTTTTTTGCAGACGTAAGGCCATTGGAAACGCATTTAGTGACGGCCTTGGGGATTTAGGTCCCATTCGCTGGCAGATGGCGCTCTGTTACCTACTTGCTTTCGTCTTGGTTGTCCTTGCACTGAGCAAATCCATTAAATCATCAGGGAAGGTAATAAAATTTTGTTTCAACACTGGCTTCAGGAAACCTCTCCACGAAAAAACTACTTAATACAGTAGCGAGAAATAAAATATGTTTTATTGTTCGCCAACCGATATTGAGACTGTCGGTGGAAAATGTTAAGTTTCTTTCAAAAGAAGAATTAAGAATTTTTCTTCTCAAGGAGAAACAATACTAATTATTTGCTGTTTTTAAGTTCTTTTTATACAAAGATCCTTTTTAATCATTTGACATCTAGACATCATATGATTAGAAATTAATTGTGCAAAGCTTCGCATTTTAATAAAAATATGTAGCTTTGCATCTTGAAACAGTACTTTGTTGCACATAGCTTTACGTTTACTTTACAGGTTGTGTACTTCACTGCAACATTCCCATATATAGTTCTGATTATTTTATTCGTCAATGGGCTTACGTTAGATGGACACAGAGACGGTATCGAATTCTACATTACACCAAAAACTGACAAACTCTCCGACTCCGTTGTAAGTTATATTATTTAGCTCTGAAAACTGAGGTCAAGGTAAGATCGAGATTTCACGAGGAACTTATTTCTCAACTCACCAGTTCCTGTAGACTTTTTAAGTTTTTAGACGGATGCATGTCATCATTTTATTTTTCTCGGCGAACATTTACTAAAGTAAAGTTAGTATTGGGGGAATAAATAGATATGGCTTTTTTGCGACCATATGATTTCACACTTGGGCTGTAAATAGGTTTACACGTGTGATTTATAGCAATATGGGATTATCCGGACAGTTTGAAGCTTAAGTCTTTTCAAGGTTAATAGGGGTTATAAATTGTGGCAGATTAAACCGGCGTTTATAAAAGCAGAAATCCCACAGGAATGGGAGTAGGCAATTGTTTGTAAATACCGGTAGCTCAATCGTATTGAACCGTAATAATAGTATAAGGAGGGTTTAAAAGAGTTGTTTAATACGGGTATAAATCATTTCATTGAATGGGAATATTTCAGGGTTTTAACTTCAGGACATGAAAAAACCGTTATTTTTACAACTACATTTTTACATCCAATAATGCAAACCTATTATTGGTAAATTTATACGCTTACATGCTTATGCAAAACCAGTACTGTAAGGTCTGTATATAACGACATCTGATATAGCGAAAATCCCGATTTAAAGGAACAAAATTCTCTGCCCCGAGTTTTTTTTTCCATCATTTTTTATGAAAATGTTATATGGATATAACAAAATCCGGATATAAGGAACAAATTTAAATCGCACCCAATGAGTTCGTTATAAACGGAATTTACTGTATCTGTATAACTAAACGATTTCTTCAAATCATACAATATTATTAATACTATATGTATACCTCAAATGAGGACAGTCACTGTGTTTTTATATTTTCAAATAATTCAGCATCAATTTTCTTCCAATGATATGTTCCTTCATTTCATGCAGTACCAACAGAAGTAAACATATCTATTTGCTACGGTGGTGTAAACATGTAATGTTATTTATATCCACCTGTGTGTCATCAGATTGCAGTTAGCAATATAAGGTTGTGTAAATACCTGTATGAAATATGTACTATTTATTTCAGATATGGAAAGATGCGGCGGTGCAGATATTCTTTTCTCTGTCCGCATCCTGGGGTGGACTAATTGCCTTGTCTAGCTACAACCGTTTCCATAACGACGCTTTAAGGTGAGACTATCAGTCAAAGGCAAAAGATGACAATTTCACATCATTATGCCGTTTCAAATGTCAGGGTTTTGAGCAATGGTTTTGTATAATTATGTAACGTATAAAAAGTTTGAGAGTCTGGTTTAGATGTGTTTTAGAGTAAATAAATGTTTAGTTTACTGTTCTTGACCATGGAGTGAAAAACCGAGTTTTATAAGAGTTTAGAAACGAAGGAAAGGGGTTTTCAGAAAATTACTTTTTAGATCACGGCTACAAACAGAACAGTGTACAGTAAACTCTGTATATAACGAACTCAGCGGGACCTTATAAATTTGTTCTTTATAACCAGAGTATGTTATATCCATACTACATTTTCATATTAAACAAGAGTCATGTCAGACATTTCGCTATACCCGGAGTCGTTATATACGGAGTTTACTGTATATATTATGTATCTTCTTATTTTGAATACGTCATTCTTATTTTGAATACGTCATAATTAAGGTATTTCTGCTTTTCAGAGACTCAATCGCTGTTGCACTTGGAAACTGTCTCACGAGTGTGTTTGCTGGATTTGTTATTTTCTCCTACCTTGGAAATATGTCGCATGAGCTTGGAGTGCCTATCGAAGACGTCGCGCGAAGCGGTGCCTCATTAGCATTTACAGTGTATCCCTACGCAGTGACGTTACTTCCGGCATCACCATTTTGGGCTATTATTTTCTTCCTGATGTTGCTGACACTAGGTGTGGACTCACAGGTATGTTATGTGAAAGCAAACAGAGACCAAAACACGCAAGTTTGCCGATTACGTAACGTTTTCAGCAGTGATTGACGGTTGTTTTCCCGCATTTGCAACTAACATTTTTTGCAAGACGCGAGAGCATCACAATATGTTCTGAAAGCTTAGATTTGTGATATAGTTACCCTCATATATATTAAGGAACACCGGAGCTGGCTGCTCATACTATTTTTCTGTATGTCATGTAGAATTTCCAGGTTGTTTAAATTTGTTTCCATGTTGTTTTGTAGCACTTACAAATATGTTTAATAAAAAATTGTGCATTTCCAAAGTCGGTCTGTAGTTAAGGCAGTGTGTCCTACGCATGGATTACTTTCTCATGTACAAATTTTGTCAATATGGTATGTATATTTTCTTAGTCGTTCTGAAGGTACGAAAGTTTGTGCTGTGCATATATTTTATGTCAGTATGTTATGTACATTTTCTAAATCGTTCTGTAGTTATGACTCATTTGTCATTTTCAAGGTCGTTCTGTAGTCACGACAGTTTGTCATGTGCATGTGTACATTTTGTATATTCGTGCTGTTCTGTTTGTCAATATGTTCTGGTGGTTTTCTAAGTCGTTCTGCAGTTACAGCAGTTTGTTTTGTGTATTCCGTGCTGTACATTTCATAAGTCGTGACGTAGTAACTGGATACTTCTGCATTGCAGCTATTTAAAGTGATACTGCGTGGCATAATTGGGACTGGGCGCGTGCAATTCGTAGCAATTAGGCATGCATACATACACAAGCTATTTTCAAAAAGAGAAAATAGATGTCTTTCGCACTTGAAAATCCTGATTCTTTGTTTAAATTCTTATTATTATAATGCTAATCATGTCTTAATGCTAACACATGCTTAAAAGAGGAATGTTACAGTTAAAGGGATATAACTATACCATGAATAATGCACATTATGACTTAAAATTTGGCCAACAAATGTTAACACATCCAATTGCTTTCAAAATTAAATCTTCTATTCACCAGTACAACAAGACTAATAATAAACTTATTTAATTAAAGGCTGATAACTCTATCAAGAATAATTGCAGAATTATTGCATTTTTTTACTTAGCTTTAAATAGCATGAACTAATATCTGCACGGGACAAGCTGCCGTAACTTCAAACCGATTTAGAAAATGTTCATAACATATTTACAAATATACAGCACAAATTGATACATGCACAGGACAAACTGTCTAAACTACAGAACGATTTTTTGAAATGCACCGAACATAATATTATTGCTACAAAACAACATGGATTGATTGAAAACTTCATTTAACTCTACTGGGGCATCAGCCAATCAAGTTAGATGACTCTTGTCTGCATTTATTTCAAATCATGACTTTTATTTTAGTTAATGTTTTACATACAAGCTACTCAGAGCTATTAACCATTAACCTGACTTAGCTCTTGACTGAATTTAATGCACATTGAGATTTGTTTTCAACATAACATAACTAAACATTTGATGGAGATTTTCATGAATGCATATATTATGCTTATTTCTCAATAATTCCCAATTTGATTCGTTTGAAACTACTAAAAAGTGTTGATAGGTATCTACTTGATAACAAAAAAATGGTTATAGAGTTACATGACATTAAATTTAACAATTCTATGTCCTTTTGATACACGAATGTTTTAATTGTACAATCAAAGTGGTTCGAATCGACGAGCGGACTGTTATCTGAGTGTTGTTCTTGCCTTTTAGTTTAAGTTGTATGAATAAGATTTGACCTTGACATTTTTTATCATTGTATTATTGCGCGCCTGGAGTATGACCTTGATATTTTGATCAATGTATTATTGCGCGCCTGGAGTATAACCTTGACATTTATATTTCAGTTCGTGCTCGTAGAGACAGTCACAACAGCTTTGATGGATCGCTTTACAAAGTTGAGGAATTACAAGCTACTCACGGTGATGGTTCTGTGTTCGATCTTCTTCCTCCTCGGCCTGACCCTTACCACAAACGTAAGACATTTTATTGAAATAAGTTGTATTACCCATATTTCTGGAATGTCGTCTGCAAGTCGTCTGCAAGTATTCTGACTTTTCAAACATTTCTTTCTGAACTGGCGTACCATAGACAGCTCACTGTCGTTTCTTTCAATTTCTTTTCGTATACACTTCATATGTCAAACAACACTCTCGTTTCAAAAACAAATATCTTAACATGTGAGCTGCCATAATTGTGGTATGTCTTACGTCGCTCACTTAAATTCATATACACAAGGAAAAAGATCCAGAACAAAAATATGGCGCTGTTCTTCCGTTCGTACGTCTGTCCGCCCATTAATTTCTGCCCAGAACAATATCAACTACATTCATTTGGTAAGGCAATTACTAACGTTGTGGAAATGTTATATAGAGTTAATTCCCCTTGAGTTTCAGTTGAATTGCTTAGTATATAGGGTTGATGGTTGAATTGCCTAGTATATATTTATGGTTGTGTCTCCTCAGTTTAAGCTGAACGTACAGATGCTGAGGAGTTATTGCCCTTGGAAAATTGAATGCAAAATTGCAAATGTCAAATTTATGCCCGGAGCAATATCTGCCAATTGGAAATGTGATTTCAATCAAACTTTGTGGAAACGTTTACTTCTATATATAGTTTCAGATAAATTGCTTCAGAAGCACATGAGTTATGGTCCCTTCAATATTGAATTCAAAATTGTCATGGTCATTTTGCCAATTGGCCAGGTAGAGCCATACGTGCCTTTGTGCAGGGGCGACAGCAAGGGCCAGCACTCCCTAATAGCATATCCTGCATGCGTATATGCACCTCTTGTTTCCCATTACTTCAGTGGATGATCTTTGAGCCAGAAATTTGAAACTTATTTTTTTGGTTCTGGACGACCCCCATTATCTTCTTCATGACAACGCCAGTTTTCAGAACTAAGCGCTTTCACTGGCTGCCTCGAAATTAAATTGCTCCACGACATACATGCTAATGTGCGGTGAAAAGTAATGTACCAATCAGCCCCAAAACCTGTACGCCATAAAATTAGCAAAACAGGTCACAAGTGAATGGATAACGATTTTTTAATGGTTTCTGACAACGGAAATAAATACGCGGCGATTTTGATTTTGAGTATAAAAAATGGTGAATTTACAGGGAGGGATATATATGTTAGAGGTCATGGACACATATGCCGGCGGATGGAACATCATGTTCATTGCAATCATAGAGTGTTTAAGTGTCAGTTACATATATGGTAAGTCATTCGTGTAAAAAGCTTTCAGCTGCGGGCAAAGAGAAGGCTGGTGAAGGAGCATGGCTGCATTGCTTTTTTCAGCGCCGAAAACTTTAATTCTTTATACAAATGCGCATGTAAAACATGTATGCTGTATGTTAGGTAGGGAATTTTGATAACTCCACAACTAGCTTCAGAAATACAAGTGCTGGTGGTTTAAAGTAACTGTTACCGAAATCTTTACTGGACTGCACATGAATGTGTTTCAAATACATCATATAATAATACAACATTATCAGATAAATAATTATATGTATTTTGGCTTCTGGGGGGAATGAATCAATATAAGAAGGCGTGGCCTAAGGTGTGGTCAATACTTACTACTTCCATGGTAGTATGTGTTAATCATTATCTTTCAGTATATTGCGAGTCAAACTGAACACAATACGCTGCTTTAAGTACTTTAGATGTACACGCTTGCGGTTTGTTTAATTGGTCAAGGCAATTACACAACAGATTGCTTTTATATGTTGGCTTTTACTTATTACCCCTCTTGTATTTCATCCGTTTTCCAACCACCAATCACACATGGTTACGGTGTCTATCGATGCTGAAGGTATATATCGTCAAGGCGATGTTTCATGACAGAATGCATTGCCATAATGGTTTTGTGCGCCTAGCAAACAAATCTGCCTTTCCTAAAAATTAAGTCATTAAGATTTGTCTCCCTTGATGAATGTAAAAGCTGCAATGGGTATACCTGATTTTCACGATGCAAACATTGTATATCACAAGGCTGATAAGTGAAATTACGCCTTGGTTGACATTTACTTTCTCGTGTTAACATTATATTCTATCACCCTCCATGGGATCTGATATTAATATAATATCGATTTTTTAGAAAATGCCCATACGTTACATTTTGTACGATTGGTGTACTCTGGAGACAAAATTATGCCAACTAGAGCGTTACAGGTGGTTACTTTCCATACTCAAAAGTGTCTGTGATTGTATACTGCGATTTATGATTCAGTAAAAGGTATGCCTGTTAGAGCAGGTTATAAAATTCACGTTGAGTTAATGTTATCGTACTTGTCATACAGTTAGTGGCCAAGTCTTATTATACAAGACATAGGTCTGGAAACAGTTGGTGCAGCTTGTATTCAGGTTGTTATATATCTGTTCATTACGTATGAATGTGTAATAATTTATGTTTTTAGGGTGGTATTTATATGTTGGAAGTCATGGATACATATTCAGGAGGCTGGAACATCATGTTTATTGCGATGTGCGAGTGTATATCTCTATGCTATGTGTATGGTGAGTTGGTGTATACCGTGCGTGTGTGTGTGTGTGTAGCTGGGAGAAGACTGTTCTTAGACTTGTAGATCTACTAACACAATAAGCAATCTTATTTAGATAGACTATCGCTCTCTTGTCACTCTCAATAATATCGTGAATGCATGTTTTCAGCATGTATAGAGAAAACGATTTTATTTTAAGCTGTTATTCTTATACCTGTTCAAGTTAAAAAAGTTCAAAAAGATTCTAATGCATAATGGTCAAGTAATATGCCTGAAAATCAGTAAATGATTTGAAAACATAAAGTAAATATTAAGCTTTAGTGAATTATTTCTCTTATCATCTGAAAGAGAGGAAAATAAACCATATACAATAAGTGAATTATCTATTAACGATAGTCAAAAACAATAGTGATGCAGATTCATATATAAATGTTATATTTATTATAATATTATTAATTATTACTTTGGTAATTTATTACTGTGGTAATGCCTATTTTTCTAAGACTAAGTATTAATCGGTTCAAAATTCCATTCTTAAAATTGTGTTGGTCACATTGAAGGATAATATTGCTATAACTATTCATGAAGTATCTCTAAATATAATACATGTACTTATTTATTTCACTTTAGTTTGTAATGTCCTTAGATGAGTTATTAATACCTTGACTACTTTGTAATATATGTGATTACAGAAAACATATTAAAGATCTATACGGGCCTATTGATATTTTTTTGTTATATCTGTAATGATAATTGAATGGTTAAAGAAACGAAATTTAGGACATTAAAGGATCTATACGGGTCTATTGTGAATCTTTAAATGGAACATAGTGGGGAAAAAAAAAAATTTTGTGTACAAAAAAAAAATTTTTTAATTTCTTTGGTTTTTTTTTTCCCACCCTTCCTAAAAAGGCCCCCCCCTTTTTTTTTTTTTTTTTTTTTTTTTTTTTTTTTTTTTTTTTTTTTTTTTTTTTTTTTTTTTTTTTTTTTTTTTTTTTTTTTTTTTTTTTTTTTTTTTTTTTTTTTTTTTTTTTTTTTTTTTTTTTTTTTTTTTTTTTTTTTTTTTTTTTTTTTTTTTTTTTTTTTTTTTTTTTTTTTTTTTTTTTTTTTTTTTTTTTTTTTTTTTTTTTTTTTTTTTTTTTTTTTTTTTAAAGTTTTAGTAAATTGACAGTGAACTCTATTTTTCTTCAACAAGTTTTATTTTAAGATATTTTGTGACAATATAGATTGAGTATCACTGCTCTCGGTATCTCATGAAATTTTACTTTATCGCTCACTGACAGAAGATCTGGGTTCTGCACCCACTTTCACAGAGTGGTTTTAAGTATTCAACATTTTTCTGCTTATTTTATTGGCTTATTACTAACATTGTAATTTCTTTACTAAACCACAATTTTCTTATGAACAATATTTTATTTTGTAGGTTGAGTGTTTGCCATCCTGATCAATCAATTTGATTTTCCACATCATTAATATTACTTTAATAATTGCGAGTTTTGCATACCTGTTCTTGTTCCACATCGACTATCATTATTTCAGGCGATGCTATTCCATCAGACATGTGGAAGTAAAATATTTGAATGTTGAAAAAGAATACTTTTAATTACAAGAGTAATTTTACTTTATCAGAATAACATATTCTTTTCATTTTCTCAAATTGTGTCCGTTTCAAGAAACATCAAAATTGTATTTTGTTTTGCCAAACATTTGACGGACGTTTGTAACATTGTCAGAAATTACATTTCTTTTGGTTAATGTACAATCATGCTCTGCTATGTAAAGGTCCAATACTAACGCCCTGATGGGTATAACTTTTAAGTATTTTCAAAATGTATTTGATAATTGGCTAAAGCATGTTATATAATTCAGATATTGAACAGAATAAAGTGCCACTTCTGCTAGAGTACGGAGATATAAACATTCAACTTTTGATTGTTTTGAGCTTAATCACAAAAAAGTGTATCAAAATCTTTTAAAGTTATTATATACCTTTGTAAACATTTCTATGGTTACTAGAAATTTGAGACAACATTGCTTGCCAGTTATCACGTTTGTGTGACATATTTAAATGTATGAGTTTGTCTTTAAAATATTTAACACATCATTTTTGGCCTGGGGACTGAAAGTCCCCAAGGCCTAAGTTAGTATACCACATTTCAAACCCTGCAAGAATTTTAGCCGTGCTATGTGCGAATAACACTGTAAACAGCGCTATGCAAAGTAGTGCAAGACAGACCAGATCAATCTTCTGTTTGAATGCCGCTATGATAAGAACATGTTACAAATAAAAATAGTACATAAAACCTCAAAGACTGCAGGAAGGTATATAGCTTACGGGCTGCATACACTTTTTTCTGTTTTAGAAATTAATGCGCTGTTAGCTGATTACGGAAGATAATCTGCATATCACGGAAAAGTACGGATATTTACGGAATTTACGAAAACTACGAAGCTCGATATAAGAGTTTGTAGGTTTGATTTTCAAATTTCCGATGTTATTTCATTGACAACTTTTGTTATTTACGAACGATAACATATATATTTACCTAAAAATAAATGTCTCTAAAAAAGATATAATTTACGTACTTCCCGAGAGGAACTAACGTGATCAAATTCACCCGCCATTATCGGCGCTGCATGTCGAGGCCCAGTGAACGGTTTCACTGATTACAATTACAGTAACCCAATCATTTTTTTTTTTCTTTTTTTTTTTTTTTCATTTCTACAGTACTGTATTTATATTTCACTGCTGGTATTGCTTTGTTTATTTCTGTTTCAAGGTCTTGTCATTGGTACACAACAATTTTCGACCACATCATCAGATCATATCCGCTTGAAGTTGTACAAGCGCGATCGAATTATTTGTACTGGCTTAACCATTTTATAATGTTGACTATGTGATTATTTTTCATTTAACGTACATTTCAAAATAAAACAACTCCCTGTCACCCATATATTTGTGAACATTCATTCTGTGTATATATTCGCTGTGCACATTTCGACCCACGCTTTAGGTGTCAACGCAGAACACGTATTTGAAAAGTTGTTTGGGGAGTTTGCCTTTAGCCCCCAGGCCTTCAGCGCTCACATCATTTGATCTTTGATATGGTATCTTTATGGCATTTGTTTAGTAAGAGTTTTATCTTTCACAGGTATCCGTAGATTCCTTGTGGATATCGAGACCATGATTGGTTACAAGGTCTGTGGATTTTGTCCATTCATTGCCTGCAAGTACTGGTGGGCTTTGAACTGGTGTATATTTACACCCGTCATAGTTGCTGTAAGTTGGACAGTCCCATATTTCTTTGTCGAAAATGTATTTGTTCAGCAATTAACCTATTTTTATACACTTTTTGATATCAAAGTAAATTTATGATACGGATGAAAGAAAAGAGTAGGCAGTGTTACCAAAACCACAATTACTAAAATATGGTCGAATCCTTGCAACCACCATTGCCTGATGTAATATTCTGTTTCAATGCAGTTAAAGGGGCAGTCCCTACATCTGGCATATTAAATTCTCGAAACATAGATTATGTGTTCAATGAACGTAAAATGATAAATAAATACAATTTCAAAGAAGAAAATATGACGAAAAAATGCCTCATTTTACCACAATTAATAAATATAGAGGCTTTTTGTAGTAAATCGCATCCACTCATTAATTATACAACAACAATTCTATATAGATTATCGAATGGTTTGCGGCACTGCAGTATATTTTAAACTGCTGATTTTATCGATAATGACTGGGAATGCATAGCTGAAACTTTTAGGTTAAGTTATAATACTTCCAAAGATTCTATTATTCATGTTTTTGAGGTTATTTAGTTTGACATCAGTTATAGGGTATGTCCCTTTAACTATGTCTTCGACTTCTGTATCATAAGATTCGAAATAAACTACATGACCTACCTTTTATTTCAAGGCTACAATGATCTTTTCCTGGGTAAAATACACCGACATGGAGGGAGACGAGTATCCCGGATGGTCAGACGCTCTTGGTTGGCTGATGACTATGACCGTTATCGTTTCCATCATTGGTGGCGCCATCTATGCAATTTGTACCGGCGAGGGAAGCTTTGGAGATGTAAGTAAAATTGTAGATCCCCTGGTGTGTCTTCAAAAAGAAGAGAACTTAGTATACACCCATAAGTGCTTGAAAAAGAAATAACTTTTAGTTATGTTTCATTCTTAACACATGAGGAATTACTCTTATATTAATTAGTTAACGAAATATTAAAACCGGAACGAAATTTCGAAAGATCTTTAAACTAAGGCTGAAAGAACTTCACATTTAGTATGAGTGTAGCAAGTTACATGATAAATTACAGAAACTTCGCCAGGCGACTACACCAACAGTTGAATGGGGGCCGGCGCTCGTTAAACATAGACGATTGGTTGCCAAATACGTACCCGGCTTTGTCGTCGACCCATGGGGTAAGGAGGAACCAGCGGGTGTAATGCCAGAAGATGTCAACTTACAGGTAATAATATTCTTCCTGTAGTATTGTCATTCAACAGAACTGAAATACTAGAACCAAGGCATGTTCTTTCCTGCATTGATAAATTCTAACATAGGAATCGGGTGCACATACTTTGACAGAACTATAACCATGTACACTTATAATATATCCGGAACATGCGAGAATGATCACTTTTCTTTTTGAATGGCAGAATATAGAAATAATAATAAAAAGAAAATTGTTAAACATATGAAAATGATACTTTCCATTGACAATGTTATGGGATGGTGGTAATTCAGCCAGGTACAGGGCTAGATTGAAACTAAGGGAACTCTTAAGATCAGTCAAAATTTAGGCGCATGTATTTTTAAAAGAGCAATGTAATTTAAACTATTTTACTTGTGATATACCCCTTATTAAACAATGCTGGTAAAGGTAATAGCAGGTTGTTGTTTCAGAGAAACTGACTATTACATGTGTATTAATACTTTTGAAATAAATGTATGATGCATCGTTCGTGTGATGTTGCCCTGTACTGGATGTTACCCTTGCCCATGGATACTGTTTTTCTTTATAGAGAAACGCTCCTGATAATCGTATATGTATTTCAATTTTCAGATGCCCTATCCCAAGCAAGTCCCCTTTTCCAATCCATACAGTACTAGCCCCATATCAGAAAACGCAATTTACAGAAAGAAAAGCGAATAGATATAAAAACAATTAATATGTTCTACGTTCATGACAGTTCAGTTTAAAGTGTAACCTTCACTTTAATTCCACAATATTCACTCTGTCATAAGCGAATTGTATAAGTTGTTTTTTTTTAAATATTTTCGACAGTGATAATCAAATCTAGCCAAAGTTTACATGCGACTGTATTAAGAAATCACACACACGAGCTTTTAAAAAACAAAACAAAAAATAAATACCGTTTTCTGTGAGGCATACTCTGTAATGACCGGCATTGCACGCAGCCATGCGGACTGAGCATCAATAGTTCGTGTATCTAAAACATTTCATGCAAAAAATAGTTTGTTTTGACATATAGTAGAAGTAGGCAGCGATACCCACGCGGCATAAATATCAAAATCAGTTAATTTTGGAAGCCCCTTATGGAGGACATAAGCTAAAATCATTTTTCTTCTAAGACTTTTCTCTACGTATGTGAAGTTGTATTATATACAACGGTTTTCTGTTGACTTTTAAAAACGTATATAGATAAACATAGATGTGCTTAAAATATTGAATGAATTTATGTAAAGTACGTTTGTTTGTTATTGTGCTCGTAAAAATGTTATAAATTTTGAGTCATATATATTTATTTAAGGTCTAAATCTATTATATTTTCAATGCATTTATGTCTTTATTTTCTAGTCAATTTTTGATTTTCGTGAATTCGATTTCATTAGGACATTAAGTGTAAGTTTTGTCTCTCGTGAAAATCAGTTTTATTAGGACATTTCCTGTGAGGTTTGTCTTTCCAAGAAATGAACCAAATTAAGACATTTACTGTCAATTTTGTCTATCATGAATATAAATATATCTGTTGGTACACCTCTTGTCTTATTTTTTTCTCTCACGATATCAAATCAATTGGGACACATTCTGTCAGTTTTGTTTGTCATGAATCAACTCGGTTAGGACGGACTGGTCCTGTTATTTTATCTTTAATGATATCAACTTTATTAGGACACTTCCTGTCCATTTTGTCTTTCACGACAAAAAGCTCCATTAAAGCACTTAATGAACATTTAGGAAGAGCATAAACTGTTACTACAGACTTGATCCGCTATGACAAAATATCGCTTGATTTACATAAATTACATGTTCATCATTCAGGAATCTAATACTTGTATACATTTTGTCTAAACATAAAATGGGATATATTTCTATATGCAGTGTTAGTTTTGAACAAAAATGTCAATTTGCAGATGAAAGGGGTATCTGGAGTAGACAAGAAAACTCCATACCCAGTGCAAACAGCACAATACCCCACGCAGACCAGCGCCGGGGATCCCGGAAATGCTACTCCCGTCTACGTCGCTTATGTTGAATAGTGTAAATTCATTTGATCTTTTTGCCTTCCCTTCACTTAATACAGCAAACTTGATTGCAGTGAAAGTTTGCTTGATAATAGCATTGTAGAAAAGGTTCGCTTGAAGTTTGTTACTGTAAACAGTAATTAGAAAGGGTAACAACGTGGGTGCTTGTGATTTAAAACCAAATGCACATAAAAGAGATTATAATGCCTTAAAGTAAATGCCCATTATCACTTTGGTCGATGCAATTACTTCTGACACCTATATTACCAAGAAAGGGGTCTTGTCGGCGATTTTGGCTGAAATTTGTACGCAATCAGTTATAATGTTGCTTTTTGGATTGATAGGAACATGTTATAACGCAGTGTCTTTTCAAGTATTTTGAATAACAAATAAGAAACACTTTCTGACAACATTAAAACACAATGAGTTTGACATATAGATATAATGATTATGCAAACAGTCTTTCAGAGTTTATTATTCAGTAAATGCATGAGTACATTTGTATATCCGGGCACATTCAAAGCGATCATGAGGCTTTAAACAATGATATCCAAAGCGGATTTCTGATATTTATTTATTGATATTTATTTTCTGTTTGCATTAACCCATTTCAAGCGAATTTTCTTTCACAAATAAGTTAGAAATAGCCATTCCTAACCACCTATACGTAGTTGTGTGACATCTGTGTTTACTTGACCTGTTTCTCTGAAGTACTTCATAAAATTTAATACCATAAAGTTTGAAAAATTGAGACATACGACAAAAAATATTTATTCAGCAGACATGATGAAGTTTATATGATATCCTATGTACTATTAAAATCTACTGAATCTAGAATGAAATATTAGATTGTGGGTCACAACTTACTTTTGTCTAAAAGTTAAATTTAGAGTAGATCTATGGTTAAATTTCAGTAAGTGCAACAATTTGAAACAAAAAATGTAACATTTAGATGTAAAACATATCTGTCACTGCTTTA
This sequence comes from Saxidomus purpurata, assembly GCA_022818135.1. NCBI lineage: Eukaryota > Metazoa > Mollusca > Bivalvia > Venerida > Veneridae > Saxidomus > Saxidomus purpurata. Next base: position 34,577,351 of record JAFMSR010000018.1, read on the forward strand.
TCACGTGTTCTTCATGGTTATATCACCAATAAGACAAACAAATTACATTTATTAAACGCCACATCCTGGAGGTTGCGGACTTGAGCCCAATGTGGGTCACGACCGTACCTCCTCATATGACACCAGTACTGGCTTTTCCAGAAAGCGGGCTCGAGAGTGACTCGATATGCTACAAGCTTGCTTCACAATCAAACTAACATAAATCAGTATAAACTAAACGCTACATTATGTAAGTGGTCGTTTCTTAACCGTCACGATTATCGTTCTGATATCGCGATATATCTCATAACATGCACCTTTTTTCTAAAATTTTAGATGTTGTATTTGTCTAGAGTAGTTGATTAGGTGTAGATATGAGTTTAGATGTTAACATAGATAAAAAAATTTTTGTGTTTATTTATGGAAAAGATTATATAGGCGTCGTGTACAAAACAAAATGTACTCATTAATGCTGAAATACAGCAATAAATCTGTTTTTCGTATGTACAACTAATAATACATTATACATCGTTACATTTAAGATTGTTTTTATTTTCCTATAAAAATTACACTAGGACATGTATGTGCACTGCAACACAAATACAGACACGTGTACCTTAATTCTCAAAATGTTAAGTATTTAAGGCACCGCACACCTTACATATGAGTTTAAATTCAAACGCACATTCAGTGGCATCCTTTCGATGCTGAAAACCTTAATTTTGGTCACCAGTAACTTTAAGACATAAAGTCTAGATAAGGTTCGATCCACTTTTCCGTCCATTGCTACAAGCAGCCTATACTTGGCTTCGACGGTGCCAAGGACAGACCAAGTTTGGAGTAATTAGTATAGTAATTACAGTTTTAAAGTTTCTGTGTTTGAAGATTTAATTAATATTACACGTTACCTAACACATTTAGTTACTTTTTGTTATTGATTTCAGATGTTTTAATAGCACCTCTGTTTCATATTTTTAGAACACGAGCATACATTAAAAAAAGGTTGTGTTTATTTGCAATGACTGGATGTAGGGGCCGTGTATAACGTATCCACCAGTGACAGCACTTTTTGTGTCAATGCGGAAGAAAGTGTTATGATATATTATGTTGTGCAGTCATGCAATTTGTTTGATGACCCCGAAGTGTTAGATTTCCTTACTTGCAGGTTTGAGGTATCCCATCCCGCATATAAACCAACTTTATAAACCGTGCTGTTTATTTTTCAAATAAAGTCGTCAACATTGCATGTATATAACATGTTTATACAAAGAATTTTCTTACTGGTTAAAAAGTAAATGCGACGACGTCTGCATTTTTATTCAGTTTCAATGAACCACAGCTTACATACTCATAAAGAATTTATCTTGCACTGGGTTAACTGAACACAGCTATGTAACTGAAATGATCTTGGTACTTGCTCTTTTGTCTTAGACTAGTAGATCTTTTGATATAAGTTCGTCAATATTTCTAAGAAAACCTAGTGCTTTCAGATACAACACAATCTAGTCCAGTGTATCACTACATCTTTTTATGCCCACGAAGGGTGGCATATTAAAATCGCACCGTCCGTCTGTCCGTCCGTCCGTCCGTCTGTGCGTCCCCACTTACAATTCGTGTCCGGACTGTAACTCTGTCATGCATTGAAGGATTTTAAAATAACTTGGCACACATGTCTAGCACATCAAGACGACGTGTCGCGTGCAAGACCCACATCCCTACCTCAAAGGTCAAGGTCACACTTGGAGTATGAAGGTTATGGAATCCTCTATATATGCACACATTCGTGTCTGGACTGTAACTTTGTCATGCATTGAAGGATTTTAAAATAACTTGGCACAAAAGTCTAGCACATCAAGACGACGTGTCGCGTACAAGACCCACGTCCCTAGCTCAAAGGTCAAGGTCATGCTTAGAGTTTGAAGGTAATGGATTCCTATATATATGCATATATGCACACATTCGTGTCCGGACTGTAACTTTGTCATGCATTGAAGGATTTTAAAATAACTTGGCACAAATGTCTAGCACATCAAGACGACGTGTCGCGTACAAGACCCACGTCCCTACCTCAAAGGTCAAGGTCACACTTAGAGTTTGAAGGTAATGGATTCCTCTATATATGCATATATGCACACATTCGTGTCCGGACTGTAACTTTGTCATGCATTGAAGGATTTTAAAATAATTTGGCACAAATGTCTAGCACATCAAGATGACGTGTCGCGTGCAAGACCCAAGTCCCTACCTCAAAGGTCAAGGTCACACTTAGTGTTTAAAGTAATGGAAAACTGTATGCATGGTTACTCTGTCATGCATGGAAGGATTTTAAAATTACATAGCACATTTATTGAGCACATGGAGAGGACACAGACTGTGAGGCACCTCTTTCGGGGGCATTCGTCACTTGTGAGGGACAGCTCTTGTTTCTGTTTAAAGTCTTCAGCTGTAAAATCATTGACTAGTAACATAACTGTAGTTTACACTATCCTCTAATAATGAAATTAAACATAAAACTCTCCATCGAAGAAATTAAAAAAATAGCAAGCATGCAAATATAAGGCAAGAATTCTGTTTAAATAAACCTTTTCAAATTCTTTCTAAGTGAGTGGATGTTGTCTAACGTTTCTCTTATGTTTGTTTTAACTGCACAGAAAACGTTTTGCGACATTTCTAACTCTGTTACACAAAAGAGTAGAGCAGATTCAATTTTAGATTCTTAAAATAACGCTGTAAAAGAACATCGTTTAAAATTAGATTGTGGCCAAACATTTTACTAGATGGAAGTTTTATGAATAGACAACTAACCGCCTAGCACATTATTTGCTTGTTTTAGACTGTTGTTTAAAATTCTTTAGACTGTTGTTTAAAATTCTAATGCTACAGGTTCAACCTATTCACTACCAACAGACTTACGACAATAGCAATGCGTATCCAACAAAGCGCGTGTTTGTCGCATAAGGTATATTAGATTCGGCTCTTCAGAAACACCAAGGCATGCGCCATGTTGTCTTTATATAGAAATAATTATGGTATTTATGTGTGTGATTCTTGTTACAGTTTTAGCTCGACTTTTCTATGAAAAGGGGAGCTATCCTACTCGCCCCGGCGTCGGCGTCGGTGTCGGCGTCGGCGTTGGCGTCACACCTTGGTTAAGTTTTTCGTACCACCCCACTTTATTTCAAAAGTATTAGAGGTATGGCTTTGAAACTTACCATACTTGTTTACCATCATAACCTCCATCTACAGACAAGAGTCATAACTCTGTCAAGGTTTTTGACAGAATTATGGCCCTTTTTTCTTTTTAGAAAGTGTATTGAGCTTGGTTAAGTTTTTCGTACCACCTCACTTTATTTCAAAACCATTGGAGGTTTGCTTTGAAACTAACCATACTTGTTTACCATCACGACCTTCATCAACAGACCAGAGGACATAACTCTGTCAAGGTTTTTGACAGAATTATGCCCCTTTTTGACTTAGAAAATACTTGAATATGGGTAAAATCCACTTTTGCCTTAACCCTTTGAGATATTGCTTTGAAACTTTTAATGCTATTTCACATCATTACCCCCATCTGTACGCAAGAGAAGGTAACTCTGTCAGGGATTTGTTTTAAAAATTAAGGCCTTTTATCGACTTAGAATCTTGGTTAAGTTTTTCGTACCAGTCCCTTTTTGACTGAACTGTTTGAGATTTAATTTGAAAGTTGGAATACTTGTTTACCATCATGATTCCCAATCATGGGCAGGAGAAGGTCATTCTGTCAAGGATTTTATTTGATTATGGCCCTTTTTGACTTAGAAACTCAGTTAAAATTTTCATTCTTGTCCACTTGTTAACTTAACCATTTGAGATATTACTTTGAAAGTTGGAGTACTTATGTACCATCATGAGACCTATCTGTAAGCAAAAGGAGATAACTCTGTGAAAAATTTTCTTGATTTGTACTTAGAAATTCCTAGTTAAAGTCTTGTGTGCCCTTAACTGTCAAAGTTTTGTTTTATTGGCAAGCACTAAAAAAGTCGAGCACGCTGTCCTACTGACAGCTCTTGTTTTAAGTTGCGGCAGTTTGATATTTTGAAGTATTGAATACATTTGAACCAATTTCAAACTTCAAGCAGTCGCAAGAGCCTTAGACGGTCAATGTGACTACAAATGTATATCCAAACTATTTGATGAGCCACTATACCTTTATTTTACATTATACACGGTTAGAAGCGGCTGTGTCGTATCACAGGATTGGTTGTTTCATACAGGTTCCACAGTGGTATAACACAGTCTACGTTTGCATCGGTGTTTCTCTGGACGGTTTGGTTTGGCCTTTGTGAAAGGATCCAAAACTGCTTTGAGGACGTGATAAATGTGGTGAAAGGGAACTACAAGTTAAAACAAATATAATTTATCGATCTGTCCACTGATACTTATAAGTTATTAGGAAAATCTAATATATCATAAATCACAAATTACAGATGTATGTAGCTGGTTGTTTCTGTTTGCCGCTTTTAATGCATGCACATTATTTTCATGATGTCTTCATTTTGTGGATATTAACACAGGAAACGGCTTAGGATAAACATAATATGTTGTAAAGACTTCATAAACTAGGTGTTTGGTGCAAAGAAAATACAGTATTCGTTTCAGTGGAAAACGGCTATAACCATCCCCTGCAATGTCTGCAAAATGTAAACTAACTGTCTCTAACTTGAATATAGGAGCAAAAAGTCACGGTGATATTGCGCTTTGTTTTATGTACGTACACTAGTATTTATTTAAAAAATTACAGAAGATGTTCATATCACCATTATTCTATCGTATTATTTTTCATTTATTGTCAAAATGAATACAAATTAGACCCTGACAGATTCTAGCTTCGTGTGAACATTCTTAGAAAATTGATAACTGTCGTAAGTCTGTGTGTTCTCATTTCTGCTGAAGTTTTACTAATTGTTATAGTTAAAGCTAACAACTTTAAACATTCATTTCAAGTAGCTTCAGTGTATCATATTAAAAAGCAAATTCAGTTTATCATTTACTTTGTTTTTCGCTGCTGTATAAAACAATGTTCTTCTCTTGTTTGGACCGATGATTTAACTGTTTCTGTGCTTATACTTAGCATTCTGCCCGCTAAAATCTGACCCTATTTTTTTCGCTAACTTATTAAACTTTAGTCTGCCTGATTTCTTATGGATTTGTACATTTGTCAATTTGAGCAGTATCATTAACTGCTTGTATGGCTCCTCATTAAAAACTCACAGTCTGTTACAATGATGACGCGTGGGATGTAATCATTTGACGTCAGTCTATTACCATGACGACGCGTGGGATGTAATCATTTGTCGTCACTGTGTTACCATGACGACCCGTTGGATATTATTATTTGTCGTCAGCAGAGTACGAGTAAAAATGTATAGACAAATCTAAAATGAAATATTTTTCAGAAATACTGTGCTTCAATTTTTCTTGTACCATAATGATATTCGAAATAGCGTTTCGAGAAGAACTATTTGTTGACACAATTGATAATTGAAGTAAAAATTGAAATTTACTCGTATTAGCAACGTATTTTTTTCTATATTTCAGGTTCAACACTCGGACAAGGGGAGTTATCCAGTATATTACACGGAAAATACAAGTCGAATGTAACACAAACGCAACCGCTCATCTTACATTTACACAAAGACCTTGAATACCATTTAAGTTCCAGTCTTTATGGCACATTTATAAATAGTTTGCACCCACAAGAACTCATAAACTGTGTTACAGTAGTTAGTTTATCACATGTTATTAAAATTTTCATAAATGAAATGGGGCATTTTGGCAAATATGGACACATATATACGATTTATTGTCCAGTTTTCAAACATTTTCTACAACGATTATTATCAGGGCTACTCTTTCAAGTGAAAATCAAACTTCTGTAACATTGTTGTCTTTGCTACCCAGGTATAAAGTACCTTGTCGTCATGGTTACGACATTCATAAATGTATATAGCTGTGGAACTGTCATGTTTAGCATATATCAAAGACAACGGAGTTCATTGTGGAGTAAATGTACTTATTTAGTCATTTTTAGCTCGACTATTCGAAGAATAAGGAGACTATTGCACTCGCCCCGGCGTCGGCGTCGGCGTCGGTGTCGGCGTCGGTGTCGGCGTCTGCGTTGGTTAAAGTTTTTCATAAAGTCAAATATCTTGAATACTATCAAAGGTATTGACTTGAAACTCAAACTATATGTTTACCATCAACATCTTCACCTGAGGAAACAATCCCCATAACTCTGTTTTGATTTTTGACGATATATGCCCCTTTTTAACTTAGAAATTTTGGTTAAAGTTTTTTATAAATTCAAATATCTTGAATACTATCGAAGGTATTGACTTGAAACTCAAAGTATGTGTCTACCATCAACTCTTCGCCTGAGGAAACAATCCCCATACTCTGTTTTGATTTTTGACAGATTTATGCCCCTTTTTGAATTAGAATTTTTGGTTACTTTTTTATAAAGTCAAATATCTATATAGGTATTGACTTGAAACTCAAACTATATGTTTACCATCAACATTTACACCAGAGGAAACAATCCCCATAACTCTGTTTTGATTTTTGGCAGATTTATGCCCCTTTTTACCTAAGAATTTTTTATAAAAGATTTTATAAAGGCAAATATTTTGAATCTTTCAAAGGTATTGACTTGAAACTCAAATTATGTGTCCACCATCAACATCTTCACCTGAGGAAACAACCCCATAACTCTGTTTTGATTTTTGTTAGATTTATGCCCCTTTTTAACTAGAATTTCAGTTTAAGTTTTTATAAAGTCAATTCTTGAATACTATCAAACGTATTGACTTGAAACTTAAAATGTATGTTTCTATCAACATCTTCACCAATGTTTTTGATTTTGACATATTTATGCTCCTTTCTAACTTAGAATTTTGTCACAGTTTTTCCAGACATTATTAGAAATACTCGAAATGGCTTACTTTTGAAATGTCATAGAATAATTATGCAGCATGCAGCGGGCATGCTTTTTTAATTTTAACATATTATTTTGAAACGTTACGTTATTCATGATCAAATATACAAGGTCATGTATTTCTTTGAAATTATCCCCCCACCCCCTTCTCCCCCAGTTGGCTACAGAATCCAGGTAAGGCACGCATGTTTGTACTTTCTAGGTCTTTGAACAAGTTTCATTCTTTTGACCTTAATTCTGATAGCATTCACAAACACCAGTCCTGTTCTTAGACAAAAACTTTTACCGACATTTCGAATAGTCGGCGTCTGTCGTTTTAAATACTACGATAAAAGCCGTGTGTGACAGCTGAAAGCCGTGTGTGATGGCGAAGTCATGCCTCGTTAATTGCTTGTTATCAGCCAGAAAACATGAGATATCTGTGTCATTTTTTTGATGAATTCTTCTTGCAGTTTAACAGTTATACCGAACAAAAGAAAACGCAACGGACCTGGATATGTAATCTGAAGCTTGTGCAAAACGATTTGAATCAACACACTTAGTCATGGGAATTTACCTAAAATTTCTATACACCCCCTTCAAAACTACCCGTTAATGTGTTAATTCATATAGTTTCTCAACTGTAAGTGTTAAAAAGTAGTTTCCTGGTGTTTTATTTAGCATCAGATATAGCGCTATACCTTACCTTTTCTTCGTAGATTCGTTTGTCAAAATTAATGTAAAGACTTCTTGGCAAACACGATATAATAAGCAGAAACGACCGACAAATTGATTTGAAGAGCATATCATGCATATCCAACATATGTTAGCTTATATCATGTTTACTGAAAATAGGATAATTTCTGCGACAATCGTTTTTAGATACATACATTTGTCATATCTATATTTCAGCATAACCATGTAGAGTTTGCTCTTAGTCGTCAAATGTGTCAAAAAACTTTTTAAGACCGATATTTTTCATAAATATAAATGTTTGCTAACATTTCATTTACAATTGTGAACGAATTTCTTCCACGTTTTCAGGTTTATTTTCCTGAGCAAAAAAGATTTATTGATACAGTATACTGTTAATAACAAATGTGTATGAAAGAAGTGCATAATATGTGTGATATTTACATCTGTGAAAGTTTTATCGAAATATACGTTTATTTGTTTATTTTTATGAATTAATCAGAAGTTGCTTTTTACAATATTGCTGTAATCTATCACCGCATTTTCGTGAGAAACGCAGGGTAAACAGTCTTTTCATAACTGAAAGTTTATCCAAAATCCTAATCAAGGTCGTGCATCACTTCTACATCTGGCGTTAAAAGCTACCATTTACCTGCACATTTTTATTACTTACTTTTAAAAAAATTGAGGTCAAAATTTCTTATTTGAAAAGGTTTATATGTTATTTGAGATTCATTATTTTATTACTTCGGAAAGACACAATTATTTTAGATATTTTTAGTAATAAAATGAAAATTTCTAATGAGTTATTCTACTTGTTCTTATTTGACTGTTAACAGTCATACAAGTGTTGAACAGAAATTTTGAATTGTTTCAGCAATAGAGCTTACGCAAACCGTGTTATCTAAGAGTGATGGCGGAATTATAATTATCACAAACATTTTTCTATGAATGAAATGTCAGCACTTCTACTTCCGCTGCCCGCTCATCACTCTCCCTGACATCAGTTGTGACTACACATAAACCACGCGGACCACCAAAGTTTGCTCGTACATAATGCAGATATAATAGAAATAAGGATTACAACTAATAATAACAAAAAATGTTTTAACAAAACGTTTTATAGAATTTTTTATACTTAGCATGTTGACTGAGAATCTCGTTTGAAACAGAAATCTGAAACATAAATCATAAGCCACCGACCTTGATCTTGAATTATCTGCCTTGAAAATCAGAAAATATAACAAAATGCTATGTTCAAGGGCAGATAATTCAAACTCAATGCCGTTAAAGTAGGATTTTTATTTCAGATTTCTTTTTCAAACGCGATTTTCAGTCAACATGCTAAGTTTAAAGAACTTCTATATAAGGAAAAAGTTTGGCTTTGCATACATACATGTATAAAAGAACAATAGCAAACGACATTAAGTAACCAAGATTCTAGGAAATATTGATAACCATAAGTGAGTACGATCAATCCCGATAGTAAGGATGGAGCTTCACAGGAAACCTTTTCCGGCAGTTTGATCTTTTACACTGTTCCACCAGCTTGATCTTTTACACTGTTCCACCAGCTTGATCTTTTACACTGTTCCACCAGCTTGATCTTTTACACTGTTTATACACTTGTCTTTAAATGGTGTTGAAGTTTTGTTACTGATGAAAGATTATCTGGCTCCATTAGATGTCAAATGCCCTCGATGCAGTATCCGTAAATAGTGTCACAGATTGACAGTTAGAAGTCCTATGAACTTCCAAAAGCACTGACTATCTTTAAAGCGAATATAGTATAAATGTAATCAAACCTAACTGAATCAAAATTTTGAGCAAACATCTACTTAAACAACATTACCAATTGTCCCAGAAAGAAAGAATAAAAAGGTGTTCCTTTCATATGTATACGACGAAAGAAAATTTTCAATTTTTGATGTAGCTAATCTCGTACTGACGAGTACAGTGAACAGATCAGTATATGTAACTGTACATATTGTAGAATACAGTGACTTTTAAAAGTATTTATCATTTTAATATTTCCTCGTATTTTAATATCTCATTCATACAGATCTTCAAAATCAATGCAAATAGTTCCAACTTCAGTTAAGATACATGTAATAATACACAATTTTCAGCAGTTATTCTTACAATTTCGTTTTACGCATGCATACTCATGATTTTTCTACATTTTTTATGAAAATAGTAGTAGTCGTAAGTATTGAAACATATATAACTTAAAGGTATTTCAAATAAAAAAAGAACATTTGGCAGACAAAAAGGAAGCATTGTTATTATATCACTTTTACAATGTACAAGGGTGCTGATAAATAATTAACACCTCATGCAGAGTTGGTAAAGGTTAATTCCTTAGTTCTTTTAAAATATATCTAGGGTTTATATTGGATCATACAGAGCTGTAGCTGCCAATCCATTGCCAACAACCGATCATATTATGTCTTGAGTATCTTTGTGCCATTTAAACAAAACCAAAACACATAGACAGTTTAAAAACGCTCGTTTGATGATTAAACTGGGTAGCACGCTTTCACCAAATTATGAAAAGATAAGATTACTTATTTTGTAAGAGTATCGGTTGGTTGGACACTGATACACATTGCAAAGTTTCATGCATTTTGGTTTTTTATTGCCCGGTTTAATTATGCATAAAGCATGTCCTTGGAGCAGTTTTTCGCTACATATTTCATTTGGTAACATAGTTTCGGTGGTAAGCAGGAAGATAAATTCCAAAAGGACTGAAACGAGATATGAAAACTAGGAGAACACGAGTATCATTAATATAGTGGAGTACATAACATTTCATTTTTGTGTTTGTAAAACTGGACTGATATATACATCCATTTAGGACAAAAATCAGGTAATTTTTTAAGTTATGTCAGTCTGGTACAGTCTGAATAAAAAAAATGGAAAGGTACATTTTATAAGTTTGGGCCCGGAGCGTAATGGTAGATAGATAGTTGGAAAAAGTTGCTGTCCAACTGCTGTTGTAACATTGTTGTAATATTACTTTTAAAATGTAACAAAGATCAGTGAAATACGAGTAAACAGCCACGTTAGAGACATAATGTCATTAAGAACGAAATTCGTTTCAAATATTCTTCTATATATTCTTGGTTTGAAATGAGGAACGAGAAAATATCAGCTTTTAATCGTGGTAAAAGCAGCATATACCGATCTATCAGATTTCAGTTTAGGTTCAAGATTACTCTAAATCAACATCTCTCGTAGACACCTCGCACCAGCTTAAGTATTTTTCATTCCAGTGGCATTGCTTATATTGACTCGTTATTCTGGTGGAAAAAGTTGTAAATGATTGAGGTCAGGAAATGCACACAGGCTGCAATCTGTACACAAGAGATGGGATTGGTTACCGTCAAATATTTTAACTGTTTGGTGAAATTTTTAACTATCCGAGAATAAATTCAGATTCTTATATGAAACAGTGAATGTTGTCGACAAAAAACAAAGAGAAAACACTTTAGTTATTATACTACCAGAAGCGAAAGGCAATTACATTAGAATGAATCTTTCGGATGAAAACTGTGGTCATAGTTTCCTTTCGAAATTACCCCAGTGGAAATTCGGGTCGTACCGTCTACCTTGAACGAGGTTGGTGGACCTAATAAGCACAATTACAAACAAACCCCAGGGAAATGAATGAGTACCAGGTGCCATACCTTTAAACATGCTTCAATTTGAACAACATGATATGTTTAAATCTTGGTTGAGAACATAAGAGTTCATAAGACAATTTATAAAAGAAACTTTTGTGAAGCAAATAATCTGAAGTTTTTCAAAACGCATACATCTCTGACAAATAATTTTGTTTTCTTTCAATTTTAAAATAGGTGTTTTCAGCGAGAGAGTGGTTGCTATTTGGCAAGAGATGGGATAAGTGTTAGTCTATTGACGAAGTTGAATAACCACATGGGTGTGCATAATTGAATTAGACTTAATAGAAGGGGTAGTATTTACATGTATTGATTTTTTTTGTAAGATTGTCTGTCTCACTGTACAAAATCGTGAATACAGTCACAATGGACCATGTTTGGCTAACCTGGATTTGGGACTTATGAGTGATATTGTATGCTATTGTAGTCTTATGAATTTTAAGAGACCAGTTTAGATATGTAAATTATAATTATTCGGCACGACCGTTTTCAAAGTTTAATTTTCATTGTGCCACCTGTATATAAAATGTACCTTTTGCATCCTCAGTACCTTCGTTTGTCGGATGCAAACACGTAAACAAGAGAAAAGACGTTTATTGTTTATTGCTTTAACGGACAGAGGAAAAGGACAAGCGTCTATTTTGAGATTACTGGATAAAAGATTTTATGATATGGAAGAAGACAATTACCCTAGATTCTTTATCTTATATCTTTTAAGTCCTAGTGGGCGCAATTGCAACATAAAAGTCAATTTCTGGACCAGAATGTATACTAAACGAAACTTCTAACCCATCATCTGCGCTTTCCGTTTTTTTCTTCCAATACCTGTCAGCTTAATTTATACATCCGTGCAAAAAAGCTACCATGTCTTTCACTTATGAAGACACTGGATAGAAACTTTCATTACATGAATTTAAAAATTATCAGGTGGTACAAATTATATGGCAGATAATTTTAATTGATGCTCTTCTTGAGAAACCAACTCTTCAGAAACTCTTCCATTTGAAATTTGTATCACTCGGTCATTTTGAAATTCATGTAACGGAGGTATCTACTATCTGACTAATGTCTTCATAAATGCAAGACATGATAGCTAAATTTAGCTGGCAGATATTCGAAGGGTCGGTAATTGAATAAAGAAGGAGTTTAGAAGTTTCGTTTAGTACATTATCATTAGGTCTTGGGTCAACAAAGTTCACGCGAATGAAACAAAAGTCTCGAAAATAGATGCAATATTAAAAAGCGTGCAGTAAAAGTTTAACATAAAAGTGCGCATGTGACAACTCTTACAACAGACAGTCATAACAACTACAATAATATGTCTAATGTCACAATTTTCTATTTCATTTAGATTGAATTGATTTATGGTAATTAACAAGTTAAGAAACTGGAGGTCAAATCATTTAGATAATTATAAATAATGCCTAGTCATCTAGTTCTCAATAACTAATCAGGATACTAGACTAAACGTCACATAAAAATATGGATTGTACGTTAAAACCATTTCCGCGGAAGCAATTTTGAAAACTTTGATTTCCTTGGTCTTCTACGTATCTCCATTCGTCATTGCTCAAACAAGATTTTCACATTTTGTATGCTGATGCTGCATTCTGTATGCTGATAGATATCTCAAAGATGCAGTCACCTCACCTAAGATGATGCAGAAATCACCAAAATTATATTACATTGTATGTATTTCTGCAGATACATAGTATTTTTAGCTTTCGGCAATTACTTTTCCTTCGTCAATCGTCTGCATGTGTTTCCACGGGTGAATATTTATGGTTAAGTCATTTAGGCAGACCAATAATGCACAGTTTAACACTTTTGAAAGTATCATATGTATTTGGATGCACAATTTGGACTAAAAACAAAAATAATATCAAACAGGAAATGCCACGTACCAAAAACGCAGCCTCCCCAAAACGAGCCCCACAGCACCCAGAAGTGCACACGCCACACACACACCACCCACACACACCGCACACCACACCACACACACACACACACCACAATCATGTACACACACAAACTACCTACCAACACACACAAGCATACAAAGCAAACACACGAGGACAAAACGAACAATTAAAGGAACACAGTGGGGCACCGCCTTGTTCTAAGTTTAGAATATTAAAATGAAAATGCAACTATACTGTGTCAGGTGCACCCACTGCACGTCTGATCGCCTTATATAATCCTATTAAATATGCGAGTTATTATTAGGCATGTTTTAGGACGCGTGGACGCGAAAGTGATACAGCCATTCCAAAACTACTTTAATAGAAGAACAGTCTCATGAAACCTGAACTAATTTCGAACAAAAAAGTGAGGTAGAATCTGATTACTAAGTCAATATAGTTGCCGTTTGAAGCCACGACGGCTTTTGGCGGGAGAATTTAATAAGTAAAATGTGAAGTGTTTAAGGCTATATGATTTTATTGAGATTTTTGCTCAATTCTCAAACTATCTTCTGTATAATAACATAATAAGGTAATCGCCACATGTGACTATTTCATGTTAAATACGGCATTAAAGTATCGTCTTACAAAAATGTTTACGCTTTTCGGAGATATCTCTGACCTTGCTCAAGACCATAAAATGATACTAGGAAGTTTTGTTGTATTTTAATATATCCCACAGTTTCGAAATATACTAGTAGTTTTAAGTATCATTTTCTGCACGAAATTTCAAGGACAAAGAAATTAAATTTGAGTGTCACCTAAATCGGCTTCTTCCAAAATAAAACTTATAAAACTACGTAAGAGATTTTGCTGATAATAGAAAATCAAAATACTTTGTAAATCATTTTGAAAGAGAACCCTGTTATATCGATTTCACACAAACTGGGTTGAAATTTAGATATGTCAAAACATTTCATGGAAAATAAATGCCCTAGTTAATGTGTGAAGGGCACATTAATGACGATGTTTGTATTCACCAACGTCTAAAATTTTAGGAAAAGAAAAAGTTATTCAAAGTGACTATACACCTAAGCCCCGGTAAGTTTTCTTATATCCATAGCAACAACGTTATAGCCTAAGGTAAACGCTAAGCTACCATAATTAGTCTTAGGATTGCATTTTGTCAGTGTTTCAGCAGTTTATCAAGGTAAGACTATATCATGGCATCAAGATGCAGAAATTGAAAGATGTACACGTGGTGAGGATGTGTAAATTGAATGCTTGTCCTTGAGAATTCCGTTATACTTGCAATATTTCAGATACCCTGAAACCATTAACAAATAAATTAACATATTGAAAGCTTTAGATATTGTCAAACACTATCATATCACGAACTTGATAACTCCAATACTTCTCTTGCAGACTGAAGTCAAATCAATTAATTAAATCCTCTGCAGAAGAATCCATCTGAGAAAATGGCGGCTCAAAATCAGATGACCAATGAGAATTGGACAAATCTGACGTCTGACGAGAAGACGATAGAACAAAGACTTCATACCATAGAGGTTCAAAACGATGCAATTATCCAAGCTTTACAGATAGAAATAGAACAGAAGAAACCTATATTCTTCGTGAGTAACTTGATAACAATTTACCTTTAATGGGAACCGAAGACAAAACAATTACTGATTTTCTAGATACATCCGAACTAAAGATAGTTATAAGCAGAATACTGTACATTCTAAGCCTCAGCACTTGTAATAGCATGCTAGACATATTCATCTGCGAATGTGTAAGGCTTGAAAACCTTTATGTCTGAAATGGCGGTTCATGCTTGTAGATCATCACCATGTTTCTCAATATTGATCCATGTTATGTCTCCCAGCGAATGTTAGATTGTACAATAAGAGTACTGTTGTAGCATGTCTTTTTTAAAAAATATTTGATTCTATGTGTTAAAGTCATGATCTTAAGGTAGAATTCCTTTTCAAAAAGCGCACCGAGAGAGACCACTGTAAACGGTGTAGCATGCAACAACAAGATCGGTTACCACTTTTAAACAACGCAACAAAGTGCAATATTGACTGTATCGCGTTTCAAAAACGTTTTACGCACCGGGTACACCTGAGATGTTTTTGTTACATTTTATTTGTACCCTTCTAGATTTCGTATAAGTTAATAAAAAATTGAATAGACCTTAAACTCAATTTACAAAATTAGAACAGAAATGGGTAAGAGTACATTTAATGCAATATTTTCACTACCCCGTTATATGGCATGTCACATACACTCCTGAAAAATATAATTCTTACACTATGGAACAGACTGTTTGAAAATTTGTATCATATATTCCATACCCATCCAAAACAAACAATTTTTTATGCTAACTATTATATCATCACTCAATATTTCACTGATATAACACAGTATTTCATTAGTTAGCATTACCAATACCAATATTCCTTTGAACTATTCCATGATGTAGGATAATCAGAGTAACTTGTTATTTTATAGAAATGACGCAGAGAGAGAGATAAAAATAACTTTACAAAATGTATATATAGATAGATGTATTGATATAATTAATTTGTTCCGTAGTTGTTATCTTCGATATCTATAACTGTTACATCAGTTTCATTAAGATAGTTCACTTATGATTATTATTTCTTCAAAATCAAAAAATGAAGCTTTACCACTTTGTTAAACGATATGTAATATTACATTATATAGTATACCAGTCATAAATACTTAATCCTGATTGGCCGATAGCGCTCACGTGCCGGGTCCGCAAAAGTATGTGTAGACCTGGAGAAAGATGCGTAGACCTGCACGGATTTCAAGACGTCATTTCTGTTATATTTTCGCATAATTTTCACTACTTTTAATGAGGTATACGATATAATAATTGTAGACTAATGTTTCGGTCAATATATAGTTTTTCGGACCTGTGAAAAATGATATTGACCGAGGACGAAGTTTTAACAGGTCCTCAAAACTATATATAGACCTCAACATTAGTCTATAATTGTATAGTACTGTCTGCCATGTCAAATGCAGTATTTTTCAATTTTTCTTAAGCATATAACCGAACAGTATAAATATACAAACATGTATTCTTATCTCATCAAGATTAAACAATGTGAGTGTTTTGCTTCTGAATACGTTGTAATAAAGTTATCCTGTCAAAGATGGCGAACGCGAAATCAATTCATGCTAGCTGTAACATTTATTTCGTGACCAGTGCATCTAACAGTCCCTAAGTATGAAATATAGTTGATCAATTGCATCCAATTTTCAGATATCCAGTGAGCACTAGTAACTGTTTCTTTTGTATTCTTCTGTTTGCTATCATCAGTATCCTTTGTCTGTCTATTTAAGGGTTTGGAAGACGAAAACGTAGAGAGGGGCAATTGGTCTGGTCGGTTTGACTTTGTGCTCAGTTGCCTTGGTTTTGCTGTCGGTCTGGGTAATGTTTGGCGGTTCCCATACCTCTGCTACAAGAACGGAGGTGGTATGTGATGTAACCATTTACATTTTATAACACAATTTTACGTATGCTAACTGTAGAGCTCAAACTGCCGCTACAAAGCGACTGTATTGTTGCAGCAAAGCACATTTTCATTTTGTTAAAAGAGCTTTATTTACCACCCACTCGTAATCTTCTTCCAATAGTTTGCTAAATTCCGTCTTTTTTAAATTAGAGTTAGCCTTCTGTTCATATGGTAAGTGTTGAAGTTATAAAATGTTTATGAAGTGTGTGTGTCTAATACTTATGCCTTGGCATCTGCGTTCAGTGATCACCGAAATTATGAGAAATTCAAATATTTTAATATTTTATGATGTTTTGCCAGTGTCCATGTTGTTAAGTATCATTCAATGCAAAGCAAGTATATTACTTCATGATGATGCACATTGAACTTTGAAAGTGAGGGTGAGGAATGTATTGAACAATACGAGGTAATTATCGTTCAAAGTATTTCCTTGTACCCTATGTATTTCTATAAAAGTTTGTGCGTTTATACTACGTGTAAATGTTTTCTTTTATTTCAGGTGCGTTTTTTATCCCCTACGTGATAATGTTAGCATTTGTGGGTATGCCGATTTTCTTCATGGAACTGTCCCTTGGTCAGTTCTCAGGTAATGGTCCAATAACATGCTGGAAATACGCTCCACTTTTCCAAGGTAAGATAAACATTGAAACTTAACTTAGATAACATTTTGCACTTCAGTCTATACCATGTTTGTGTTCTTTATATCCATGCGTGCATGTCCTTTCTACTTATTTCTTTCTTAATATATCTGACCTCAGTCTTTCCAGGTTAAGATGTAAGGATACGTATGTATTTGTAGAAAAATAAGTGTTGCGGACTCCCGTTCCCGTTATCTTTGAAATACTTCATAAAGGCTACATGTACTAAAGAAATCTAGTTTTAATACCTTTAAAAGCCAGTTTGCTTACTCAGGATATGTGAAAGTACAAAAACTTATTCATGAATGTGTATACAAGAAGATGCGGGTCAAAGCTTAGTCAGTCAACACTTTCTCTCAGGTACATTTTTACGATATAAGAATATGTATGTAATATTAATCTAACTACATTTTCAGTGATGCCTTGGTTACGTTCAGCCGATTTTGAAGTGTTATTACACTTTATTAGTGTACACCTTGGAAAAGATGTTTACTTTTCTCAGTTGACCATCGAGAAACCCGCTGTTTGAAGCTTCCGATCAAAATATTGACATAAACGTAATTAAAATGCTTTCATTTGAGGTTGAAGGATATATTCAATTGAGGTCGCTAAAATGAATAATTACCTTTCAGGAGTCGGAGTTGCCATGGTGATTGTGTCAGCGCTAGTGGCTATCTACTATAACATGATAATCGGCTGGTCATTTTACTACTTGTTTGCTTCTTTCACCAGTGAGTTACCCTGGCAGAAATGTGACCTAGCTTGGGCAACACCAAGTGAGTGACAAAATGTTGACTTGCGTTGAATATTTTGTATGAAATGTGTTTTTATTACATTATACCTATTGAAATGAACACTGTGTCCATAATTATATACGTACCTTATGCATCACACGAGGATCTATGCTTCAGGTTAAAACAGAATGTTTGTAAAACAGTTTTTCAATTTTACAGCAGTAATTTGTGGCTGAGTTCTACCATTTGTCAATCAGTAAGTGATAATTGACCAACCATAATTCAACCATTCAGATATGGAAACACGCATTCATTGACCTTATTGAGTCAATATTCTGTTCTTCAGTGTGTTTGCACTATATGTTCTCCAGTGCTTGGACCAGATGCCTCAGAGTCTATTTTCTGTTCTCCAGTGTGTTTGAACTCAGGGACCTTAGAGTTTATTTTCTGTTCTTTAGTGTGCTTGGACTTTATTGGCAAAGCCGAAAGCGCAGACGAATGTAACCAACTGTATCTTCGGGCTAACTCTACCACAGGCGCTTGTTACAACGTCACCACTGGTGCAATTCAAATGATTTACGACCTCGCTTTGGCGAAAGAGAATGGCATAGAAAGAAAATTACCGTCTGAGGAATATTTCGAGTAAGTTGCTGCTTTCAAGATAAAACATTACAGCACCTTTGTCCCGTTGGTGACCTTGCCGTGCCGTCCACATTTATCGAGTAATTGTTTAGTGGGGATCCATTTCAACAAGTCATGACATTGTCAAAATTGAAAGATGGGCTGAAGGTCAAATTTAATTTAGTAACAGTTAGGCAATGAAATTTCTTACAGTATTATGTACATTTGAAGATTTTCAAACGATCTTTGTTGCTTTCTTTTTATTGTTGCTATTTAAAATAAGATTTCGGTATGCAACACCTACTGTTTGCTTTAGTGGTGATGGCGTACAGGTAAAGAAATATAATAAATTTTCTTTATTTTCCACCTTTTATGACTTGCAAGGAGAAGAAATAACACTTTCTCGAGACCCTCAACAATATCGAGTAGCCCAACTAATCTCCTGTTAAAAAATTGTCCAATCAAAACAATACTTAAATATTTTTCTTGTTATTGTCAAGACGAGAGGCCCTCGGTAGTGCTCAAAGTGACGGACTCGATGATTTGGGCCCCATACGTTGGAAAATGGTGCTGTGTTATCTATTGGCCTTCATTTTGGTCGTTTGTGCACTCAGCAAGTCAATTAAGTCATCCGGAAAGGTATACCATTTATTGATGTAAAATAGTTGGAAATTTAGTAGAACGCGTTTTACGTGAAATCATGCTGTTATCAGAATCTTATATAACCAACTATTTGGTTTTATATCGCTTTTGTTCGTGAAGGTATTGTTCTAGAATATTCTTTTAGATTTAATTGTGTGGTTTTCTCCACTGATAGGTTGTTTACGTCACAGCAACATTCCCGTATATTGTGTTGGTAATTTTGCTGATCCGGGGAGTCACGCTCGAGGGCTATATGGATGGTATTGAGTTCTACATTACACCTGACATGTCTAGGCTATCAGACTCTGTTGTAAGTTTTGCTGTACTTGTATTTTAACGAACAGTAACACGTCCTGTGCTGCAGTAGTTTTCTTGAAGGTATTATCCGTTGCCTAAAACATTCTGTAGAATTATACAGAATCTGCAATACTGTGTTTTGTTGTACATAGTGTAAGTTGTTCTATAATTAAGTAATTGCTTAAAGTTATAATTGAATTACGATAATTAATTTCGAATCAGGATAGTTCGCCAACACGGCGGGCAACCAGAATTCCAGTTCATGTTATATAGGTACTCTGAAGATAGTCCTCAATTTGGGAATAAGTTAGCTTAAATATGTTTTGATAAACACTGAAAATAGATGTTTTGTTCACGTAGTATTTATCTATTGAAGATTTGGAAGGATGCTGCAGTTCAGATTTTCTTCTCCTTGTCCGCATCATGGGGCGGACTGATTGCCATGTCGAGTTACAATCGTTTCCATAACGACTGCCTCAGGTAGATAATTTCTTCTTTTTTTTCATTTTGTTTTGTTTCAAAAACATTATTTGGTGATTTTATTGTAGCTTCTTGTTAGTTCATGTGTTGCAGTAGGTAATACAAATGTACATCTTCATAGAATTTATAAATAAGATGTCCACTTGAGATATTCTCAAAAATGTTAATATAAATGACACGTTGACATTAATGCACATGTAAGATATGGTATAAGACATTTAAATGATCTAAAACAAATAAGATACACTGTAAATTCAGTGCAGTATTTGTTGTCACAGTTGAATACAAATGATGTAAAAAGATTGGGTAACAAAAACTTTAAAGAAAAGGTAATACCTCAATACTATAAACTGGCAGATTATTTGACTTTGAAATACATTTTTACATTTTGCTTTTGAATTCTTTATTTGGAACTCGGGTAGGTGTTTGTCAACTTCTATCTCTTCGTCCATAATACTTTAGCAGTTTCAGACTACACCGTGAGCTTATTTGGCCGTAAAAACTACAACCCGGAATAAATGTCAATAATTAGATATTTTGCAAAATTAGTACTCCGAAAATGTAGGGCTTGATTTAACAGTTATTTTCTTGTCAAACTATATAATGATTCAAGTGAAGTTCGTTTCATACTGACAGTGTTGGTGCTCCTGTGATTATTTTCATAGAATGTCTTCGTATATTGCTCACTGACGTAAAGAACAAAACTCAAAAACAGTCAAAGTGAGATTTTTTATCATTGATATCTGCAGGTCGTTCAAACGGGTTCGTAAAGTTTGTTAATTCTTTAATTTCATCTCTTTTTCTAGAGACGCCATCACTGTTTCATTAAGCAACTGTCTAACGAGTGTGTTTGCTGGATTTGTGATCTTCTCCTTTCTTGGAAACATGTCACATGAACTTGGGATACCAATTGAGGATGTCGCTAAAAGTGGACCCTCGCTTGCTTTTATAGTATATCCCTACGCAGTGACATTACTACCAGCGGCCCCATTTTGGGCTATAATTTTTTTTCTCATGTTGATAACGCTAGGTGTAGACTCGGAGGTACGCTGTTAACAAATAATTTGTTTTAATTTCATTGCAAAACTAGTGATTTACATTATTGGTGCCATTTTCCATTATGTGGACTGAAGCACGAGTGGAATAATATATATTGCCAGAAGACACACTTAAAGTAGTCCCACCTTGAAATGAGCCGTAATTCTCAGGCATGTATTAGCAAAAACATTTGCAAATGATAGGTTACTGTCATATTGATGTATTAACTGATTAAAATGGAATCAAAAGTATTTTAAATAAAATATGTATGTAAAAATGAAAAAGGACACCATAATGATTTATACGTCGAATGCGTTTTAGAGCATTAGGTATAACTACTAAGCAAAATTGAGTTTGAAAAACCAACGACTGTCCGATCAATGGATGTCTTAACAAAATCATAAAAACATAAAAAAATATCATTTAGATTTATTAAAATGTCCACTAATGTATAAATGACCTCGTCATTGCAGTTTGTTCTGGTAGAGACGTGTACCATCTCACTCACAGATCGCTTCACAAAGCTTCGGAAATACAAATTCCTGACAGTTGCAGCTCTGTGCGCAATCTTCTTTCTGCTCGGACTGACTCTCACTACAAACGTATGGATAGGTTTTATTTCAATCTGATGAAATATAGTAAGACACAAATTATGAGTTAGTGTCATTCATTCAGCACTTTTTTTTGGAAACATGGATGCCATCTGTATCACTCTGTGTTTGATATGGTGTCACTTCACTTACACATTCCAAACTCTCTAGAAAAAAATACTATTAGTTTCATGAACTAAAAACTTTCTTGGAAATGTAATTTACATAATACATGTATGTACACTAAGATATTGTGGAAAAATTCATGACATGAAAATGTATTTTGTAAATATTTAGCTCTAAATTTCCAACCTTATTAAAAATACCTGTCGTATAAATGCATCGACTTTATCATGATGACAAGGCAATGAAATCTCAACACAGGTTAGATCATACAATATTGAATATCATTTGCAGCAGATTTAATCGAGCTGATTCCAGTCGACATTAACACAATCTTATATCAGTTTGAACAGTGAATATAACCTCTGCTTTCCATACAATGTTTCGACAACGTTCATTCGATCGTAAACGTTCTCTAAGAAACATCACAGCCTGTAATGAACTACTGTGTTGCATGTACACATTTGGAAAGATAAAAATCTAAAAGCAATAGATGCACCATTGTGATCACTGCAACCTTTAAGTCAATTAATATCCCCATTTCTTGTTTTAGATGATTGATGAAATCTGACTTATTATTTAGGGTGGAATTTACATGCTAGATGTGATGGATACCTATTCCGGTGGCTGGAATATCATGTTTATAGCGATATGTGAATGTATATCGCTGTGTTATGTCTATGGTACGTTTTGTTTTGTAAAGCATCAATACTAAGAATGTCATTAATATTTAAGTTATGTTCAATATGTTCCAATCAGTGTTTACTTCTAACTTCAAGTGAACACATTCATTTGAAGATTGAAACCATTGCAAATTACAGTTTTACCTGTCTATCTTCTCGTTTCGATGCTTATGTTAATTAATTGCCTCCAAATAACAACAGATAAGTAAAAAGATAAACCATATAAATAATTATTACATAATACATATTGTAAATACAAGGCTTTTTCCAAGCCAAACAGTAAAGGGTGACACATACATAATGTTTACATAAAACAAAGGAATGAACAAACGCACATATGATAAATAGATAACCGCCTTTGAGCGGTCAGTTACTCGAAATAAAATCACAGCTGAAGCACATCACCAATACACGCTTGTAGTACTGACAGCTGAAAAAATGACTATGCATTGTTAATTTTACCTCATATCCTTTCATCAGGTATTCGTAGATTTCTAAAAGACATAGAAACAATGATCGGCAGCAGGTCTTGTGGATTCCTTCCTTTTTTCATTTGCAAGTACTGGTGGGCGCTAAACTGGTGTATATTGACTCCCGTCCTTGTTACTGTAAGTTGATTTTGTTGATCTTTAGGTTAGTTCAAACACATTTAATGGACTGAAAAAGGGCTATGGTGTTCTTTTCGTGTTTTGAAATGTGTCTGTCCAATGTTTAATTTAAGGAAATACAGGAGAAATTGAAAGATGGACTGACGGTCAAATTTAATTCAGTAACAGTTAGGCAATGACATTTCTTACAGTATTATGTACATTTGAAGATTTTCAAACGGTCTTTGTTGCTTTCTTTTTATTGTTGCTATTTAAAATAAGATTTCGGTACGCAACACCTACATACTCTTTGCTTTTGCGGTGATGGCATACAGGTAGAAATATGACAACTATTCTTTATTTTCCACCTTTTGTCACTTGCAAGGCGAAGAAATCACACTTTCTCGAGACACTCAACAATATCGAGTAGTTCAACTAATCTTCTGATAAAAAAACATTGTGCAATCATAACAATTCTTTAAAGATGTACAGGAAATAAACACAAATCCAACCTGAACCAACAACATTGATTTCGTTCAATTCGTTGTCGCACACTCTAGAAAGATGGTGAAGGAAAACAACTAGAATGTTGCTGAAGAAATAAAAGATGTCTGAATGAAATAAAATTGGACCAACTGATAGAGAAAACTCTTATATCTACGTACAAAAATATATAAAAGATACTAATACAATATCAATACAAAAAATGCACACAAGGTCTCATTTATTTATTACTCTTTAATGTTTCTTACATGGTCTAGCATTTTTAAAAACTATTTGTAAACATTATACATGTACAGTATATAACTAAATGCATAGAATTGTAAGGAAATAACATATCTGTATATCGACAGGCCACGATGGTGTTTTCCTGGGTGAAGTACACAGACCTGCAAGGAGAGAAGTTTCCCGAATGGACAGACACCCTTGGCTGGCTTATGACCATGACCGTTATCGTTGCTATCCTGGGTGGCGCCATCTATACCATTGCTACTGCTGAAGGAGATCTGTCAGATGTATTTATTTGTATTTACTAACTATAAATGAAAACAGTTGTATAAGGAAAACATGCCCTGAAATCTATAAATTAAGTAAGTCATGACTTAGGAAATAAATAAATTGAATTATAAATGAACTAATAAGTTATAAATGGAACTGGTTTCTTACATTTATTAACCTTAGATCTATGAACTTTTAATAGTTTAGGTTGTGTTATTTTGGAATGTATTCATCATCCGTACCAATGAAATTGATGTCTTGATTTTGAATATATGAAAGTATTTTTGAAGGATTAGATGTTTTATAGAGAAGGATATTGCACGGGACAGTTTAAACATACACGCTTTTCTTGCAGAGATTCCGCTATGCAACTTCACCAACTGTTGAATGGGGTCCAGCTCTTGTGAAGCACAGAAAGTTGGTTGATAGATACGCGCCCGGTTTTGTCGTTGACCCATGGGGTAAGGGCGAGGAGCCAGCCGCTGGACAAAATAACTACAACTTGCAGGTGCAATATACCTTAAAGTTTTACTACTTGTAATATAAAACCTTGATAAATCAGCGACATTGCATTTTCGTAAGCTTGGGTACATTTGTGTTGTATGAATAATTTATGCAAGATGTGTGCCCTTTTAATCCACTATTAAAAGATTCATTACATTAAATCGCATAGCAGCAGTCAAGCAATGCGGTTGAGCTATACGCATGCATGCTTTGGATGATTTGTTTACTGAACGTATTCAAATAACTAGTAAAAAGTAGTACATGATTTCTGTCGCGGAAGAGATTTACGTTTTACATGGTTATTTCGTACGCGACATTGGGATTTTTATTTGGGTTTCCTTAGAGGAAATTGCCTTTGTATCGCTTTCCAAGACAGTTTTTCCCTGTGTCGAGGTCATGTTATATTGTAAATTTCATTTTTGATGCGTGGTTGAATCGGATTTTGTATTGCTTAAAAAGTGGAATGCATCTAAATGATCCAAAGTCCGGAAATATTACAACTGTTTTTCAAAAAACATTTACTGACACACGTGGCTCAGTGCACTCTGCTGTATTTATATTGGTACAATAATGAATGACAATTTCTAGCGATTTCCAGACATGCTTAAATGAGAAAAAAGATAAATCTATATAATATAGATAAGTCAGAACTGTTTATATATTAATCACCTACATTCAGCCAGAGTTGATGAGACATAGTCTCGGGCTATCTTTATTGGTCAATGCAGGGCATCTCGAAAGGAATTTAGTTGAACTTGAAAGAACTTGTTCTGCAACCAAACTAAGATGGATGGATGGATGCACATTAATTCTTTAAACCATAGGTTAAACTGTTATACCCATAGTTTAACACCTCATAAACCCATAGTTTAAAGTGCCGTTTACATATTCATGTATTGAATGGTGGTTTAAAGTCTTTAATCGCAGTTTCAAGTCTGTTAAACCTATAGTTTAAGAGACAACCAATCATATAGCTGAAACCACGGTTTAATGTCGCGTGACCCGTTTAAACGATGATTACATATACTAACTGTGGTTTAAGACTTTAATCTAGGGGTTTACACGCCAAGTGCACATTAAATCTTTTAAACCATAGCTTTAATTGTTAAACATATAGTTTCATGCGCATTAATTCTTAAACCGTTGTTTAAAGTCTTAAACCGTAGTTTAAAGTCTGTTAAAGCCATAGTTTAAGAGACAACCAATGAAATTAAATGAAACCACGGTTTAAAGTGTCACGTGACGCACTATTTGACGCACAAATATGATAGGCCAATATAATACATGTTGGGATCGGTATTTGCTTTATTTTGAATTTTGCAATTTAAATGCTATTTAGTTTATACATTATAAACAACTCTTTGGTCATTATCTATATGTTATCTTTGAATGTAATTAAGGAGATTTTTGTTACTTAATAAGTAACTGTTAATAATAGATATATTAATTTATGGAACTTCAAAGTCCCGGCAGATAATCATGACAACGCTTCATAAGTCGCTCGGTTTTTTACCACTGCAGAACTCGCGCATCTGTTTTTTAGGATACAATATCAAAGAAAAAGAAGTGTCAAATGTTTCAAAGGCCAAATTTTAATACATATATTAAAACATTTCATGAAAATATGATGATTGACAGGCAATAATTTCTAAAATTTCTAGCAAACATAGAACATTTCTTTAAAAGGTATATAGAAACTTAAAAAGACTTGCAATAGGTCCCCTTTTTGTGATCTTGCTCATATATGTCAAAAATTGAATGTTTATATCTCTGTAGTCTTGCAAAAGTGACACTTCATTCTTTTCAAAGTCTGAATTATATGACATGATTTAGCCAATAAATATCAAAATATTTCCTGAAAAATTATTCCCATTAGGTTTACAAGACAAGAAACATCCAACTGATTAAGAAAGTTTTTCCTTTTCTTACATATGTTGCAAACAAACGTCTCTAATCCTTTTTCTAAATAATTTTCAGGAATCACATGGTGGAAACATAAATGAAGCGTTTACACAGCTCTGATTTAAATGTGAATGAAGATCGTGGATGGCTTATATGCCTATATCACAATGAACATTGGACAAATTAAACTGCATGGATGTGAATTTAAGGAATATTTAAGTGTGATCGTACGAGTCATCGAATATTACCGAATTCTGGAAAAATGCGGAGCATTATTAAAATAATGTTGATAATGTGTACCAACACAGAAAACCGTCATAAGGATGTAACTGTGAAAAACGATGTTGATATAAACATCTACAATTTCTTATATATCATTCCTTTGTAAAAATAACCAATTGTATGTAAATTGTTATACCTTCACATGATACATGTAATATAGAGTTTATGAATTAAATATAACCGGTGATGAAATAAGATAGAGTATTTGATTCAATTATCGGATTTGTGATGATACGATATGCACTAGATGAACAGAACAGACCATAAACAACAGTACCTTTATTTATATACACAGATTACAAAACATACATTTTGTAATAACATGTGAATGGGTGAGTATTACATATATTTAACCATAACTGTTACATAGGAACAGGCTTGAAACAATGGGTGTCGGTTAACATCATACTTAAACTGTCATCATTTTAACTAATATGTACTATGGGATTCATTAATGAAATTACGAAAAAATAAGACTGGCGTCAATTCTAATATTTACAATTTTGAGTTTGTGTACAAACAGATTACCGTATACAGGGTGGTGATTCTTCACTCTAGCGAAACTGTAAAAAAACATTTTTAAACAGAGAGGTCAGATAAGCTTTGTGTTACATATGTTTATTTTTATACTAATAATTATCATGTATGTTTAATATGTAATATAATTGAGAATTACATAATATATCGAGGTATTTATTAGATATTTAGGCTGTGCGTGCATCTTACATGATATTTTAAATAAGTTTTCCGAAACGTTTACCCCTGCTTCTGGTACAATTTTCGAAAATATATCAGATGAGCTCACCTAGGGAAGACGTGTTTGCTGTTGTGCTCGCTTGATGAATTTTGTTCGATGTGGACAATTGCATCACATAATATGCCCTCTTCATTAAATCAAACTTTATGGGAGTGTTCCTGAGTTGGTTTACTTAAAATATTTGTTTATGGGTGGTGTATGCACTTGCATATAAATAATATAATTGGTATCTGCCAATAAAAAGAACACTTACGCCCATTCAATCCGTTTTAAACACGAGTTTCGCTAGTTTACAGGCCTATGCAGTTTCTTTCAAATCTTTAATAAATAGCATTTACTGCAGTCAGTTTTCAATACCATTTTGATTTTATATCACAATTTCAATGCATACATAATAGATAGTTATCCCACTCGCTTGCCGAATAATGTGTATGCATATTGCTGTAGCAGCCGTCATCTGTTTACGTAAATAATTTCATAAATCTAAAATTCAGTGGAAGTATATATAATTTTATAATTTTTTAAGTCAATGAATCGCAAATTAAGTGTTCACGAGCTTATGTCAGTGGTTAACTACTACTAAAGCAAGATCGAACCTGTTTTACAAACCACCTTCAATACAAGACATTCTTGCAAAAGAGACCTGCAGGCGGAAAACAGTCTAGTATTCATAAATATTACTAGATTTGCTTTTAGTCTGATTTCAAAACAAATGCTGGTAGCTGGTACATCAGTCGCTCTCTAAACACTATCCTTGACCAAACCAATCACTTTTAAGAGAAAGAGTCACACAACTACTTAACAGTACTGTGGTCTACAGCTGGGTGGAGTAAGGCTGCTGGGATCATATTCCAGTAGCATCTTAAGTCAAATCTTAAGATTTTCCTTAAACTTAACAATTTTCTTAAGAAGATAATTTAAAAAGTAGAATGTGCATCGCAGCATGTTGAAAATTTATAAAATCTTCCGTGACCATTTTCTATAATGATTATGAAATTACACACAATCGTTCACTTTTAAGCGAATTATAATAAATAAAAAGTCTGGACTTAAACTTGAATACTTAAGAAATCACTTAAGATACTACTGGAATACGACCCCTGATGCGTTTTAGTGTCGTCGGTCTATGACGAAATATTGACATACAAAACGCTGGCGTGATGACAAAATGTCGACTCCCCTGTGATCTGGTAGTGGCTCGAACCATGATCCTGTGGGTTACATAGTACTGTATATAAACTGTATACCGCCATAATCACTGGCCCGCTGAGTCTTTACACGTACATGTATTTGTTTACTATAAACACCTTTTAAGCACAAAGATTACTTGTTGAACTGTTATTTATGATTAACAGACTGTGGTATATTGGGTAAATTTGAAACTTGAAACGGCCATAATAACCGACAAGATTTTTTTTATTTCTAAAATGAACAAAGGTGTAAATGCAGCGCTTCAATACTACATAGATTAACTAGTTTCAACTGCTTTCAAGGAGTATTTCCTGTTTTAAGGTATTTTCTTTTGTTGTTATTTTTTAGTTTCTTTGTTAATTAAATATTAGTTTTAAGGTGTGAAATATAAATTACATTATGCATTAAGTCAGGTATAGTCGCACTAGCAGTGCTATATGTACACTTAATAGATAATCATCTTTAATTTATATAGTTCTAATTGTATTTAGTTAATATTTAAACCAGCTATATTTATAGCTTTTTAATTTTTGCAACTGAATTTGTGCATTCAAAAGGTTTCAATCGTCTTAAAGGTTTCAGGGGTTTTCAGGGATGGTTTAAAAATCTGTTTTTGAATATTGAATACACCGTGTCTCCTTTGTACAGGGGTCATACTGACAAACTTTGTCAATACCTAAATACCTGTGACACAAGTGTATGAATTAACTCATAAAAAATCTTTTGAAATCAGAAGAAAAAAAATGCGATCGAAGTTTTCTTGGACTCTGGAGTTACGCTTAAAGTTTCCAGAGTGTTTAATGGAAAATGGAGTAGAAATGTTTATTTCTTGAGATGCTGTTGTAAAATATCACTTGTATCACCCAGGAATACTTAATATATATGTTATAGACGGTTCCTGTATCACTCAGGAATACTATATATATCTTACAGACGGTTCCTGTATCACTTAAATGCATGAAATGATCCAATCATAGTGGATTTTGACTGAAACAATTATATCCAAAGAATTAAGTCCTGCTGTTTTACCATTCTCGGATATTCTTTCATGAACGTACCATACAAGTATAGCAAATTACTTATTACAAACGTATAAAATTAGGTAAATGTACGTTAATTAGTAAATGAATGACGTTTCAGCGCAGTTGAAATAGCATCCTTCTGTGATAAAAGATATGCATCCAATAGTTGTAAAACAACTGTAAACGAGAGAGACATTTCGCTAAGTTTACAGTAGTCTGCCGCAATTTTGAGCCGACACTTCAAAGTTTGGTGACGATGCTTTCAGTGAGTGTACTGTTTATAGCTTTAATTCATTTAAAATTACACCCAATACTTAGGGGATGTCTCTTTGAAAAGATATATTGTGTACCACTTATATCTTTTGAGACTAAAATGAGGTAAGCACAAAACATATTGTAAGGTAGGACAAATATACTGGTTACTGGTTACTGTTGACGATATGTTTCAATCGTGTTACGGAAGCATATTCAAGTACGCATTTAGCCGAGTTCAACTGAATTCAAAAGAATCAATTTCGGTATAAAATCTTTACTATGTATCGTTTAACATTTGAGCACAGAAATGATGAATCATGTAGTATGGCGCATGATTTGGATCAAAAGTAGGAATATATGGTAAATATCTGAGATACATTTACAGCCAAGTCTGTATTTTCTCATAGCTGTTACTGTTGGGTGAATGTAGGACATTATCCCCTGATTTCTTTCTTTTGGAACGTGTCATGTCAGAATACACAGTTGTAGTTTTGCAAACAAGTTTATTGTCAGTGTTTAAGTGACCTACACAAACTAATATTTCAGCTAGGAATGTGGTGTCTTTTACTCCTATTTGTAGAATTTTCACGTTTTTACTTCATCTTTGCATGCAAGCGATCAAAATATCACTAATTTATTGACAAAACTCGATCTTTGTAACCGATATACCGATGTAACAATGAGATCTGAAATAAAATCCACGATTTCAACAAAGAAAACGCTATTAAAATACCAACTACCAGGATTGTGGGAGAAAACAATATTGTCATAAAAAACTAAAAAACACAGCTGTACTAAACTTGTTCACATGATATGCCGTATTTAATCAAAGGACTGAAAGTGCTGGAGGATCGATTGTCTCTGAACAACACAGTCTGCACACATACATGTGTAAATATCAGGACAACATAGACTGTACACATACATGTGTGAATATCAGGACAACCCTTGCACGAGTAAAGTTATAAACTGGAGACACAACTGTCCACAAATTTTGACCTTTCACCATTTGTGTAAACTTTACTTTTGAGATAGGAACCCATGTGCTTACATTATGTCATTCAGTGACTATGTTCAACTACCCTATGAAGTATTAAGCTGTGAATTGTAACTGAGAAATGGATTTTGACAAAACTGAAATGAAAATTTATGGTTTGAACAACTTTAAATGTCATTCAAAAGTTATGGGATATGCCCATAAGGTTGATTGTATTGTGCGAATTAATTCGGATTTAACGTCGCACCCAACAGCTAAGGTCATATTGCAACTTCCGGCTTTCATGGAGGAGGAAGACCCTGGTTGCCAATTCCCTGTATCATAATTTGGGGTCATTTAGAAACTCCGAGGGTCATACCCTTTATTGTAAAAAAATAAAAGGCATGACTATGGTTAAAGAAGTTTTATTCAGTTTACTTCTGTAAAACTGCATGTGATACATCACAAAATGGTGGGTAATCAAATGGTTGGCAAGACAACAGGTGTTTCTCTTTGGATGCTTTCCATTTTGTCACTGCATCTCAAAAGTCAAATTTGTCCACAAAGCGAATTTTTCATAAGTGCATTCAACCATAGACATTAAACTTGGATATTATTTGGCACACTTAAACCCCTTTCAATAGTGACAGTCTGATCGAAATGACTACAAAATGATCATTAAAATCACTCAGAAACACGTTTGTGTTTCCCGTATTAAGGTTCGTCGACCATCTCTTGTTGTGCGTCTACGATCTATGATGACGGTATCATAGCAATCAACACACAAAAAAACGCAATGGTACAAAATGCGAGTCGATCCGAAATCAGACGACAACGACGACGCAATAGGGTCAAAATTAGACATATCCCATACCGGAAGCGTATTTTATCAACAATTTATCTTGCATTTCGAAGCGTTTTGAGAGGTTTTGAAATGTTGTTTTTGTAGTAATTTGATCATACACATTTTAATTGCATCATAGAAGACGCTCTTTGCTATTTCTGTTGCGTCATTGACAAAATGAGTGCGTCAAAACCGCAGAAAACACGCTCTCGCGGAACACTGAATTTAGTGTATCCGGTGTAGCGATACGTATTTCACGGGTCTTACATTTCTCATGTCACACCGGTCTGACGATAAAAACTGCGTAGGAAAATAGTTCTATACAGAACAGATACCTCGTTGATTTAAGTTACAAATTATAAAAAAAACAATATAATATTATGCTATTCTGTAATGTTTGATATTATTTAGATATGTTACTATATAATTTTTAAAACAGAGGACAGCAATATAGAACTACTTTTCGGTCGTATTCGACAAAAATTTGTGTTAAGAGTTCGGCCGTAAGGGTCTGAAATACTCTGTTAACTTTGGATATGATTGAATAAATCCAATCGATCCAAAAAGCTATATGATAATACCATCTGGCCAATCATTTCGTATGGTGCCGCTATATGGGGAACAAGCTGTTACTCATGCATAAATGCTGTACAGTTGCGGGCAATGCGATTTGTACTTGGTGTTGGTCGATATACACCCAATAATGCTGTATATGGTGGGCTTGCTTGGCAGCCTCCACAGGTGAAACAATGGAAGTATTTTGCCCAACACTGGCATAGAATTGGTAGAATGGAAAACGGTAGACTTATTCATAAGATCTTTTATTTTTGTAACTCGAAAGGTAACAATGATTGTAAGAATTGGCAGTTCAAGTTTAAAAAACATGTCAGTGACATTGACTTAGAAGATATACTTTTAAATAGTGATGCCCATTCTTCTAGAGATTTCTGTGATAAAGTACAGACAGGTACAATGCAAAAATTTGTATTAAAATGGAGAACGGGTCTTAATAGTGATATAGGACCATCTGGTAGAGGGAGAAATAAATTAAGAACATATAAAAAGTTTAAACAAGAATACACTATTGAAAAATATGTTAATGCCAATATTCCAGCTAAACATACAGCTGCATATGCAAAATTTCGATCTGGAGTTACACCACTTAGACTAGAAACTGGTAGATATCAAAACATTCCTGAAACTCAGCGACTTTGTCCAATCTGCAGTAATGGAATTGAAAATGAAATGCATGTAGTGTTACACTGTAATGCATATCAAACCATTAGAAATGATCTTTATAGTATGGCTAATGTAGTTCATACTCATTTTAATAATCTCTGTAATGAGGATAAACTTATATTTATACTGACTAACGAGAATATGGTGAAAATTAGTGCCAAAACCTGTTTTATGATATTGAAAACAAGAAGCAATATATTGTATAGATAGCTACATGTATAACTTAGGTGCAACTGTCAAGATATAATTCTGTTTTACGTTTTTAACACATACTGTACCATGATACAGCTTGTGAAGGTATGACTTTTAACTAGTTAATATACTAATATACTATATTTATAGCATTTATTGTGCATAGAAACTGTTTTATGCATTTATAGGGATATTTTAGAGGTTGTTATCAATCAGTTTACAACAGATCTGATCTGAGGTAATATTCGTTCTTTTAAACCATTTATTAATTAAACACATTTCGCTTGTGACATATTACTCTCTACTAATTTTAGAGCAGATTTTAGGCTATAAAATCATAGTCCAGATTGATGCCAATCTCTAAATATCTCGTATGATTAGACCTCTTAATGTTAAATTTTTAAGACGTTTGTGTTTTTAATGTGTAATACATGTACATATAGTCTCTTATAACTCTTAAAAGAGTGGTTCTGTATATTGTAAATGTAAGTGTCAGTTGCAAATTGTATTGTATATATGCAGGAATTAGACTTAAATAAAATATTAAATCATGAAACTTTAATTACCAACTTTAGTTTGTTTATCAAAAAGTGGTACTTATGCGATAGGTTTACGGATTGTTTGGATACATTGTAAATGCGAGAAACGTTCCTCATACCTCGATTACAGCCGCTAGGTGTCGCCATAGATGAAATTAAATCAAAGTTCTAGTTTAAACAAATTTATTCAGTATATGTGAAATACAAACATACATACATGTGTAACAATATAAACACTGAAAGAGATTGAAACGAAAGACTATGTTTTATTGAGTTCCTCTTCCTTGTCTGAAATGAACATTTAAATCTTGTTTTGATGCATCGCTTTTGTCAGGCAATGGAATAACAGATGCGCCGGTTCGAAACAATATGTATAACATAACAAAATGTTGTGACGCTGAAATTGGTTCCCTATTTCTGTTTGACAGAAGGAACAAAATCCCCATTCCTTATTCGAATGAACAAATTTCCCATTCCTTGTCCAAAAATGGAATTGGAAACACTTTCGACACAACCATGTTCAATAAAAAAATTCTCTATTTCCTTTATCGTTTTGACCACTTTAATAAGATCTATTCAGGGTCAAAGGTCGTAAGGTGAAGAAGAAGAATGACATACGAAATCCGCATTCGTTACTAGAACTAATAAAAAGAATGTCATGAGATCTCGGTTTTCATTATATTAAGAAGAATGTCACAAGAACTCGTGTTTCGTTATGTTAACAAGAATTTCATAGGAACTCAGTTTTTGTTATGTAAACAAGAATGTCTTAGGAACTCGGTTTTCGTTATGATAACAATTATGTTATAGGAACTAGGTTTTCGCTATGTTTAAAAGAATATTAAATGAATTCGTTATGTTCACAAGAATGTCATAAAACTCGATTTTCATTTTGTTAAAAAGAATGTCGTAGGAACTCGGTATTCGTTATGTTAACATGAATGTCATAGGAGTTTGGTATTCGTTATGTTTAAAAGAATGTCTTAGGAACTGGGTTTTCGTCATGTTAAAAAAAATGTCATAGGAACTCGGTTTTCGTTATGTTAAAAAGAATGTCTTAGGAACATGGTATTTGTTATGCTTAAAAGAATGTCATAGGAACTCGGTTTTTGTTATGTAAACAAGAATGTGGTAGGAACTTGATATTCGTTATGTTAAAAAGAATGTCATAGGAACACGGTACTCGATATAGAGAAATAGAAAATGGAAATTTGATTGGCAGTTTATTTTTGGATTTACGTAAGGCCTTTGATATGGTAGATCATTCTATATTGTTGCAGAAGTTAAAATTATATCATTTCTCTGATGATGCTCTTAATTTGTTTAAGTCATATTTAACTGAAAGAAATCAGATTGTCAAAGTTGGCAATATTTCTTCAAGTTTTGGAACTTTAAAAACAGGTGTTCCACAAGGCTCTATATTAGGCCCGCTCCTTTTTCTTAATATACATAAATGACCTACCATTGGACTTAAACAGTACAGATGTTGACATGTACGCAGACGATACTACGTTATATGCTGCAAATAAATCCTTGGCCTCTATTGAATATAAACTTCAAACCGATTTAAGTAACGTTTCATCTTGGTGCAAATTGAATAACATGGCTCTCAATCCACACAAATCCACCTGCATGCTTTTGGGTTCTACATATCATACACACCGCAATAGACACCTTAACATTTCAATTAACGGACAAACCATAGAGCCCGTCTCCCAGCAAACTATTCTTGGAGTCCTTGTTGATGAAAATCTCACATGGGTTCCCCAAACAAAAAGAGTATATAATAAACTAAATTCTAAATTAGCCCTTTTCCGAAGAATAAAACCATATTTAAATAGAGAAATGAGAGTACTATTCTACAACGCTTATATTTTACCAATTTTTGACTATGGGTCTGTTCTGTGGAGCATGAGTAGTACAAAATGTTTAAACAAAATTATAAACACGCAAAAGAGATCAGCAAGAATGATTTTAGATAAAAAATTTGATCAGTCATCTGATCCACTTTTCAAAGATCTTAATTGGTTACCATTTATGGAAAGATGTTAGTACAATAGGGCTGTTTTTAGTATATAAAAGTTTAAATGGTTTAGTCCCACACTATATGAGACATTTATTACATATATATGATGCTGATAGCAAAAATAATTACAGCCTACGATCTAAACATAACAAAAATATATCTCATCTTTTAGTAAAAACTAAGTACACAAAAACACATTTCAATATTCTGGAATGATTTTTGGAACCCAATACCTGTTGAAATTCGAAATGCTAAGAGCTTAAATATCTTCCGTACAAAATACAGAAACTATCTACTCAGCAACAAATAACACTTTCATATTATTATACAGTTAATATTTATACTCGGGTAAACTTGCTCATGTTTCTTTATGATATATGTTGTGCTGTTTGTTTAACATGTCTTTGATTTTGCATGTTTGAATATGTATAATGTTTGAAGGCCTCAAGTAAGATAAGCCTGTTCGCTTATTGAGTTACCTTCGTTAAATAAAGATTATTATTATTATATGTTATCAAGAATGTCATAGGAACTCGGTTTACGGTATTATAGCAAGAATGTCTGAGGAACTCGGTTTTCGTTATGTTAAAAAAACTGCCATTGGAATTTTTTTTAAAGCTGTCATAGTGAATTGGTATTCGTAGTGCTTAAAAGAATGCTATTGGTAATTGGTATTCGTAATGTTGAAAAGTATTTCATAAAAACTTGGTTTTCGTTATGTTAACAAGAATGTCATAGGAACTCGGTTTTCGTTATGTTAACAAGAATGTCATAGGAATTCGGTTTTTGTTATGTTAACAAGAATGTCATTAGAACTGGGTTTTCGTTATATTAACATGAATGTCATAGGAACTCAGTTCTCGTTATGTTAATAAGAATGTCATGAGAACTCGGCTTTCGTTATGTTCACAAGAATGTCATAGAAACTTAGTATTCGTTATGTAAACAAGAATGTCATAGAAATTCGTTTGTCGTAATGTTAATAAGAATATCAAGGCACTCGGTTTTCGTTATGTTTACAAGAATGTTATAGGAATTCAGTATTCGTTATGTTAACGAGAACGTCAAAGTAACACGGTTTTCATTACGTAAACAAGAATTTCATAGGAACTCTGTTCTCGTTATGTTAGCAGGAATGTCATTGGAACTCGGTTCTCGTTATGTTAACAAGAATAACATAGGACCTTAGTATTCGCTGTGTCAACAAGAATGTTATGAGAACTCGGTTTTTGTTTTTATCAAGAATGTCATAAGAATTCGGTATTTGTTATGTTAACAGGAATGTCATAGGAACTCGGCTAACGTTATGTTAAAAAGAACGTTATAGGAATTCAGTATTTGTTATGTTAAAAAGAATGTCATTGGAAATTTGTTTAAAGCTGTGATAGGAAATTGGTATTCTTAATGTTTAAAAGAATGTCATTGGTAATTGGTATTCGTAATCTTGAAAAGTATGTCATAGGAAATTGTCACCCGTCATGTTAAAAAGACTAAATACGGTAATACGGTAGTACGAAATATTTCGGTTGGAACAAAAAGAAAAAAGGAAACGTTGCGGATCATATCTTCGTCCTTTCAACGGTACATAAAATAATATCGGAAATCATAAAAAACACAACCGTACATTCTTTATCAAAAGCGATCTACTCCAGGTATTTTAAAGACAGGTAAATAAGATGTTTAGCTGAAATTCAGCATATATTTAAATGCATACATAATGCAGCGAAGTCTTCAAAAAGCATAATTTACATCTAATTACATTACTGTGAAAGGCAGCTTTACGGATGTCTGATCAAACTAGGTTTATCACAAACGGGAAAGGTTTAAACTTTTTTCATAGAGGCGTCCATTGTAATAAAGTGTCTTAAATAAAAAATAGTTTGAGGGATTACTTTCACGTAGGTATACAATTACTTTTAATTATTATAAAGTCTGACATTAAAAATGTGCGAAAGACACAATGATTTTGTCATGAATGTCTGTCCAATCAGTTGTCCGTCTGCCTGTCTTTCCGTTTTATATCTTTCAAATATATATTTAAGTGAATCCTCACAAATATGAAAGAGTCGATGACATAGCTTTTAACGTTGCATTCAGACAGGTCACATATATATATATCATGCATCTAAAATGCGCGTCCACGCTGTTACATTAGGATGCGTGGAAAAAATTAAAAGTCGAGGATATTCTAAAAATATATTTTGATAGGAAATATGCAAAATATTAACGCAAAGCATTCCAGATCTGAGGTCAATGTCATAGACTATGAAACGAGTATACAGCTAAATTTGAAATGTAACTGTGAACGATATGGCGCAACTCGTAACATGGTCATGAAAGTTTCAATAAACAAGAATTATACACTGTAATACATATTCATATATGAATAACTATTTTAAAATAACTTGACATCGGTTTTCTTTGTTGCTTATTCTTTAGTCAGCAATATATGCACTTTTTGTCCTTTAATCTCAAACCAACTTGCTCAGAAAAGGCGTTAAGGAAGTCCCGCACCTTTGGATCTTTTTACATTGCTTTGTTTCACCGAAGTGTCTCATTACCAAAGTTCGTAGTTGTTTCATATTTACCTTGAGATATGTGTTAAAACCACCTCCGGATAAAGATCACCTTGCAAAAAGACCACCTCAAGGAGAAAACTGCACGCTATGTCTGCAGTAGAAATATCAGTAAAAAAAGATCGCCTCTCAAAATAGTGCCCTTGTTCAATGTTTAACTGCACTTAACTGTGGCTTTGACTTAATTCGTATGTCTCGAACGGACATATCTTTACTTGTCCCTTATTTTGCCTCAAATTGAGATTAATAGGTATAACATTGCTAGGAATCGCTGATAAAATTATGTTTCCGATTTAAAATAGCATTATGGCTTTCTTTACCTAAATACATGCTTGATAACGGACAGGCATGTGCAGATAAATGTCTTTCTTATCTCAATTAAAAGCCACGTACTTTCACATAAATCTAAGACTTTTCAGTCCCTAGAATTTATATAAGCTACATCTATACGATTGCTTGAGCTAGTTTTGGCAAGTGATCTTCACACCAACCACTTCCGTGTACAGTTAACTCCGTATATAACGAATTCGGATATAACGAACACATTTCTCGACCCGATTTTTTCTTTTATTTTATATGAAAATGGTATATGGATATAACAAACTCCGGATATAACGAACCTATCTAAATGGTCCTAAGGAGTTCGTTATAAACAGATTTTACTGTACAACGTTTTATTCTTACGCTAATACTACATATTACTGATGTTATACTATTATATGTATGTTATACGTATACACATGTACCTGTAAACGATTTTCAAAAAAGAAATTTACTTTATTTCAAATTGTATACAACTTTTATATGTAATACTTCCTGATTTCCTACTTATTCATTCTGAACACTTAAAATATTAAACACAAAATTTACCGACAAAGGTTTTTTCAAACTAACATCATTGAGTTTTCATTTGTCGAATTTTGTAACATGAGACTGAAATAACGAACTTTGCGGGTGAATAGTGAATGTTACGCATTTATGAGCTGTTTGTTGCAACAGTGCACAAAGTTCATTGTCATTTACGTTCGCTACCCTTCAACAAAAGCATTTGTTCACTGAACAAAACTTGGGCCTTTGTTTGCAAAGATTATGAATTTTGCTGAAAGCTGTTTTAAAATTGCTTTTATACACGACGTTTGTCATTTATGTGCCAAAATTTTCAATATTTATTTTTTATTTGATTTGGTGGGTTGGGATTCTTAAAATGATAAAACAGCTCAAAGTGACCATCATAATTTTAAACAAACAATTGATTAGTGATTTATACTCCCAGAATGATGAACATTACCACAGTTATATCAAAAAACGATCTGTTTGACAGTTCCTTTCACATTAGATATAGAGGATATCTGTAAAAGTCTTGTTTGACTATCCTATTTAAAAATACCCCCCATGTATCTTAATTTGTATCTGTCAATAACAGAAATAACTTGGTAAAACTTCTTATATGTTATAAAGCATACACTGCGTTTTTAGCATCCTTCTTGGCAATATATAGTAAACTCCGTTTATAACGAACTTCTTAGGACCATTTAAATTGGTTCGTCATATCCAGAGTTTGTTATATCCGTATACCATTTTCATGTAAAATAAATAAAAGAAAAAAATCGGGCCAAGAATAGGTTCCTTATATTCGGATTTTCGCTATATCCGGAGTCGTTATATACGGAGGTTACTGCAAACCAATGTGGCCATTTTGAAAGATAATATTTCTTTAACACGTTCGTTTTCGGTATTTGCACGTGCAATAGCATTGCTCTGTTTCGACAAGTTGCAGAAAAAGGTTTTTTTTTATTAAATATACTACCCAAAAACGTTATTTACTGAACATTTTGTTGTCTATGAACCATTGCAACGACCTCGAGAACATGTTATCAAATATCTGTTTACTTCATTCAATAAATCACTTTAGACATGTTAACAAAAAAACATTGTAGATATCTGTAAGCTTTCTGAAGACTGTTTAAAATTTGGATACCCGTATCACAAATATGACAGTGCAAATATTCACAATCTTCTCACCATTGTATGTAACATAAACGTTCAGCCATATCTTTATAAACCATCGCAAAGGTCACGACATTCTCAGCTTCGTTTTGCATGACATAATGTGAATGCACGAACATTTGTTGGCATAAAATTTCTAAACTGTTTTAATTTAATATGACTCATTCAAAGAAGGAAAGCATTTTTGTAAAATCTACATTCTATCTTAAGTTCTGTTTATCAGTTAACAAAGACGGAAATCAATTGTACGCGTGTACCTTATGGCTCACTTACAAATGTCTGCGTAATGATAGATCGTTGCAGTTTGATATTTTTGGGGATATAAGGTCATGGTTGAATCAAAATAATAGTTGTTTTAGCGTTGTTTATCGTGTAATAAACAACCGTTTGTCATTCAGCTGCTAATCAATCTTCATTTGAAGCTGTAGTATAAATTGTAAATATTGGGTCATATGATCAAAGGGGCCTGAATACTGAATATTTTGTCCGCTCTTCATCTCCTAGGGACACATCAGGATGAAGTCTAGTTGGTCATGGCCATTGGAAGACTTTGGGGCCAAGGGTCATTTTACTATGACCTTTTAATGAAAAGAAATAGTTTCATATTAATAACTGAAGAACGCTTGAGTGTTAATATGATCATGTAACTTTGTAGGGTTTTTAATAGTTGATAACTTATGAGTTACCCTTTAATTGAATTTACAGTGGGTCAATGGTCAAGGTCACTTTGGGAGGGAGTCTGAGCAGGGGTAGAGATACCTTTTTACTCAAAAATACTGTCCGTTCGGACTTGTTCGATCGTCGTGTCTCAGCCAAAACTTCGTCACTGATTCAGGAATTTTAAAACAACCTTACATATTAAATAGCATGGGAAGATGTGATTGCACACAACACACAGGTCCTCAAATCAAAGGTCAAGTTCACGTTTTCAAGGTCCACTATTGATTACAAAGCGAAACATGTGCAAGCCATATAAATAGAAAATGAAGTGATACAAATAAACTTCATAGACATGTTTATTTTCCTTTATGAAACTATTGTCTTGCTATTTAATGTAAATGTTACACTTCGGTGTCATATTCCCTTTTCGGAGGTTGGGTTTTACCATTTCGTAGTTGGGGTATACGAAAGGGACGGCGGGGACGGCGGGGACGGGATGCGGGTGCATTAGATCACATTCAGTGATAGATTGTGTCGCGTTTTGTTTCAGCTTATGTCGCAGTGTAGATTTACAAGAACAACTCTTACCTATTAATATCTTATTTCAGCGTAAATGTTCAAAATTGTCTGTGGAAGTTATTCAGTCCTACCTTGTCATATTCTAATGAAGAACTCAATTTATCAATGGAAGTTATCGCTTTATCACAATAATATTTCAGCATAACTCTTCAATTTGTCAGTGGAAGTTATTCAGAACCACCTTTTTATTCAATTATTTCAGTATAAGAGATAAAATTTGAACGAGATTGTCTGCAAAACTGAGATCTGAGAAGAACATGGCGGTCAGAAATCATGCTTCAGATGATATGACGATCGAAGAGAAGCTGACCCGCATAGAGGCCCAAAATACAGCAATCATCCATGCTTTACAGAAGAAACAAAAGAAGCATATTTTTGCTGTAAGCATTTTTTGTATGATTAAATATTGGCGATTGTTCTCTTTTTACCTGGCATCTTGATGCCCAATACCTTTCAGTGACACGCCTTTCTTAACTAATAAAGGTCACGTCAAACTAATTTTGATTTTTACGTCTTATTTTCTGTCGTTATATTGAAATTTCGTTTAACATCTTTTGAATTAAATACATAACAATTATTTCATTCCTCCCCACAGTGATGTTAATATCAATTTTATTAGTATAATTAAATTGGTCTAGATAAACTATATTAACATCACTGTCAATAATGTATTGTAGATGCAATGACTAACGCCCTAAAGCGCGTATCTCCGTGTTTAATGCATTGGTTGAATATAAAGAGGTTGAATAATGTTTCGAAAATATAAAATTTTCTAAATCATGTAACAGTGCAGGCGGCGACTTACTAGTCTCGTCAGGTTGAGTACTAGCTGTGGTAACAAAATGGTTAAATAAGACTCCTCAACGATAAAATGCGATGGATCCGAATGCGAGGCCAATTCCCTTATTTTAAAATTTGAAAATATTCACAACTAGTATTATTATAGAGAAGAATGAAAACACATGATGCTACACTATATATCGACGCAATTTGAGTATGCATTTCAGATTTAATAGTGTGACTAAGTTAAATTTGTCACGTAAACAGTGTGGGTGATACCCGACAAGACATATCCTAAATCAGGTGCAGGGTTATTATATAAATCTGAGATAAAAAAGTAATTTTAGTGCTGTGGTGTTTGTTTACAGGTTAGGTCTCTCGTCTAAATATAATACATGCATTAATTGCTTTTTAAAGCCCCGTGATCACTTTATACTTGTAAGGATAAAATTTGAACTTTTTAAAGCGAATAATGATAGAGCTATGTTAAATTTGTTCGATGCATGTCTTTCTTGCATGTGCATGCCGGTTCTCCATGAAAAACTTCAAGTGCTGTATAATATTTTTTTCAGTAT
This sequence comes from Saxidomus purpurata, assembly GCA_022818135.1. NCBI lineage: Eukaryota > Metazoa > Mollusca > Bivalvia > Venerida > Veneridae > Saxidomus > Saxidomus purpurata. Next base: position 34,620,451 of record JAFMSR010000018.1, read on the forward strand.
CACTGTAAAAGAATACTATGCTTTATTCATAACATGGAATTTCAATTTAAAACTGGACTTTGTTGTTATTTCATGCATATGACTTACTGAATAATGTTACTAACCTCATATTGCAAAATACAATTTGAAATTATGGAAAGCCACAACTGAACTACATACCAAAGCAATTAAAAACAGCGAAGTATTTTCAGGGCAGACAAAAACTGTATTTCTCTGCAGGATAATTCGCTCATTATAAATCTATATGAAATTCATCTTCCGCGGAATTTTTAACTTAAATGAAGTGATTTTATCATTCGACAACGTCATTTTACGCTGAGCCAATGGCCCAATCTGTTGTAAGCCAGATTTAAAACCTAACAGGCAGACCATGACATTTTTAAACTAACTACTAGTATTCAGATTACTTCGCCGTTCATTTACATAAACAGTTGGGAGGTTTTTAAAGTCTTTAACCCGATACAGTAATCCATAAAAAGTACATTTGAGATGACAGAGTGTCGCATCGCAAGCACTTTTTAATTGAAAGGTGTCAGTTGATCCTAAAACTTCACAAATGTTTAGTTTAAACAAGCTGAATTTCTATTTGTCAATATTCCAATCTGTATTTTGAAAATTAATAACCACTGCATTTTTATTTCCTTTTTATTTAATGTAAGTGGGCCTCTTTGATGCATCCCTTGGCTGGTTAGTTCTTAAAACAGGTTTGACTGAATGTTGAATGGAGGTTTAGAAACAAATAAATGCAAATAATATTGGCGTGAACTTTGTTTTTTGGAGGTATACCAGTAAACTAGTCAGTCAGTAGGTTGGTTTTCTCGTGTCCTGAGCCCATTGAATGATTTTCATTGAACTGTAGTCAAATATTCGACATATAAAATGAATGTATGACAGCCAAGCCTTCTTGTGCTTTTAGTGCTTTGATTACCTTTTCAATGGTCGTTAAACATGTAGTTAGGCCAGTCCTTTTAATAGAATACATATAATCTGAATACAATGTCATCAGTTTAACAAACATTCCTTAAATTATTTCCTCGTATATTAGCTGAGAGTACATAAAAATATCTTTTACTCCCTCTTTAATTGCAGCTTTGATTTAAATATTTATAGTTAGTAGGCTACTGGTATTTCTTAGTAAAAGTGCAAGGTATGCCGAATATTATCATAAAAGCCAGGAACTGCCTGTTTAGGTTACTGGAATAGCCTTACATCTATGTTGTTTTTCACTGTTTCAGGGTCTTGAAGATGAAAACGCAGAGAGGGGTAACTGGTCCGGAAGGTTTGATTTCTTCCTTAGTTGCCTTGGTTACGCGGTCGGTTTGGGAAATGTTTGGCGTTTCCCGTACCTCTGCTACAAGAATGGAGGAGGTATGATTTTCCTTTTTCATATTTTTGATTCACGATAGTTTCACCTGATTGCTGATAAAGTTGACAGGGTAACTACTACCATGCCAGCAATACGCCTTGAAAAATGGTTTGATATAATTATGAAAACCATTTGAAATTATATTGCATTGAAGAGATCTCTGTCGTAGATAATGAACCCTTTCCTCCCTAAATTTGTAAAATGGATATGACCATCTTTATATTTGGACATAACCAATAATAGTTCAAAGGGTCACTAACTGAAAAGCAAGCAGTGTAGATCGTGAGTAGAATCGAGAGTAAATAAATTACTATAAATCTCCTCGAAAGTGCAAGCCGATCATGATCTGCACTGGCAGAATCACTAAAATCTTGAAACAGTTTTATTTCTTTACTGTGTTTAGAAAGTATGTAAACCTATACGTTTTTGGAAAGATTTTTTCAATCGTTATCAAATCAGAAATAAACAACGGTGCTCATGGTTACGAATAGAAATAGATCACTATGTGGTGAAATAAAAATTATTACCTGTCTTCAATTTTTAACAAGGCTTACAGCTTAGGGTAACGCCATATAGCCCAAGATTCAACAGCATTCTCTTTGGCATAATTCCTTGCTTGAGGGAACAGTGTCATAGACTTTTGCAATTATTATTTGTTAGAAACTTATCACCATGATTGTATGGTTAAGGGAGTTTAACGTTCTATCACAGCAGCGCATTTAAGAGCATAACATTTAGTTGAAGACAGAGACACGATTTCCTCAAGGCATGGAACGGTGTAGAAAAGCAACAAAACTTTTTGATATAGGGGGCTACCCTAAGCCCAAAGCCTTTGCTAAAAATTGACGATATGTATGTAATTCTATTATAATAATTTTATTGTCCAATTTTGTGAACATAAGCACCGTCATTTTTTTTATTTGGTTAGAGTTTCAAAAGATATTTCCATAAATTAATGTATATGTTTACATATTTTCTATATATAATGAAAAAGATTAAAACCTTCTAGCTTTAGCCATGTGCTACCTTAAACTAGATTTCATATATCTTGGCATGATGTTATTGACATGGTTTCATTTCTCATACATGTTTATTGTTTTATTGTTTTATCATGTATGTGAATTTGTTTTACCATGTTTCAAACATTATGTTGAATTCTATCTATTTCTGTATTTTGTTTTCATATTACTACAGGTGCATTCTTTATACCGTATGTGATTTTTCTGGTATTTGTGGGAATGCCTATTTTCCTTTTGGAACTTGCGGTTGGCCAATTCTCAAGCAATGGTCCCTTGACGTGCTGGAAATACGCACCACTTTTTCAGGGTAAGGCAATTAAGTCAGTAATAACAATAAAACATATACGAGTACAATGTATATAAAAAAATCAAAATTGCAAAGTACATTTTTTGTACTGAAATCTGTGTTTTCGGCTTCTTTGGTTGTGATCTTAGCTGAATTTGGACATGGATTAAAGGCCGATTTCTTTGAGGAAAATGCTGGCTGAAAACGAAAACTATACGACTGGCGTAATGCTGACTGAATGAATGCTATAGTGTTGTGTTGCAATGCGTTATATTCATGCAATTCACTGTTTACACAATGTCGGTATTTGTATATGTCATGAATTACTCAAATTATGTTTTAATTAACTAGAGAATATAATATATCTTAAGATATCTTGGACTAAATTATCAATTGAAAATGTAGAATATCAATGAATGAATGTTACAAATACATACATGTACTATGGCATACATACACAATGTGTTGCTGTTGTTGTTTCCACAGGTGTTGGTGTAGGCATGGTAATTGTGTCGGCGCTGGTGTCTATATATTACAACATGATTATCGGATGGGGATTTTACTACCTGTTTGCCTCCTTCACCACTGAGTTACCATGGCAGCACTGTGATCGCGAATGGGCTACCGACAGTAAGTGTGCAGCATTTAGCAATTTTTTATTCTCGGTTTTGTTGTGACGTCATGCTGACAAGTTAACCAATCGGATTATTGGATCTCATTCATTTCCTGAATTAGGATAAGGAGAAAACAGTCGGTCTTCACGGAATGCTCATAGGCAAACTTAAATCAACATTATTTATCCTTTTACAATTATGAAAAATTAAATTCTTTGATAATAAGCTAATCGGAAAGAACCGTCTCTTAAAAAAATATCTTCTTGAATTCTTAAATGCTTTTCAGTGGTTTATCGAAATATAACGGTGGATTATATTTCGATAAACTCACTGTCCACGCAGTGAAAATTATCAAAATCTGTTACCCGGATTAACGTCAAAAAGTATACCGAGCGTAATTAATGCCGGAAGCCATATGACGTCGTTAAAATGACGTAATGCTTGCGATGCTTTCTGATGAATTTTCGCGCGCTTTTCGACATTGTATTGAAATGAACTCAACAAAAGTAGAGTTTAAGACATTAAAATAAACAGAAAAATTGTTGGTATCGGTGTCATATCACGATAATTTCACTCGTGAACACCAAAAGTTGCTATTACACTCGTGGCTGCGCACCCGTGAAAATATCACATTTGGTGCCCACTCGGTGAAATTATAACGTGATCTTTCACCGAAACCAACAATTATCCTGTATATAATGCAAAAGCTTTCCGGAATATAATACTTTCACAAGTGACCGGGTGTTACGAAGCTGGGAGTACTGACTGACTCTATAATATTACTCTACTTGATCATCTTATTGTCTAAATAAACATACTTTCCAGACAGAAATAAAACATTTTAATGTTAACAAACAAGGGATCGATAAAAAAATGACAAACACTTAAAATTAACCTAATACTGTGACAGCTGTTCTTGCCAGTAAGTCAGAATCTTTCATTTCCATACAAAGTGCGGGTACATGTTTACATAATAAAGATTTAAACTGCTTAATAAGTATGATAGGACTAGTAAACATACGTGCCGTACTAAACAATACTGTTGCAGCTATATAACAATTTATTTGTGTTATCATAATAATTATACAATGTGCATGTATTTCAACAGTGTGCTTAGATTACATCGAGAAGGTTGAAACGGTTGATAAATGCAGACAAATGTTTTTACGACCTAACACCACTACCGGAGCCTGCTACAATGAAACAAGCGGGAAAATAGCAGCCATCTACAATTTGGCATTAGCTAAGGAAAATGGGATCGAGAGGAAATTGCCATCGGAAGAGTATTTCGAGTACGATTTATTTATGTAATCTAGTTTTAGATAAATGATTATTGAAACGGAAAATGTCACAGGAGGAGTATTTCGAGTACGATTTATATATATATAGTTTTAGATAAATGATAATTGAAACGGAAATTGTCCCGGGAGGAGTATTTCGGATGCGATTTATTTATAATATTATATAGTTTTAGATAAAGACTATTTAAAATAATAACCATCGGAGTAGTATTCCGCGCGATATTTATTTTTTCTGTTCTTGGCATTTCTATCTTGTACTGGCATACGATCGGATCAGTCTTAGAACATTTTACTTTTTTGCAGACGACACGTCACTGGTAGCGGTCTCAGCGGCGGACTCGATGATTTGGGTCCCATGCGGTGGCAGATGGTTTTGTGTTATCTACTTGCTTTCGTTTTTGTTGTCTTTGCCCTCAGCAAGTCAATCAAATCATCAGGGAAGGTAAGTGTATAACTATTCAACTCCTCATGTATCGTTGTTAAAGGAGTGTTTTGTTATATTTACCCGAGATACTTTCTATGTGTATGATATTATAACATTATAGATTACCTACATTTATATTGAAAAATGTCAGCACTTTAAAAGTATATTGGAATACAATGATGAATGAAAAGTGGAACGAGTATGTCACGTTTCATTCACCGATGTTGATCTATACTAAGCCTTTGATTTTGTTCCAGGTTGTGTATTTCACGGCAACTTTCCCATACATTGTATTGATTATCTTGTTTGTACGGGGACTAATGTTAGACGGATACAAGGATGGAATAGAATTCTACATAAAACCAAACCTCACTAGACTTGAAGATTCGGTCGTAAGTTTGTATCATAAATAATTAATTAGATGACGTGAACCGAACACCTTATTACAGACAGTCGGTTTTGACGTTGAACGTTAATTACATGCCCTGACCACCTTGTACCAGACGGTCGGCTGTGAGGTTGAACGTTAATTGCATGCCCTTACCACCTTGTACCAGACAGTCGGCTGTGAGGTTAAACGTTAATTACATGCCCTGACCATCTTGTACCAGACAGTCGGCTGTAAGGTTGAACGTTAATTACATGCCCTGAACACCTTGTTACAGACAGTCGGTTTTGAGGTTGAACGTTAATTATATGCCCTGACAACCTTATGCCCGACGGTCGGCTGTGAGGTTGAACGTTAATTACATGCCCTGACCACCTTGTACCAGACAGTCGGCTGTAAGGTTGAACGTTAATTACATGCCCTGAACACCTTGTTACAGACAGTCGGTTTTGAGGTTGAACGTTAATTACATGCCCTGACCACCTTGTACCCGACGGTCGGCTGTGAGGTTGAACGTTAATTTCATGCCCTTATTACAGACAGTCGGTTGTGAGGTTATACCATAAACGGTTAATAACACGCCCAGAACACCTTGTTACCGGGTTTAAGTAGTCGGTTGTAAGTTTTTTTCATAAACAGTTAATTACATGCTCTGAACACCTTATTACTGACAGACGATTGTATTGTTGTACCATAAACAGTTGATTACATGCTCTGAACACCTTATTACAGACAGTCGGTTGTCAGGTTGTACCAGAAACAGTTACACGCCCTGAACACATTGTTAAAGGCAGTCGATTTTAAGGTCGTACCATAAACAGTTAATTGCATGCCCTGATCACCTTGTATCAGACAGTCGGGTGAAGGTTGTACCATAAAATACTTTACTGTATGGTTTAACTATTCGGTCGTAAGTGTGTACCATAAACACTTTATCACGTGCTGTTAACACATTGTTGCAGGCTTTAACAGTCGCAGGTCGTAAGTTTGTACAAAAACATTCTATTACGTGAAATTGACTCGTAAGTTTGTACAAAAACATTCTATTACGTGAAATTGACATTTTATTTATATTCGTTTAAGCCAAATGTAACCAGGCTTAAAGATTCGGTCGTAAATTTGTACCATCAACATCTGATTCTTACATAAATCAAATGTTATCGGACTTGAAAATTTGGTGGAAGTCTGTACCAGATTGTACCATTTTTAGATGTCATGGCGATTTACCCGAATGTTACCAGATTTGAAAATCCGGTTATAAGCATTTTATTTTTTTTTTGTCATTTATTTCCATTGTATAACCTTATACATCAATTTAAAGGTACATACACATAAAGTACTTTCATATTGCATTTCATAGATTATTGTTACTCTTGCTAACAAATCACTAGGTATACAATGGTTAAGTCATTTGAAAATGGTAGAAGAAGTAGAGAGAGAGAATAAGAAAGAAAGAGCGAGGAGCGATTTGTGGATACATGGATAGATTCTACATACTGTCTTTACTGTATTAGAAGTTCAGAAGTGACCATTTTAATACATGTTGGTTAACTTTGTTTTTCAAAAGTGCTACCTGGTATTCGATGTCTTTTCTAACCTTTAGAAAGTAACTGAAATTTACCCAATTGGGGATAGATTTTTCTAATTTACACTTGTATATGTAATATTTACACACTATAATTAAAAAGTTAAAAACATTATTTTTTACGTTGTTGTTAGTTAACCCTAAGGATATTACTCTAAAGGACAAAGTTATGTCGATATTATTTCTTTGAAAGAACTTGTTTACTTCTGACCAGAAATGTTGACTAACATTACATTCCCAGAAAAGATGGATGACCGATTCATTACACATACAACAAAAATCACATAATGCTGATGTTTGAATGTTACATGTATATAAATACTTATTTGTTGCAATTATGTTCATTAAATATTTATACTGAAATATTCTTAATTTTGAGTCTATTGTACAAATAAAGGGTATTTTATATATTGATTCCCATTCAAGCTCGGTAAACTGATTATTCCACTTTTGTTGTGCTTTGTTTTCAGGTTGCTGCCCATTGTTGTAATAGTTTTCTATATACTTCTTATACAAAGTTTTGTTATTTTTCCTTAGTTCCAATAGTTTATTTATAAAACATTTTTTATCTTCTACTTCATTTATGTTCATATTTCTTAACCTTCTTTTCCATGTTTCGGGAATACTGGTGATTAAACTGCTATAGCTTAAAAAGCAATAGTTGGATATATCAAATAGTTGTTTTAATTCAAAAAAATTATAAAATCGTTTATGTCGAAAGTTATAAATATGTTCTACAAATTTGATACCTCTCATATATAGCTCTCTATTAAATAGTGTTTTGTTATTCAATTTAATATTAGAGTTAATCCAAAGTATTTCTTTTGGTATGTTATCTATTTTTGTGCTAAAATTAATTCTTGTCCAGCTGGTAACTATGTTATTTAGAAATTTATTTTTGAACATTTTATCGACGCTTTTTTCTTGAAGATTAGACTCAAATACCAGTTTACCACCCCATTTTTCAAGTTCATGTCTATAACAGTTTTTCCAGTAGCCTTTGTTAGTTTCATCAAATATTCTGTACACCCAGCTGCATTTTATTGTATTTCATTTTGCTTTAAAATCAATCATATTTAACCCCCCTTTATCAATTTCCAGTCTAATTATTTTCCGAGATATTTTATCTGGTTTATTATCCCACAGAAATTGATAAAATAGTCTATTTATTTCATTTATAGTATTTTCAGGAGGGTCATGAAGAACGGTCAGTGGATACAGTAATTTTGGAAAAATAAAAGATTTTAAAACTGTTATTTTTCCAAGTAATGATAAATTATGTTATAAGCATTTTATGCTATGCTATGAATACTTCATTAAACAACCAGACTTGAAGATACGTTCGTACATACCATGAACCCTTTAATACGTGCACTAAGCCAGTCGTTACCTTACTTGAAAATATAGTCGTTTGTCACGGTACCATAAACACTTTATTGCATGCATTATGCAATTAGTATCGCTACTGTATCCTAAACTGCAAAATTGTATACCTAATACATACTTAAAAGCAAAAAAGATAATTTTGATATATTACATGTTTGACTGTATATAGCTGCTTGGATCTCGGTAAAAGTTACAGACTCCGGAATCAAAATTCATCTACTAGTATGTATTTAGCGAGTACCAGTCAAACATTTAACACTCTCACTGTGGAAAACTGATTGTTTGAACACCACGTTTCAGAAGAAATAGATTTTAGATTAATTAAAAAGTTAAATTTATTTCTAAATTGTTTCATATATTAATACAGAATATTCATCTGAGCATTAACTATTATTAAATATTACTTTTCTTTATTTGACCTAGATCTGGAAAGATGCAGCAGTGCAGATTTTCTTCTCGTTGTCCGCTTCTTGGGGTGGATTGATTGCCTTAGCCAGTTACAACCGATTTAATAACGATCTTGTTAGGTAAGGCTTAGTAAAAGTTCCTTCCGTTTGTTATTACATTCGTTTTCATCAAGTTCCCTTCCGTTTTTGTTTGCTAGTGTTTGTTATTACATTCGTTTTCATCAAGTTCCCTTCTGTTTTTGTTGCTAGTGTTTGTTATTACATTCGTTTTCATCAAGTTCCCTTCCGTTTTATTTTGTTGCTACTATTTATTTTTACATTTGTTTTCATCAAATTCCGTTCCGTTTTGTTGCTCGTATTTGTTATAGAATCCGTTTTCATCAAGTTCTGCTAAGGATATTTCTGTTTTAAGAATAAAGAGTTTGCAAACGTGCCACTCCCAATATTTATGGCCTCTCAGTTTCCGAAATTATTTGATGAAATCTATTAACAGTTATTTATTATATTTATATGTTATATGTATATTGTTTTGCAATTATTTTTTTGTAATAATAATCAAGTCAGATAAATTTAGTGGCATGATGCTACTCGATGCTTTCATAGTAATTTTCATTTTTTTTATTGTACTATAGTATTTTCTAAGAGAACTATTTAAACGCTGCGTTTCTTTTGATGATCATTATGTTTTGATATGGAATTTCAGAGATGCAATCGCTGTTTCCCTAGGAAATTGTTTGACGAGTGTTTTCGCCGGATTTGTTATTTTCTCCTATCTGGGAAACTTATCCCATGTACTCGGGGTACCAATCGAAGATGTGGCCAAGAGCGGACCTTCCCTTACATTCATAGTATATCCCTATGCAGTGACGTCACTTCCGGCAGCACCTTTCTGGTCTATAATTTTCTTCCTGATGTTGATAACTTTAGGCGTTGACTCAGAGGTAAGTATGTCTTAAATTATACAAACAAGCCTGTGCCAATGGCCACCACACTTAAGCAGGTGTATTTAGTAGTCATTTATTTACATTGACAACTTTTGATGAACCCGATGGCTTGCCCTTTAGGACAGGCTTAAGTTTGCTTCATATTAATGTCATTCTTCAGTTGTCCCAGTCGTTTGTTGTGGACTAATATTAACGTATAAATTACATTTAAGTTGTATTATGCAATAGGCCATTAACCCATAAGCAGACGGTTTAGCCATTGTCTGTCCGAATTCGACCTCTCTTCAGCAATGCATAAATACAGTAATGGAATATGCCTCACTTTGGTGATACTGTTTCAGGCCTACAAAACTAAACCTTTGGTGTTTATTAGTACACGCCGATTCTCATCGTTCTCTGTTAATATTCCGGTACATTGATAATTATTTCCACTATTAGCACGAAACACACAGGAATTGTACTAAATAAACATTTTCGTGTTGCAGATGCTGTAGGAAAGCCAAAGCGTCATTTTTTTTCAATTCTGACAATTGTAAATAAACCAAACCCTTTTGTCTTTTCCATAATCGTCCACATTTCCCATTCGTTCGGGATAAACGGCAGACACAAACACAACCGCCAAATTTTATCTTTACTTGTAAGGACAGGAAATGGAGTGATAAGCAAGCTTTTGCAAGTTTTATTAAGCCGCATCTTCCTCTCATTTAGCTTTTGAATTTCTTCCATTAAAAATATTTACATTAATAGACCCTCGTTAAACTCCATTGTAATTGATGTTTTCTTATTGCATGGATACATTGTCGAATTCATACCTTTGGGTTAATTTGTTCTTGTACCATTTTCCAAATCAAGCCATTCATAAAGTCTGTAAAAGTTTAAGCATCTTACTTTCAGTTTGTGTTGGTAGAAACATGCACCACTTCTCTCATGGATCGTTTCACATATCTCCGTAAATTCAAGCTGTTGACGGTGATGACTGTTTGCGCGATCTTCTTCCTTCTCGGACTGACACTCACCACAAACGTAAGTCTTCCACAACGACATTCATCTGAATTCATTGATAGTTATTGTCTCGCTTACATTGCGAGATCATGCGAGATTATCAAAACCGAGGCTGCGTCACTGAAAGTTTAAAGTCCAATGACCACTTTGAATTTACTGATGTAGTAAAATACATTTACTGACAGGATAATGAAAAGAACCGTGTTCTATTTACTCTAAAACAATGTTGACATATGCTTTTCTTTCGTATTCAAGTAATTTCTTCGCGATGGCAATGAGTTGCCAGAAACCCTTTCTTATTTTTTGCAATATTATTAGAAAAAAAATACTGCGCTATATATCTAAAAAAGCGAATGTTTCTTTTGTACAAATAAAGGTCATTTCCGACGGTAAGATATCTTTCGTCGTAAAATAAGAGCTACTTGTAATTGTCATGAGTATATAGCCCACACATATCAGTTTTAATTATGCCCATAGGATTATTGTTAAAGAAGATACATCTATTAATTAATATCTCTCTGAAAGCTTTTGTCTGCAGTCTAAAAGGTAAAAAAACAACTTTCTGAATACTTTGAGGAACTATATCAAGAAACAAATACATTCCAGGGAGGTATTTATATGTTGGAGGTGATGGATACATATTCAGGAGGCTGGAACATCATGTTTATTGCGATATGCGAGTGTATTTCTATATGCTATGTGTATGGTAAGTGTACATTAACTCCATAGAGCCACTGTATAGAAAGTTTAATGTCGCATATTTTCAAAATGTTTCTACTTAAATCATTGTATATCAATGTCTATATAGACAAAACCTCATAGCTCATAGTAAGTACACGCTTTTTATCAACGTGGAGATGATGATGTTTATAAGGTCAGGCACAAGACTAATGTTTTTAGTAATCAACCGACCCCAGTATTTCTCCCATAACACTGTTAAAATGTATTTTTAGGTCTAAAAGGGAGGATTTTTTGTAAGAGATGCCACCCTCCTCTTTTGCCAAATGGTGTCAATTTTGTATGCCAACATAGGGTATAGCTGTGGCCAATTCTGCTTTTGGCTAAATGTGTTAAAATCAATCACCCAAGCCTAGTTTGGGCTAACTGTCTTACTTTAAGGGTATAAATGGGACGCTTGTACATGTACCACTGACAAAACATCAAATAAAAGAAGCTTTTACTAGACCCTTAATATTGAGTTGAAGATGTTTATAGTATAATATATGAGGGTGTGGCTGTCGTTAGAAGTTTATAATGTTACAAATCAGCATTGAAAACATCTTAGAAGAGCAATTAACGTTGCTAGACAATATAGACAAGATAATGTTTATAAACTGAACTAATTACAGTCAGGTTTATGTATTATGTCAAACGGTGTGATTGTGTCTGTTCAAATATCGACTTATTTTAAAGTATATAAAATAGGTAAACTATTTCTTTCTAGGAATCCGTAGATTCCTTGTGGACATAGAGACAATGGTCGGCTATAAAGCTTGTGGATTCTGCCCCTTCACAGCATGCAAGTACTGGTGGGCTTTGAACTGGTGTATTTGCACGCCGGTTCTTGTTGCTGTAAGCAAAGCTTTTTATATTTTGGCAGCACATAACTTCGGTTAAAACTTATGTATTCACATAAACTGAAGACTAACTCCGAACTCTGAAGACTAACTCCATACTTGTTAAACTCGTGTTTTCGCTGGCTATATCTCCAATGTTCCAGCTAGAACACTTACAGATATAGTCGTTAAATCACTCCTCTAGCGGGAACACAATTAGAGTTCGATATACAATGACTATTTGAAACAATAATTGAAACAGTATTTGCCTTTCAAGAACGATCAAAGCGAAGAGAGTGTTTTTTGGTTTTTTTCATAAACTTCGAACCATAACAATTTCTGTTCTAATTGCCTCGGATGAGTCATTTTTAATCTTTTTTTTAAATTTATACTTATTTATATTACGAGTTCTTACAACTTGGATTAATCACTCGGAGACACACTCCAGATTGAATCAACTTCGAAGAGATAGAGAAAGGCAATGTGAGATCATTGTGTCTTGCCTAAGGACGCTACCACTATGGCACTAGTGGAACACTTTCTTGTTAATTACATATTCATTTATTTTGAATTGTAATCTGATTCCTATGATCGGTTTGTGTTTTAAAGGCCACGATGGTGTTTTCTTGGGTGAAGTACACAGACCTACAAGGAGAGAAGTACCCCGAATGGTCGGACGCTCTCGGATGGCTGATGACCTTGACCGTTATTGTTTCCATCCTTGGTGGCGCCATCTATGCCCTTTGTTCAGCACCTGGATCCTTCGGAGAGGTAGTTATCTTACTTAGAATACAACTTCAACTGATTCAGTGTACAGTGTACCACTTTGCGTTGATAAAACATGATATTTGGATGGATATTTCTGTAAAAGTGCTCTCCCGAAAGCATGTCCATTGATACATGTATACATGTATATTCAATACCTTTAGGAATGCCGTTTTTAGATGTTTTTAGACACAATACATTGTAATGTATTCGTTACCTCAATCGGTAATCCCACAAGGTTAGTAATCTCACATTTGTGAGTTCGAACCCTGCTGAAGCCTCTTCTCTTTCCTTTCCTTTTTAGCTCACCTTGCACAAAGTGCACTTGACGTCACGCGCACCGTCCGTCATACGTCGTCCGTTCCATTTTCCTTTAAACGACAGAAACCACTAGGCAAATGTTGATGAAACTTGGCAGGGAATGTTCTTCGCATGAAACCCTATCATAGTTGGCAATAAATAAAGTTACATGTTGACATGAAACGTTTCATGAAAGAAACCTTCTAGATACATACATTTTATACCATCTTCCTAATAGACTTAATTGACATTAAAAGTTATTTCCTTTTAGTTTTGTGCAGTCATGGGCGCAAATAGTTCTGAACTGTAGGCATTCTCAGTTAAAATCAATGGGGCCCCTTTGAATAATGAATGGTACGGTTATGTATGAAGAGAAACTTAAGCGTTGTGAGGGAAAGATCCCACAATAGTTCTTATACTGTATGTCTGCAACCGTGTGTCTTATATTCAGTTTTTACTGTTGTGTATAATGAATTTACAGAAACTGCGCAGTGCCACCACACCTACTATTGAATGGGGCCCTGCTCTTGTAAAGTACCGGTATCTGGTCGCTAAATACGTACCTGGCTATGTCGTGGATCCGTGGGGTAAGGGAGAACCCCAGGCCAGGCCAGAAGACATCACTCTCCAGGTAGGATCTTATAACTTTCAATTACATGCATATAACATACAGCTATTAAACCCAAACGTCAATTCATTTTACAACTTGGTGTCTTTTCTGCGAATGTTATCAGAAATGTAGCTGTGTACATGTATATCTATTATGCAGCAGAATATTCAATTCTTAAACATACTGTATAGTTATTTAAGAATACAGTCTGTGTAACACTTGTGTAATACATATTTTCTAAATGCCAGCTGTGTAGCACACATGTACATTCTGTATTTATATTGCATTGTCTACTGTAGCAAGCCAATGTACATATTGTGTAACTTACATAGAAATTTCAGTTTGTGTTGTACGTAAAAAAAAAATTTTTTAAATATCATTATCAACAGTAGGGCAGCTCAGAACATATACCATTTGTATAGATAAAACAAAGGACATCAGGAGCAAAACTTTCCATGCTTCCTTAATGCTGTGATAATTGTAAAATTACGTGTCAGTCATATAATTATGATGTTGCTCATTTACAAGCTAACACAACTTCCTTTTAACATATTTAATGACTCGGCTGACATTTTTGGAATGGCATTGTTTTATATGCAATATATTTCAATACATATGATGAACTTGAGTGTTTCCTTAGAGATATGGTGGCTTGTATTGTGGCTAAGTTTTAGAGTTTTGCCGCTCTGCTGATTCTTTCCGTCTCGTGTCGGCGTGCTTGCAGGGCACACCAACACACCAGAACGATAATTATAATATTCTAATATGACAAGCAAGTCAGTTTTATCCATTTGTCCGTCTGCCTGCTGATAAATAGTGTTTATGGGACTATGAGGGCAATAGGTAGCAGTAAATATTCCTTGATGGCACTCATTCGTTTATTGTTAATGTGTTTAAAAACTATCGGTAAACTTCGCTTTTTAAAATAAATTCCATTTATCATTATATATATTTTCAACCGAAAATATGCTTGTCCGGAGCACTATGAAAACTCGAAAGTTATTTAAGTGGCAGAATGTGGTAGAGGGCATTAAGAGGACGTGTATCAAGTGAACATCGTATGTCTTGTCACCTAAATTGTTTTTGTCCAGAATAGTAACTAGAACACTACGTAACTGAATGACTTGATATTTCATGAAGTGATAGATACATAGTCTTAAACATTTGATAGAAAACGATGCTTTCTTTTCCAGTTTATAATAATTTCCTTACCCACGTCTGAAAATATGCTTGTTTATTTGTCTGTCTGGCGAGTTCATGCCCAGGCAACGCACTAATACGAAATGGCCAATATTAGCCACAATATTTGTATATTATTCCTATATAACATGGTCTTCTAATACAAATGGAAAGAGACAGAACTAACACAAATGAAATTGTATCATATTCATCACTGAAAAATGCCAAGTTTAACATAATGTGTATAAATACATGTCCAAAAAGAAAGAAACAGGAAATCTGTATGTATACATACGGTACAGTGTTCGTCGTTCTAAGGTAAGATTGACCTTAAGCTGTTCGTGGAAAGTATCTGATAAATAAAGCTGTCCTCTCAAACTGAATTCCTGGAAATTATCCTGTTTTTACTACAACTACATGTAGTAATTTATTAATATGTTTGATTAAGATTCCGGCATCAAAGAAAAAATCTTACAATACACAATAACGCTTGTTTGGATAAGCTTTGTAAGCATATCAATACAATGCAACCCTAACAAAATATATCTTAAACGTTTCGCCGACATTCACATTGTTAGCTTCCAAGTCTGCTATGTTTAAACTAAAAATGAGAGTAACTTGACTGTCAAATTACAGGTTAAAGAAGAATCTATGCATTCTATGCAATCTTACAAGGTTCGAGAAGATGCTATGCAATCTATGCAACCTTACAAGGTTCGAGGAGATTCTATGCAATCTGTGCAATCTTACACGGTTCGAGAAGATTCTATGCAATCAGTGCCATCTTACACGGTTCGAGAAGAATCTATCCAATCTATGCAACCTTACACGGTCCGAGAACAATCTATCCAATCTATGCAACCTTACAAGGTCCGAGAAGATTCTTTACGATCATATCAGCTTTCGGATTACGATGGCTCTGCGTACAAAGTTGTCCAGCTCAATGACACCTTTCCGACAAATGCAACGCCCGTGGACTACAACGGTTCTTCCGTAACCTACATCAGCTATGTTCCATAGTCCAAAAGTACTTTTATTGCAATTATCATTTTATTCACCGCTACCAGCTTCATTATCCGTCATATGCAACTGCGTCACTTACTTTACATAATATAAAGTACAATGTCCATGTAGTTAGATGACTTTTATCATTTTATTCACAGCTACCAGCTTCATTATCCGACAAACGCAACTGCGTCGCTTACTTTACATAATATAAAGTACAATGTGCATGTAGTTAGATGACTTTTATCATACCAGCTTCATTATCCGTCATACGCAACTGCGTCGCTTACTTTACATAATATAAAGTACAATGTCCATGTAGTTAGATGACTTTTATCATTTTATTCACAGCTACCAGCTTCATTATCCGACATACGCAACTGCGTCACTTACTTTACATAATATAAAGTACAATGTGCATGTAGTTAGATGACTTTTATCATTTTATTCACCGCTACCAGCTTCATTATCCGACATACGCAACTGCGTCGCTTACTTTACATAATATGTGCAATATACATGTAGTTAGATGACTTTTATCATTTTACTTCACCACTCCCAGCTTAATTCGTTTCTTGTTCACAGCGCACTTTCCCGACATACACAACTGATGAAGACTACGCCGTTCTTCCAGACAGGCGTCACTTAGATTATATAAACTATATAAAATTAGTTAAATTGTATCAATATCTATCGCTATCCGCTTCATTCCGAACATACTCAGAATGGTCTGCCCTTATTACAATGTTATGTTTAAAGGCCCCGATATACTGCACATGTATATGTACATTAATATAAATTTTATATTGAAGCTGAAAACCGTTACAAGCGTCACTATCAAAGCGTTTAGATACGCGATATATGTTCATATTTGCATAATCTGATTAAAATCGTCTTAAAATCTAAAATCGCTATGCTATGAGATCTTCTCTAGGTAATTCAGATTTATAAAGTCAGTGATGATATTTTTCAGAAGGAGCAATTTTCCTTCATTTAGGTTGTAACAAATCGTTTATGTCACAGTCACAAAAAATCCATTTTTAAATTCAGGGAGTGAAAAGGTGTTGTTTTCGGGGGTAGGGGAGAACGTGAGTGAGGGAGGAGAGAGAGAGAGAGAGAGAGAGAGAGAGAGAGAGAGAGAGAGAGAGAGAGGGATTTGGCTGGCCTGGGGCATTAAATGACCGTCATGTGCGTGTATGTCAAAGTTAGATTTATTTATACCTGTGTAATTTATTATGCCATGTTTGTCTATCAGTTCCTGCACACCCTATCAGTTTTATATTTAAAATGGCTTGCTTACATACGTTTTCTGTATCTTGCACTATCCTGCGAAACCTTTAAAAGAACTAACCTCTTCTGGGGGCATTGGTCATATGGTAAACCAGTACCAGTACGATAAAGTTCTAACATACATACATACATACATACATACACACATACACACATACATACATATGTAAATTAAACTCGCTTTTCATACATATATCCATATAGCATTATGCAAATTAAACTCGCTTTTCATACCAAACCACTGCAGGGTACCAGTCAGTATCAGCAGAGTAACCTTGAAAGTCAAGAGTATCCTGTAACACGTGTCTACGTCGCCTGAGGTATATCGGAACTCTTCTGTGTTATAACCGGGGCACCAGCTTGTCAACAGCCTGGAACCAGAGTCATTGCGTGGAAATAACCTGATCTGGTTCCATACTGTTCGCATACACCTCACAGCGTTAAAATACTGGTTTATGGAACGACGCGACTGTATGATGATGTGAACAACAAGTGCTCTTTGAAAGAGCAATTTTTTTTTTAATATGTTGTGTAGTTGAAATCACATGCCACTGTATTCAGTGACATTGCACTATGCCGATTTGATAAGTTTCCTCATGAAAGATATGCTTAAAATATTAGAGCGTTTTATGTTCAGCTAACACGACGTTGTCTTCTTTTTTTCAAATATGCTTATTATAATAAATCACTCTGACAAAATTGCACATTTAATAGTACCCGATTGTTTAAACAATACAACATTGTCATTGAATATATTAAAATACGTTTACAACAAGAAAACATATTCGTATAACACAAAATAAAACTTTCACTTTCAACAAATAGCATTTATTTTCGACATCTGACAGTCGACCAGTATTTACAATCTCTGCTGGTTCCTACACAGAGGAGGTTATTTGGTTTGGGCGTTAACCATCTTAAAAATGCATATTGGAGCATACAATACCAAAACCATTTCAAGAAAAAAAATATGCTCATGAAACCAGAGTTTCTGAACTCAAGGAAACTTTGTTTGTTGTCTTCATATTATTTGCATATTTCCACATTTTCCTTATTTTGATTTTGTTCCGAAAATATATGGTATGTGTCTGTATGCACCAATATATATGCTTGACACTGCAAAGTTTGGTTTATAAAGCTTCTTGTGTGAATGTCATTTGAAAATAGGTGTAATGCGTATATGTATAGTGTTTATTTTCAGTAAACTTGAAAAAAGCGTTTCACTGATAATGCTCTGAACTTTTTATGCAATTACCTGAAAGTTAATACTACATCTAAGAGGAAATTATACAAGCTAGAAGTTGATACTTCGTAAGAAACAAATGTTATGCTATAAAATCATGTTTTTCTGGAGGCCATTTTGAATTTGGGCGGCCATATTGGATTTATACTGATTTTATATATGACAAATCTGTATTTAATTTTACATACTAATTTAGTAAAGTACTTAATTATAAAGTTCTGACCTCCTCAGAAGTAAAGTAAGCAGGCTATCAATGGATTCCAGAAATCCCCATTTTTGTTTCAATTTTTCAACGTTTTACTAAAAAAAAATAAGGAAAACGCACCAGCAGATTTTAGTAGATTCCGGGTAGTGAAGCACAATATATAGATTGCACACGGGATATAATTCCTTTATTTGTCAATTTTTACCATAAATAACGTCTACTACGACAAACAGAAATTTAAAGGCGAACAGTTACTACGAGTCGTTTGCCAATGGCTTTGGTACTTCTGGAATCACTACTTTAGCGAAAGAAAATATAGTGTCTAAACCTATTATGATAATACGGTGGGGAATCACATGATCAAAATAATCTCAAAACAAAAGTAGATCTCAAAAAAATGTTAGAAAACAATGAAAATATAGCCTATCTTATGGCATCATAAAAGTATTATAGAACTACCCAGGTCTCAATCACAGTCAACTTCTAATTGTGTTGAACACTTCAAAAATAAATTATGTCAGTTTCTCGAAGTGTTCAACACAATTAGAAGGTGACTGCGATTGAGACCTGTGTAGTTCTAGAATGAGTTTATGTTGCCATAAGATAGGCTATATTTTACATTTACAGCTAAACGGCTTTCATTATTTTCTAACTTTTTTTCTGAGATCTACTTTTGTTTAGAGATTACTTTGATCACGTGATTCCCCACCGTGATATTTTAAACTTTAAGTGAATAACACCAACGAATCAATAAGTAAGTAATATATCGGATTAGCAAACAAATAGAGGATAATTGTTGGTTTCGGTGTAAGATCACGTTATAATTTCACCGAGTGGGCACCAAAAGTGATATTTTCACGAGTGGCGCAGCCACAGTGAAAATAACTACTTTGGTGTTCACGAGTGAAATTAACGTGATATTACACCGATACCAACAATTTTTCTGTTTATTTTATGGTTAAAACTCTCTTTTTATTGAGTTTGTTTCTATAAAACATTGAAAATCGCGGGAAACGTCATCAGAAAATATAGCACAAATGACGTCATTTTAACGACGTCATCGTCGTATGGTCTCCAGCGTTAATAACGCTCGGTATACCGTTTGACGTAAATCCGGGCTAAAGATTGTAAAAACAGTGAAAAATAAAAATGGTAATCCACTGTTTCAAAACTGTGGATTATCACTTTTATTTCACTGAGAAAACTCTATAATTCACTGGAAAACATTAAATAAGTTAACATAATTGCAAAAAAACACGTCGTAAGTAATTTTTGGTAAACGTTTTGTACGTGTATTTGTGATTTCGGAGTGGCATTTTAGTGTAACATGCGGCCATAAAATGGAGGAAAACAATAACTGATACATTTGTAAGACATTTCCTTTTCCATCCTAACCTTTTTTCAAATTATGCATCTACTTGATAATATGTTATGGTCGTGAAACTTTAATATTATTCAGGGTGTAAAGTTGTTGCCCTGAGGTTTTGTTTGTGGCAGAACCCAGTAAACACGTAGCTTTGCCCAAAGTTTGGGCATCCGTATGCTATGGACCTTTTCTAGATTATGATAAAATACAATTTCTCAGCTTCAACTTTAACGACATACTCAGTGTTTCCCTAGATAATTACTTTGCAACATTTTGCTATGTTCTAAGAGTCAGTATAACTAATGTACGCCCATGTCGTTGACAGGGTTAACCGAATTGTTTGAAACACGTCAGAAATAAATTATGTCAAAATGAAAATTAGCAGAGTAACACTGAAACTTCACAGAGTAACATTTTGTACTAGAATAGTCAGAACAGATTTCCATTGTATTAAGTAGAAATACGTTTAGAAAGATTCATGTATATTATTCATAGCTTCGGTAATGTCTATTTTCTAAGAGTATAAATCAGTTCTAAATTTCTTTATAACAAAGTAGCCGCTTTGAAAGATATTGCCGCTTTGAATTTCCTTGTCACTATTAGTTTCTTCGCAAATATTGGCACTATGATAGTTTAGATGGAAAGCGACACTGCACATGAAAAATTGACACTAACGCTACATTGAAGTTTGTTTATTTTATGTTTTCCTGTGAATTATAGAGTTTTCTCAGTGAAATAAAAGTGATAATCCACAGTTTTGAAACAGTGGATTACCATTTTTATTTTTCACTGTTTTTGCAATCTTTAGCCCGGATTTACGTCAAAAAGTATACCGAGCGTTATTAATGCTGGAGACCATGCGACGATGACGTCGTTTAAATGACGTCATTTGTTCTATGTTTTCTGATGACGTTTCCCGCGATTTTCGATGTTTTATAGAAACAAACTCAATAAAGGTTTTAACCATAAAATAAACGAAAATTGTTGGTATCGGTGTAATTTCCGTTAATTTCACTCGTGAACACCAAAAGTGTTATTTTCACTCGTGGCTGCGCCACTCGTGAAAATATCACTTTTGGTGCCCATTCCCTGAAATTATAACTGATCTTAAGAAACCACAACTATTTTATGGTATCAGGAACTCACAATTGTATTTTTTTATAGTTTAATATTTAGTTACCTGCATAATATCAGATTATTTTTTAAACTTTGACTATTGCAAAATCAAATTCAAATTACATTGATACAGATCCTGATATACCACTTTTATGTATTTGTTGAATGTATATTTGAGTTAGATATACAAAGAGGAAAATGTAACAAGAAGCATTTCACTGTACGCATTTTATATATTTTTTTCATTTAGTGGAAAGAAATAATTTCTCCAAAGCTTGAAATTCGAGACTTTATATAGATAAAGAATAGTTTGAATAAAATATATTTAAACATTTCAGCAAAAGGATTAAGTGAAAATGATTATATCTTAACTGCAATTTAATGTACAGTGGTCGAAACGAAATTATAGAGGAGCAAATTATTTTGCAATTTAGGTGCAAATAATTAATTAATAATGGGTAGTCACAGGTCACTGTACCTTTGTTGATTTTACTTCATATTCAGTTGTATGCTAATTTGCCTATCTGTTTAGAACGTATTTTGTGCAGACGCCATAAAATTTACATTCGTATGTATTCTAGGCAAACTCATATCAAAACCTCTAGTGTTACTTACGGGAACCTACTTACATTTCAGATGGCCTATGAGGAGAAACAGCGATATCCACCAGCATATGAAGAAAATTCGAGGATGTGAAACAGAATACCAAAGACTATTTTCATATACACAGACAGCATTATTTGATTCATTTCAATAAATATGTATACCGGTGTAAGGGTGGTATACTTCCATGTCGATTTCTGTGTTGCAGCATTTTGATTTCAATATTTCACATTTAAGTGTAAATAAAGGAAGGTGGACAAATTTATGGCAATTCTTCAATTTCTGACAATTTTACAACCAGGTTCCATGTACTTGTTCTCCTTATTTAAGTCGACAGATTACACTTTCATCACAAAATATAAAAGAACTAGTGGTTGGTTTTGTGGGCTGGCAAGGTTTGTTTATTTTCCAATGTATCATGCTTAAACATTGAACTGTATCAGTGCTATTGTTTCAAAAGTTGCATCAATATCATCTTCTTTTAAAAAAAACCATTTACTCATTTTGGCTGTCATCAAGAGTGAACAAAATTATCCGTTGTTCCGCCTGTATATACAGCAAGCCAAAAGGCAAGTACAATTGTACCTAGCGCTGTACATAATTTACAAATGAAAAAAGGGATGATGTATTCATGTTCATCGATGTAATCGGGATTGAAACATAAAAAGCCATCTGATTTATCGCAATCCTGTTCCGATTTAACCCTTTTTGTCTGTGTACTGATTTAGTCAACATGTACACAAATCAAAACAATTTGTCATATTGGGGCATTTCTTGATTTCTTTTGCGTTTTTTCTTTGAGAAACATGAAAATGGAAAGTTAAAAGAAAAACACTTTATATTAATATGTTTTATTTCAAAATGCAATTACTGAAAATACATGTATCCCATGTACCTTTGAACCTTTTATCATTTAGCAAATAAGTGTATATGGCCTTGTTGGGAGGAATATAGCATCTGGCAAAAAGTTGTCACTGCAACTTCAGCCTGATGATGTCAGACAGTTATAACAAGTATTAAAGTTGGATCTTGTAATTGTCATTATAGTATCATGTAATATGTATAGTGGATATTAAACACACGCACACACACACTCACGCACACTCACAATGACAGGTGGGATTAAAATTCATTTGAACAAAGATTTCATTCAAAACTTCTCGTTGAGGTTACACCTTTCCTTTAGATTTTTTAATGTTATTGTAACCGACCTATTTGGTGATGTATCCAGCATGCATTTGGGTCTTGCCGCATGACGTTTATTACCGAGACGCAAATTCAAATTAAGCCAAAAATCAGCAACATACCGTCAAATAGAAATACTGAAGGCCTAAATATATAATAAAAGTATATGTTATCACTTTAATATCTTGTATGGTTTTAATTTTGTGGTATAGTTTACACTTTTGTACAGTATTGTTTACAAGTAAGTATTTTAAAGTTATAATCAGACGTTTATCCAAATAATATACATTTTTATTTTGTAGCCAATAGAAGTTATAATCTCAATCAAAGCAACACCATTATCGTATTGACTGGATTAACCGCAAGCATTTAACCAATATTAATGTATCTTAAAAGATTGAGATGGCTGTTTATTTCATGCCCTACACTCTCTAACGATGCTGACAGTAACACGAAAAGCTATTAATACTTATTTCAGTGAAAAAAGGAAAGGACCATGTTTTCACAACACAACATGGTATCTTTTGTTTGATTAGTATGAGATAAGTTTCTACACTGGTACAGAAACGGAAAAGATCTTGCCAAGTTTGAGTTATACAGTGGTATTGTTGAAACCTTTATTAGAATATACATACCACTATTGTACCACTTGCTCAAATATTTTGTATATAGTAGGTTAGTTCATGTCCTATATTATTTTACGGAATAGGTAGTTTATTTGTAGTTTTTGATTTTCTGGTATATATATTATAAATGAAAAATAAAACACATTATATATGAATGTATATGTTGGAAAGTTATGAATGTATCCATTTTTCTTCTTATAAAATAAAAACTTTGCGCCTATATGTGTTTATTAGTACTTAAACGTGTTCCAAATGTGTGGGACAGAGGCTGTTAAATAAAACACAACCCACAAAGTTAAGCGCTAACACAATGGGTAGCAGAAAGGGTATTAAATAACGGGGAAAGAATAACCTATAAAAACATGTAATTGCAGTTCTTTTTCTTTTCAAAAAATCATTTTCAGTAACTTCTAAAGACAAAAGCATAGACAATATCGATATAGACAGATCATATGAATTTAACTATAAATAGGACAAACTTAAAGGAAGAAGAAAGTGCACTCATTCTTTTGTTGCCAATCAGTTTCCTTCAAAATACGTAACCAATGACAATATTTGTGCGAGCTTTACTTGCCCAGAAGCTTAAGTTTAAAACTCTAGATATAATTGATTCCGAATTGATACCGAATTGATAATTACTATGTGTATAGAACACACTTAATTGTATGTCTAACATTAGGTACAGGGGATCACATATGGGGATCACATATGGGAATCACGTAATGAAATACTCGTAGCTGGACTACATGAGATACATGAGATATCTTGTCAAAGTTAGACTGGCATTCATTCCTTACATTTACTATTTCTTACACAATTAACTCCCTTTGCTGCCAAAAATAGACTGGCATTCAGTCCTTACATTTACTATTTCTTACTCAATTAACTCCCTTTGCTGCCAAAAATAGACTGGCATTCAGTCCTTACATTTACTATTTCTTACTCAATTAACTCCCTTTGCTGCCAAAAATGTAAGATCAAGCCCTGTCAGTAGATATGGGCCAGAAAATATTCTGCTTGAATAATGAAAATATACTATCATCTAGCCTGTCAAAGTATGTAGTGTTTCGAAGAAGATGTAATAAAAGTTGATTGAAAGTTCTTCGAGCCGGTCTGAATTAACCAAGTTTAAAATTTGACAGCACATTTTGTATTCTTGCCAAATTTCATGACTGCATGGGTATAAAATGGAGGCTTTTAAATATTCACAATGATATCAGTAAGACTGGCGTCACAGCAAAAAGGGCCATCGGACATTTGTTATTATATTTTATTACACATAATTGGAAAAAATCACAGATTTGGCATTTTGTCAACCGCATTCAATAGATGTTCCCGCGAGTGTCGGATATTTCCATCTGAATCAAGTACGTTACGTCACAAGTTATTCACGGGGAGGGGGGGGATACAGTCTCCATTTAATAAATATTATGTAGAAATTGACTGTTAGCGTGTACCTTGTTTACTTTTCTTTTTCAGGGGAAGGTCGTAATAAGTGTTAATAGAACTTGTGACCAAACCTTTAATCGGGTATATCATACTATGTTTTTGAAAAATTGCTTGGAAATAAAATATGTTTAAACCATAAACTTAAAGTAAAATGAAAATGATTTCGAACTATGCATACTTTTAAGTGAATCAAGTTAAAAAGAAACACAGTTACAGAACCTAAGTTTAAAACAAAGCATTGAAAGTACTGGTTGAGCGATGACAGATTCAAAAGTTAAAAAAACCAGCTTACATGACCTTCGTTGAAACGTAAAAGCTTCTCCAAAATGAAACAAATGAGATAAGAAAAAAGACAAGGTTGAGAGAAAGGCGTTTGAAACTTTAGTGGGAAAAGCAAAGGAATGAAGAATCTGATTAGATTAAAAAGATTACTAGTAAGTTATATATAGAAAGCCATGAACAACATCAAGAACAAAGATTCTGAATCAACTACCAGTTCTTCGGAAGACGCAGATACAGATAACAAAAGAGATGATATTTTATAATTTGTTTATTGAACATGTATATGCTAAGCAGAAAGGTAAATACACATACCTGTTCTTTTTTTTTATCTCAAAGTGGGTTTTAGTAAAGACTCTTCTTTACAAGTAATATTGGGCTTAGAAAGGAAATATTACGAATAAACTATGCGTGAGTACATTTTAGATCGTTTAAGAGAATACTGTATTTCCTGTTGAACATTTACAAACACTCCCATGGCTTATAAGTCATGGCAGCAACTCGGTGCGTTTCCATAACTTTCCGTTAGAAAATTACACAAAACAACTGCAGCATTTCTGAATTAATTCTTACCAAAATTTGTAGTTCGGACTTCAGTATGTACTGAAATGTCGGAAGTAATAAGATTGCTCTTTATGAAGTTAGAAAGTAATGGTGTACTACAATTCTCAAATATTTTGGAAATTTCTTCTGCCATTGTTCTCATTAATTTTACATTGCAATGTGATAACTTAGTCATAGTTAGAAAGTCATTATATGAACTATACACATCTTAGGAGGATTTTTTTTTAATTTCTCAGTTCTTTCTGTATTTTAAACTAAACATAAATACCATGAGAGTCGACAAAAATTTAAATTTGAAAGATTTGGTAAGAACATCTTTTAATCTTTTAAATTGTCATAGATCTAACTATCCTTTTTAAAAATATCAAGCGAAGTTACTCGGTTGTCTTAAAAGAGATATTATCAATATGTTTATCAGATTAAGTTTAAATTATAATTAGTATCAATACCTTAATTATGGAATGCGGGTTGGGACATGCCACTTGCTAATTGCTACTTGCTAATTGCCACTTGCTTATTGCTGATTTCAGGTTTGGACATGCCACTTGTTATTTGCAACTTACGTATTGCCTATTGCTAGTTGCTAATTGTCACTTGCCACTTGCTTATTGTCACTTGCCACTTGCTAATTGCTAGTTGATACATGCCACTTGCTAATTGCCACTTGCTTATACTTAATTGCTACTTGGGATATGCCACTTGCTTATTGCCACTTGCTTATTGCTAGTTGGGACATGCCACTTGCTAATTGCCACTTGCCATTTGCCAATTGGGACACTTGCTAATTGCCACCTGCCATTTTCTTATTGCTACTTGGGACATGCCACTTGCTAATTGCTAATTGCTACTTGGGACATGTCACTTGATAATTGCCGATTGGCATTTGCTAATTGCCACTTGCTCATTGCTACATGCTTATTGCCACTTGCTACTTGCCATTTTCTCATTGCCAATTATCATTTTCTAATTGCCACTTGCTAATTGCTTTTTGCTAATTGGTTTTTGCTAATTTCTACTTGCTATTTGCTTTTTGCCACTTGTTACTACTTGCAAGTTACCTTTGGAGTCGTTCAAACGCTTTTGATTGCGAGAGCAAAAATTAATGCACAACGTGTATTATATCACATATTTAGAACAAACACGAATTTATATAAAGTATGAATTTGATCTAGTTAAATAAAAAATATATATTTTAAATATAAAATGATCAGATGATAGTTTATGCTCGGTGTTTGCTCATCTAATTTGTTCAGACTTCAGCTGCAAGATTATTTATATTAAATATATTTTCAGTATGAAATATTATTAATAATTCATAATATACTTATAACATATATAATCTATACATACACCACTATAGATGTCTTGTTTACTTTTAATAGTAACTCATGTTCAATGTTTATGAACATGAATCAGATCACGCGTTTTGAAATTGTATAAATTAAAAGCTTGAATGTGATTGAATATAATATATTTTTGGTATGCATGTTCCATTTTAACATCAAAAACTTAATATTTTACTTCAATAAAATGGTAATAGCTAATGTTCGTTATTTCCTAGCCATGTTCGGTAGTCATACCGATAACCGATTGGCAACTAGTGATTAGTAACAAGCAAAAGGTAATAAGCAATTATATTGTAGCAAGTAGCAAGTGGCAATAAGCAATTAACAATAAGCAAGTGACAGTTAGCAAGTGACATGTCCCAACTAGCAATAAGCAAGTGGCAAGTAAGTATTAGCAAGTGGCATGTCCCAACTAGCAAATGGCAATTGGCATTTAGCAAGTGACAATTAGCAAGTGGCAATTTGCAGTTAGCAAAACCGCAATAAGCAAGTGGCAATTAGCAAGATCGAGTTGCCTTAATCAACACTATCTATTTATAATTCATCGTTATTTACATGTATCACAGGTGAACATATTGTCGACGTAATATATGACAAAACAAGCAAGGAAATACTGGTAAATAATACAGTACAGTTTTGCGAATCGGCATTTTCTGCACATAAATATCAAAAGAAATATAACTTTGACCGTCTGATTTTTCATTGTTTATGGTTAATGTTGGCTTAAATTGCACGAAACATTGTCGTTTTTTTACGAAGCAGTGTGATCTTAAAGAATTTTGTGGATAGGTACATATATACCTGAAGAATATTGAAATGAAATATGAAAACCTCTTCCAGCATCAGTATCAGACCACTCGTTGTTCAAGTTAACAGCAAACCTATGATTGTTGAAGTTTGAAAGCAAACCCTCCAACTAGTCAACTTTGACAATAAAACACTGATGGTTCATTAGCAGGATTTTTGTACCAACTTTGAAATAACAAAACAGCTTCCTTTAAGAAATTTACTGCCAATAATTACATAAGAAATTAATAATACTCTTCTTTGAAGTGTTCCTAATAATATATATATCCGTATCTAATGGCAAAAACTGCTAATGATTACTTCAACACTTCGTCTGTTGGAGGTACAAATGCAAGCCAAACCGCAAGTGCACGTTAAAACCACATGAAATATCTCTAAGAAACAGTTTCGACTCTTGTTTGGGTATGGTTGAAGTATTTATTGAACATTTTTGTTACCTGAGAGCAGGTGTTTATATTATTATGTTTTCCAACTGGATCCTTCAAACAGTTCATTAATTCGTAAGGGATAGTAGATTTATTTTTCTTAAAGAGACACACCTTAAAACCACTAAAAGCGATTAGTACTCCCGTCATGGCTTGAACACAGAAATGGAAATATTAATACCTAGAGACTGTTTCAACTAAATTATCTGAGCGAAATATGCAGACAATATGCATACATAGGCTTGGTATAAATTAGTCCTCTGAAGTTTCATTTAATTCCAGTCAGTGGTGGCTGAGATATAGAGCGGAAAAAATTTGTTAAAACAAATAAAGGAGAGGTAACACAATGAAAATTATTCAAATGCAATATACTGAAAATAAGACGAATAGCGTTTTATTTGAGGAGTAAAAAAGAACAGCCAAAATTTCACGAAATGCAAGGAATGCACGGAAAACTTCAAGTTTCAAGACAGCGACTTCATAAAAGCGCAGCAAATAGTACCCCATCGAACATGTTTTTGTTAAGATTAACGTGTTAGAATGGAAATAGATTTCACTTTTGAGTGATATACCGGTTTTTATATCACTGTGTGTCGTGAACATGCTTTGTAATTAATCACTCAAGCCTTCGGCCTTCGTGATTAGATTACTACGCATTTACACTCCCCGCAGTGATATACTAACCGGTATATCACTCAAAAGGGAAATCTATTTCCTAAATATAGTATGCAGTATTGTTTGAATTGGGCAATGTTTTAACATGGAATCCAGTTAGTTGTATGTGTTAGAAGTACAATTTGACACAATAGGTAAATCCAACATTACAAGACAATGCAAGCGCTAAAGACATAGAGGATTATTGATGGTTTTCGCGTAATATCACGTTATAATTTAACCGAGTGGGCACTAAAAATGATATTTTCACGAGTGGCGCAGCAGTGGGCATAACGCATCTACAAAATTTGGCGGCATCACGAGCCTTTTCTCATAAGCAATACAAACTTTGAGTTTGATCAAGACATCTTTAGAAATGGCCATCAAAAACGTCATAGCCAACGTTAAGTTTTTGTAACGGACCAACGGACAAAGCGATCACTATATATCGCCTTTTTTCCGAAAGGGTGACACAAAAAATGTTTTAGAGAGACTACATGTTACATTTCGAATATATGAAAGACACTCATTTAGCAAAAGGATATTTGACTATTAGATCATTTACATATTTATCAAGAAATTGTTGTGTATCCTGTGAGCTTTCTGTAACAGTTAATCCTGAGTTTCCTTTTGTGGTTTTCAAAAAAAATAAATTCCTTTCGCAGGACCATACTGTCATTTCATAGAACAAGTTCAAGCATAAACGACCCAAATATTCAAACAAATGACATGTACTACACAAACCAGACCATAACATTCAGATGTCACTTGTTCGTATTGAAGTCAATGGCAATTAGGTATCTTAAATTGTAATAACTTGAGAACAGTTTGGCATACAGTAACGTGTGGATATTATGTTGTACCAATAGACGACCTCAGTCGTTTTAGGGTCAGTAGGTCAAGGTAGGTCAAAGTAACATGTCGTGGTATTACCCAACAATAAACGTTTCTATAATCAGTATGTGAACTTGGTCATTCTAACCAGATGTATATATTGAGTTTAAGGTCAAAGATTACTTTTATCATTAAAATTGTCGAGGACTATGTAGGAAAGTTGTTTTACAAATGGTCATGAAGTTATTGCAATCAGACTCGGAAAACTGTCATCAAAGGAGGATATGTATGTTACAACTACCTCTTGTTGCATATCAAATCCTATTACGTCTCTCCCAAACCTTTGACTTTATTTTAAATGATGTTTTCTTAAACTTGCAATCACAAAAATTACAGCACATAACTACATTGATGTGAACTCAATTACGCGCCAATGTCGTTTGCCTGTCTATCTGTAATTCTAAAGTATGTGAAAATCCTAAGAATTACCACTCATCTCCAAATATTCCATCAGCAAGTACAATGCAGGTCTTCAAACTGTCAAAACCTGTCGAATATAGATGATTTATTAACGTGTTATATCTGTCGCTGTTTTAATGAAAATGACAGTTACATTGGTAATTACATTATCTTTCTGACACCGCACCTGTGTAATAATTGCTCACTGGTGTCTTCTATATGTAACACAAAGACTTCCCGTGAATTTCATGTAATTTATTTGTTTTTCTGAGCATCTTAATTTATACTGGTTATTAACGTGATGTGCCTACGGTAAGTAAGTGCAGGTTCTACGAAATTCCCGAAAATTTTGCTCAGAACAGTTTTTTGTTAAGATCATAAAGAAACAATTGTACCCTACCAGAGTCAGTTAATTTCATACATATTTAGTAGGCACATTCTAACGGAGATTTAGCACCGTAACACTACTAGCTGCGGTACAAAGTATCAACATCAATCAGAAACAAGTGTTTCTGTGCATTTCATATCATTCTAATATATGCAATTTTAACAAAGATTTAGTACCGTAACACAGCTAGCTGCAATGAAAGTTGGATTTGAGGCGAAAGTGTTGGTCGTAGATGGACTCGCGGTTAGCTTCATTTCGGTGTGTTCTGCATCATGCTTAGGTTACCATTTCCCTGCACTAAACGACAACATAAACGACAACATAAAAACGACATCCGATTAAAGTTATATGTACATTTTAATAGTATAATTATAGCTTAACCAATTTTATTTTGTTAAGGACTTTGTTCTAGTTTAACAATTAACAAGCTGGTCCCATCTATACAGTTAACAGTTGAATTATGCATACTCCTATTCTAAAATCAGCTGAACTATATTCATTATGTATTTTCTGTTTTGAAATTTAAACAAATGAAAGAAATTGATATTTCTTCAGAAGTGAGATAACATCTATATAACCGACATTCATTTTAGAAATAAAGTGTAAAAACGTTTGAATCCATCAACATAAATTTTATTTGGTTTTTGCGTTTTTGGTACGTGGTATTCCCTGTTTGATATTATTTTTGTTTTTAAAGTGGTATGTACAGCTGGAAGGTTTTCTTCAGTTTTTGTTATTTTTAACTTTCATCTTATCGTGCACGGTATAAAACTCTAGTTAAAATGGAAAGATATGTATGTGGCATAGTTTAAAAGCATAATTAGCTTTATGACTATACCACTGTGATAATTATGTGATAACTTTTCTTGTCTTTCAAATAGAATTTGTGACTATGAGTAATGAATAATCTTTGTGACTATCTTGATAGATAAGTATTTGAAATAATCTTTTACAATATTAATAATCAATAATTTAAATGTGTATACATGACTTTCTGTGTCAGGCCACCAGTAGTAGGGACCACTATGGAAATGAGAGGAAAGTTTCTTTTCCCCTTTGTTGTTTTATCCCTGGTATTGGTGTGCTCTACATGGCTCAATTAGTATGTCACTGTGTTTGTTATTTGTTTTAGCACATGCATCTTATTGATTATGCTATGTGTTATAGCCCCTTCTTAATTTTATCTCATGAATATTGAATGAGGTAGTCAGAACGAGGCTGGGCTGGCACAGTTGTAAACAAACTTCCAAGGAAAGTGTACAATGGCCTCCTACAGTTGCCGTGATATTAGTTTGATTCCAAGTTTAACTTTTGCATTTGTTGAAAAATACACAAAAGACAAAAAGTGTTCATCAGGAAACAAATCTATAGATAAAGGATTCAAGTTTTACAGTGAAAGCTACATCCATGAACTGAAAGGTAAGACATTTATTCCTATTTTCCATTCTCATGTTTACAACATAATTGAGAAATATCTCATTAATCCATGACCCTATCCCTTATCAGCTCCCAAATCGAAGTATTCACCAGGGTCAAACATCTGTTTACAGTTAGGCCATACTATATTAACACTGCCTAATTACTAGATTTTAATCCCTGCTATGCACTTGGCCGTTCTTTTATTCACATTCTTGTTGCCTAGGGCACTACAGGGACCTCAAAACAAACTATGAATATACCGAGTCCTTGTATACTGGAAAATCATAAATTTCCATGATCTGTATTACCGTATTTTCTCTTGTAGTAATTAATTGAGTTATATCTGTACTGAATTAATAACAGTAAAAAGCTAATTAATTATACAAACAAAATATATTTCAGGTGCATTTGACTACAACCGATGGAGAACCAGAGGTGACAAAGGCCCTATGTGAGTGCCCCATTGGTCTCAGTCAGTCCTGTGGACATGTAACTGGACTTCTTTATCAGTTGGCACACTTCAAATCTGTTGGACTCAAGGCACTGCCAGAAGATGTGGCAAAAACATCACTCTGTGGCATAGAATTCGAAAACACAGACTTACAGCCTCACAGATTGGACGTATTTACAAACGGCGGTAAGATGCAGAAAGTTTGGCAAAACAGTTAAAGTCAACTAGACATGTGACCACAGCAGCTATGTGGAGGGGACTAGCTTGTGAACCAAAGGCAGCCAGTAAATATGCTAACACACTAGGGGACAATGTCAACTTGTTTCCATCTGGTATTGTAATAAGCTACTGGGCACCTTGGATAGCTGCAAGCCCTGATCGGAAGGTGTACAACCCTTCTCGTATGCCACCATTCGGTCTACTTGAAGTGAAATGTCCACAAGTAGCAAGTGTACTAGAGACCAAGTACCTGGTAAAAGACGCAACAGGAGCACTTAAACTGAAAAGAAACAATGATTATTACTATCAGGTTTTGACGCAACCAGCAGTCACTGGCCTTGAGTGGTGTGACTTTTTTGTTTGGTGCGAGAACGACTTCCACAGTGAAACTGTATATTTTAATAGGGACACATGGGACATAGTAAAGATGAAGCTGGATCAGTTCTTCTTTGAACATATGTTGTAGAGAGAACATACACACATGCATATACACATATAATCTGGTTTTATTGTTAATGAAATCAATTACATTTTATACATTTTCTGTAGATAGATGTACAAACATACGTTATGTGTATATATTCGAATAAATTTTGCACTCCAATAAAATGGTGTCACTGATCATCACTGTTCTTGCCATGCTTTTACAATTGGTCCCTTGAAATTTGCTAGCATACATGCCACAGACCAAAATTGGTTTGCAGAACCCATTATACTCAGTGGTATAGGCAAGTCAAACAAGCGGTACTCTTTTACCCGGCGGTTGACACGTTCAATATGTATTCTCAGTTTAGCTATTTGTTCGGTCTCTCTTATTTCTGATGTTGTAAATTATCCTTTTGCCTGAAGAAATGGTGGAATGTTCAATGTAACATGTCTCTCATTAAATTTTTTTTTCAATGTAAATCCCTTGTCGGCCATGACATCATCTCCAGGCTGTAACAGTTCTAACAATCCTGACAGTCGTGTTATTTCTATATCTGACATGCAGCCGGTATACATGGACGAAATAAAAGTTATTTGTCCATGTGGTGCTATTCCAATTAGACATTTTAAGGTACACGAACTTTTATAATTTAAATACAGTTGTGAATTTAAAACCATAGATGAAGGTTTTTGTGTTTTGAGCTCAGTACAGTCAATGATGACTCTTGTTCTTGGGTACAACATTTTAAAACATTCTGGCATTAACAAGTTGATTTTCTGCCTTGAGAGCCATATTGGAATACGACCTAAAACAAAATATAGCAAGTTCACCCAAGTGAGAATTTTTCTGCTTACAGTTGGCACAGAACAATTAAATCGGACAGCTAAGTCCTGCTCAAGCAAACCGACACGTAACCTACACATGCACATGAAGAATTCGTCAATTAATTGCAAGTTTCTTTTACGTCCAGCCAAACTAACTGTTTCACCACTCTGGTAATACATACTGTTCATGTTATCTGCTGCTGGTTGAATACATTGAAAAAATGTCAAAAAGAAAGTATATGTAGAAAATCCTGTGTAGAAATTAATCATTGAGTCATCTCTACTAAACCTAGAAACCAAAAATTTCTCCATGAACAACTGCGCCTTTAAATGTTTGCATTCCATTGTTTTAGCTGTAAGTTGTTCTAAAACCTCCTCTATTTTTGGGTTGGATTCATCTTCAGTCTCCATTGGATTAGTGACATCACAATCCATGGTAGCAGGTTGTTTGTCTTCCAGTCTTAATCTGTAAAATTACAATACAAAAACATTTATATTGGAAATAGGTTGATACTGCATAATTATATATGTGATAGGAAAAGTCGAACAAAACTGAAATACATGTAATTTCAAATATTACTAAATTCTTTGATTTATGTAACGAATGTAAAATTAGTATTTCATACCTTTTTACATTTTTAGGAGCAATGTCTGTAGTTGCTGGTCGTTTGAGCTGCCTTCTTTGTAACTTTTCTTGTGTCCAGTTAAATACTGTAGGTATCCTGCCTTTCTTTAGTCGTGTTACTCCAGAAGGTGTCCATCCACTGTAATCCTCTGGTTTGAAATGCTTAGAACACACCACTGTGGACTGTGTTATCTGTTGGTCAAGAGTAAATATGGTAACTGCTAAGGGAAAACATTACTGGGCATGCATAATAAAAGGTTTTTGTGTGTGTGTATTCCTCCCTTTAATAATTAAATAATGACAGATAAATGTACAAATCTGTTTCTCATACATAAATATGTCTAAACCTAACATTTTCAAATGATTAAGGGTATTTATTAAGAAATGAAGCAGGTACTTACATGAAACATATTTCCAAGATATCTTCTTATCTTAATGATCCACTGTCTTTTGAGTAGGTCATCTTTTGGGAATTTATGAAAACTTAAATCTGGATCATATCTTCCATCTGAATTGCACATTGGTACACAACAATGATAATGTGTACCCTTTTTATGGGTCATTTTCAGAGAGCTGCATTCTCTTTTATTGGCAGCCATATTTCTGTGGTCAGTGTTTATATCTGTGCCAGCCCAGCCTCGTTTTGGCTCTGGAATGTTACCTATGAATATAATTTGAGAAGGGCTATGTACACTTTTACCGAAATAAATCTATCTATCTATCTATCTTAACAGTTTGATTTTAACTGTAACATCATCATGCTGTTGTGTAACTTGAAGCCAAAAGCATGGTCTCTTGTAAAGATAATAATGCGTGATTGTCATGTAAAATTTCTTTCATTATTTCATTGATGGTCATGTTTATATGGGCTAAAATTCACAAATGACATAAAAGCATTCTTATTTTATCATTTTTATTTTTTCACTCCAATTACATTTAAAATCCATCACAGACAACGAAGTGTATTTATCAAAATCCTTATAAGAGGGCCATGATAGCCTGATGTTGAACAAATCCGAAAATATACAGCATATAAAGACGTAAAAGTGATTAAAAATCTTTAACAAGGCTGATTTTATTTCTAAAAAATCGTTATACAAAACACATCCATATGCAATGTCAATCCAATTATTTAAGAGCGTATGTCTAGTGCTCAGGATCAGCCTCTCAAACTCAGGGCCAGTCCCTCAGGTATGTATTATTAGATAAAGGTAATGCAATAAAAGGGTCTGATGTATTTTGTCTATCCCAACATTGGCAGAATTATGAAAATCAAAATAAAAAATTATGCATTAAATACTGACACACGGACGACAAAATACAGAAACCCGATCATCCTTATAGCGTATCATTTGCAAAGACGGGCATCAGTGAATGAATGAGTCCATGAACAAAATAACAACAACGACATATGAAACATACTTGAAACATACCCGGAAACAAATCAGCGGAATAAAGGATATGTTAAAATATTAAATGGCGCTATTTTGTTTCAAAATAGTTATCGTTATATTCAATTCTTTATAACAACACTTCGTCTTACAA
This sequence comes from Saxidomus purpurata, assembly GCA_022818135.1. Classification (NCBI taxonomy): domain Eukaryota; kingdom Metazoa; phylum Mollusca; class Bivalvia; order Venerida; family Veneridae; genus Saxidomus; species Saxidomus purpurata. Next base: position 34,656,937 of record JAFMSR010000018.1, read on the forward strand.
GTTATGTCAGAATATACAAAAATCTGCTCTCATTTCAGCCATGTTCATATTCTTGAGATGTGGAAAAACGAACTTGAACATAGCGGTAGCAATTTCATGATTATCAATCAAAATAAATACAAAGACACAAACCTAGAAATATACCACATAATAAACCTAAATACTGTTTTCACGATACGTTACATAGTAAGAGGTAAAGAGAAACATAGTCTGGAATAATCGGTTTAAGATCACAGGTATAATATCGATTTACCACAAAGGACATTGGAAACAATTTTTGTATAATTTGTTGTAATACGAAAAAGCAAGTCGTCGCAGTCGATCAAAATGATCATCTAGTAATGGTTAGCAAGTCTATCTGTAAGGCAGACATCAGAAAACTGTAAAATACTGTTAATTGTCAAACAGGCCAGTCACTGCTTGGTGTGGTATGCACAAGAAGTGTATTTGATAAAAAAACATACTAAAAAGTTATTAAAAGGAGGTGATTAAGACATAAATGTTCATACACACTCATCTTCTCTGAACGTTCTAAATAACTACAATGTGAAGAATAACCTAAATCTCTTGGATACTTTTAGTTTTATGTTCCAGTCAAACATGACAGTGCGAAATAAGGAAACGTAAAGTAAACTTCCTCGTGTCCTGCATCAATATGTGAAATATCTACTTTCTCACACAACAGTTTTTGAATTTATATTCTAAACAGCACAGAAGATTACAATAAAATGAAGACGACAATTCAGATAGAGTGATAGAGTTACAGTTCTCAGGACAAGAGCATCGACTGAGTGGCTGCTACATTTTGTATTACCGTGTGATAAATATATCAAATCTCTTGAATCAATTATAATTTATTTTCCAGTCACACAAAAAAGGGCGATAATCAAATATTATGCAACACTGAGTAATGTTTCTTAGACATTGCAATTCCATACAATTCTTTCAACCATTTTGTAAAGTATCACTTAAATTCCTTGTAAATGAATGTTTTTGAGTACTGTTCTGGTCAAGCACAGCATATGCCAATAGCCCTTAATCTTATTGGACTTTGTTATCAATATCAAGCTGACCAACATTTTCATCATAGAACTTGTTCACTGATTTCTCTGTAATGATATATTTTGAAAACGAAATGTGTCATCAATCAAGCAGATCGTCGTTATCATCAGTATCTAGATTCACAAGCTTATCTGTGACAGGATCTGTGAGAGCTCCAGCAGTGAGCTGTCGTAACACTAGTCGTTTGTAAACACCATTTTTCTCTATCAATTCATCGTGTGTCCCTTGTTCTGCTATTTCACCTTTATCTATGACAACAACCTGAAGCGAAAAACTATATTTAAGAGCAAAACAGCAACTTGTAGAATACATCATGATTGTCTTTCATTTTATCATTTTGAAAAGAATGTGCATAATACATGCTTGATCATGCAGTAGATACACATTGACTATTGGCTATAAAAACTCAACATTGCAAAAATGATTCACATACACATATTTGCTTTGTATGCTAGTGTGTGCTTGTAGTGTATGTGTGTACATGATTGTGTGTGTGTGTGGGTTGGTGGTGTGCACTTCTGGGTGCTGTGGGGCTCGTTTTGGAGATGCTGTGTTTTTGGTACGTGGCATTCCCTGTTTGATATTATTTTTTTTTTTTTTGACATTGTCTCTCATCAAGGTACCTAATTAAGGAATACCACCGTTGTTTAAATTATATGATAACAATACAAGGACAACTTGCGTCGTCATAAACAGCATGTTTGCAGATATTGTAGTAATTCCATGCAGTCTATTCATCGCTAGGTTCAAGGGAAGTATAAAATTCTCCTGGTCTAGCTGTAGGTCTTCCTAACTTACTGCAATGGATTTGAATGATTCAACAAATAACAAAATATTACATGAAAGAACTGGAGATAATATCGTCTGCAGCACTGCTAGGTCTGACGTATTCTGTGATTTGCAAATACAATTACAGTGATTTTTATTCGATTCACTCTAATGTGTATGATTTGTCTATGTAGAATATATATTACGCATACCTTTGATGCATTTCTAACCGTAGACAATCGGTGTGCTATAATTACCACAGTACGTCCTTTCATTGCTCGGTCTATAGCTTCTTGCACTAGGTGTTCAGATTCCGCATCCAGAGCACTCGTCGCCTACAAATTATTTAGTTTTTTATACAGACCATAAAAGCAAACATCTCAAAGTGAATAAACCAATCAATATTTATGCAATTTAGTTTATGAATACAATCAAACAAATTATATATTTAATTATTAAAATCACACTTTTAAAGGGCAAATAAAACCACCAATAAAATAAATACAACATTCAACATCCTAGATTGACACTTTGTGGAATATCAGTTCAAAAATGATAGATTCTAATATGTAGAACTTATGGTAGTATAACCTCGTCCAACAGCAATATCTTAGGGTCCATTATCAGTGCCCTCGCAATGGCTATCCTTTGTTTCTGGCCTCCAGAGAGTCGTATGCCACGTTCACCAACCATCGTATCATATCCATCTCCAAAAGATGAAATAAAATCATGGGCATTGGCTTCCTTGGCAACAACTATTACCTGAAATATAATTGGTAAGGATTTCATATAGAAACAAATTTGGAACAACTTTACAAATGTGTTTTTTAAATATGCAAATAAAATTCATGTTTAAGGAATCAAAACTTTAAAAGCAAGAAATCTGTCTTGCTATCATTTTCATTTGGTATCTATCTGAAAAATTTTAAATCATATGAAATTGTTTTTTTTCTTACATTTTCTCGCTGAAGTCTAGCAAAATATAGCATAAGCAAGAGGGCTATATCGCTCATAACAATATTTTTTATTTGTCTAATAACCCTACATACTGACAAGCGACACCTAGGGTGTGGTAAATTTTGACTCCAGATACACGATTTTGACAGACATGAAAGAGGTATACTAGACAAAGATAAAAACTATATATTTAAGCTCTAGACCTTAAGCTTTTGCAGAAAAAGATTTTTAAAGTTTTTCTAAATAAGTCCATGTAAAATAAGTGACCCCATTCGGATCAGTTTAAACCTCTGGTGCAGCATTTGAGAGAAATTAGTAGACACGCACTTGTCTTTGCTACACACCAAATATTTAAGCTCTGTGACTTGCGGTTTCAGAAAAGAAGCTATTCAAAGTATTCCCTATAGAACATCAGGCAAAACAAGACACCACAAGGCCGGGCCGATGTTGACCTTATTGGCATGGTTTAACTTGGTAGAGGACAACTAGATGATGCTGAATACCCAATATCAAAGCTGGGTGACATGCGATTTTGGAATGAAGAATTTCGAAGACTTTTCTATATTTAGCTCTGGTGGCTATGTTATTCAGTCATTCGGAACCATTTGAACAAGTTAAAGGAAGCTTACGGACGGACGACGACGGATATCAGGCGATCACAATAGCTTAATTTGAGTACAATGTGCTCAGGTGGGCTAAAACGTTAACGTTAGTATAAATATACAAATTCAGTTTACTTACTTCTTCAAGAGTAGCTTGTCTTCCATAGGCAATATTATCTTTAATAGAACAGGCAAAAAGTGTCGGCTCTTGACTGACCATCGATATCTTTTGTCTTACCCACTCGGGGTTGAGGTCACGCAGATCGGCACCACCTGCAAAATTGATTTCATTTTAATGTTTCGAAGTCTATTTTTGTTTTAAGATACATTTTTCTATATATTGTGAAAACAATTCGTAGATAATGAAATGCTACAAATATATAATGGCACACGATATATGTAAAGTTTGAAATAAACGTTAAAAAATTAAAGTCTTAAACTGAAAAGTCTGAGAAAAGCGGTAGGTCGAAGACTTCAGTTATAAAATTATGATATGTTACACATTACCAGCTATCAAACAGCATTAAACTTAAAAAAAATACACCTAGTGACTGCTTTAAAATAACTAACAATCCATACATTCACCGACATGAAAATAAATAGTGACGCTCAAAATAGTTCAAGCACAAAAAATGTGCTAGCAAGTTTAAATGCGTATGTGTTACAAATGACATGACTTGGAAGATCAAAAATGTGTTACAAATGACATGACTTGGAAGATCAAAAATGGAAGATCGAAAACAGAAGATCTGCCACAAAAGAAGTTAATACCCAAAGATATATATCCTTTATCAGGATCGTAGAATCTCTCAATAAGATTAACTAGTGTAGATTTTCCTCCCCCTGATGGACCTACCAATGCAACCATCTGACCTGGTTCAACTGTTAATGTCAAATCCTGTAAAGTATAGCACATCTTTACGTATTATAATAGTACTTTAAGTTATGTAGAAATTCTGAAGGCATTCACTGTTGGTTTCAATACCAGAGCACACTTCGCTATAACAGTCTGAAAATGACCGAGGTGTAGCAAACAAAACAACATGACCGTGTAACGATCTAAATAAAACTGTGATAACTCTCATAAATTAAATATGTACATTCTGTTTACAATTTGCTCCTCACTGCATTTTATCGGTTTAGGGACATTTATTATTTCAACATATGAAAATTGTGTTGAAAAAATTGTTAATCAGTCAACGACTTGACATGTTCGGTACATCATCATATAATCTACCAACATACCAGATTACATGGCAATACCTTCTTCCTAACTAAAGGTATTGACAGGAAGCCGCCTGTTTAACTCTGCCTACCCTAATCTAATAACTAGGAATTTCGTTGAAAACCAGGTTAATCACTTGAATATATATTTTATAATTTATATCAATACTAACTGTCTTCCCATTTTGAATTTTTTTAACAACTGTTCAATTACAACAACACAAAAATACAATCATTTTCGTACAACCCATAATCTCACCTTAATATTTACAACTAGTCTCGTAAACGGGAGACGAGACATGCACAATTAATAACATAGTATTTGCAGACAGTCTGCATCCCAGAGTATGTGCAGACAGTCTGCATCTTTTTAGAGACCATAAAGGTAATAACACTGTCAAGATACTGTGCTTTATTGTTTCTTTACAATATGCTACCACTTGTTCATACAGATGGTGGTCTTAATAAACAAAGTGTAAAAGAACTAAGAAAGATGGGTGGGTTTCTAAATGACTTTTTTTAGATTAAAAAATGTAACTTGAACAGATTGTATTCATTCATTGCCTTTGCGGAGAATATGTTATTGTATAATTCCGTTGGCATAAATAAAGTATGTCAGTGCCATATTCATCTAAATAACAATGAAGTTCAAACAATTATTTTATTAATACCTTAAACCTGTAGACAATATAATTAACATCAGGATATAGCAAACATCTACATATTTTCTTAATCATAAAAACAAATTGCACTTTTCGATAGTTAATCCGTTTCAAAAACTATTTTGTACTTACTTTAATTACTTTGGTTTCCGGTCTAGAAGGATAGGTGAATTCTACTAAATTAAACTCTATCTCTGCAAAAATAGTAAACATATTAGTTATTTCATTCATAGGTACTTTAAGGTAAAAATGTATGAAACATCTAATCTGAAACATTCATACATTCTTAATACTGTAATGAATATTAAATGGTATGCACGCAAATTATTATGCTGTTTCTTATTTCAACCCATTATCGTAAAACTTAATGCAACTTACAAAAAATTAATCAAATATGTAATTACAAAACACAGAGAACCATGTTTTATTTGTTCCGGTTTTTGTAATAATACTTAGACCATCTTGTAATAATTGGAGCTATTTTTCATAACGTTAACTGATGTAATGTAAAGTTATAGTTTTATTATCACTTCAACTTGTAGCCAGTAAACATTTTTAAAAGCTTAGAGTCATTCAAATACGTCTACAGATTCAACATATCGGAACTATCATAAATCAAGATTTGTGCTTTGCTGATTGCATTTATTTCCGTTGATTATTGTTACCAAACAACATCTGTTTTCTTCACCAAAACATCATTGATCAACAATATGTTAGGTCATCTTATCATGCATTGATAATTAAGGAATAATCTTTTCTTTCCATTGTCTGTAGCATGATCAAAATTCAAATACAAATGTAGTTGTTTTCTTTTTATTCTGATATATTTATGTGATCAACAAACACAGTTTTACTTTTTGTTTCCTTCTATCATATATTAACTACTCGCTATAATTTGCGCTAGAAACTTTTGAAACTCTTTGGCATTCTATCGAGTTGCCTTAATCAAAACTATCTGTTTACAGATCATCGCTATTTACATGTATCCCATACCGAAGGATCAAGGCAAACAGGCGTAAGTCCTTCTTTATTTCATATAACTTACAACTGCTTTGCATTGAAACCTCGATACTTATTTCAATATAACTTACGCCCATCAAGTTCAAGAACAATCTTTCCATTTTCATTTGACAATTTTGGCTTTCTATCCATCAAGTCAAAGATTCGTACTGAAGCCCCTACTGCCTGCAAAAGAAAAATGATGAATGTATAAGTAATAATTTCTTACTGTTTTTATAAATACAAAAAGGGTCTTCATTTTCTTGTTTCTTTTGTATGACAAAACAAGCAAGGTATTGTTGGTGAATATTACAGCACAGATTTCGGAATCAGCATCTTCTTCACACGAATAACCTTGACCACCTGACTAATATA